>OY755211.1:600000-934236 GCA_963576765.1 Draba incana | reverse complement strand
TAACCAGCTCATATTGTTAGGTTAGTATTTGTAAACCCAGTTGATTAGTATCACCACTAATCATAATTATACTCTTGGAGTATCATCTAATTAAAAAAATAAAAATAAAAACAAAAATAAAAATTGTGAGACTTTTACGCAGAAACGTCTTATTGGAGAGAAACTTATGAGACTGTTTCTAAAAGTTTTATACAACATATCTCTATATTATTGGTTTTTTATTTATTTAATGGATTAATAAAATTAAAATAAAAACTATTAATATATTACAAATTAGAGACTCTTACCGGTCTCACGGTTATTGATGCTCTAATAGAGATTAATTATTTCATATGGTAATATTATAGTTAAATTACATATACTATTTTTTATTTTTTTGTTTTGTATAATTTGTTTAATGTTTTCGTAAATTTTATTGCACGTAGGCCCAACTCCATTGCCGTCAAAAAGGGATGATAAAATTATTTGCATTATTGAACTTGTTCTCTATATATATATATATATCTACATTAATTATTTCATATATATATATATATTATATAACGTTAAATAAGAATAATTTTATTCATAAATACTTTTGAGAATATATTCTGCCCGACAAATAAATAATATGGAACTCGATGGGATCATTAGAATCTCAGAAAAATACAGCATTATGCATTTCAGTGGTTGTAGTTTAACCCCCAAAAAATACTCTGTATTTATTGAAAATGATAACACTAAAAGGGAACATAAGGGCAGATCTAATAACATAGTAGCACATGAAATCGAGATAAAAACAAATATAAAATCATTTTAGTATGCTTTATTACGGTAAGATTCGCATTTTGTTGTAAATTAGGGAAGTGGTACAACGTAGTATTCGCATTTACAAATACTAATCAACTGGGTTTAGTTTCAAGATTTTTAGGATTATTAAACTTCCCTTTGGCTTGATGGAACGTATCGATGACATCTTCCCTCTACTTAAGACTTTTATAAAAAAAAATTAATTAAGACTCTCTTATTACACTAGTAAAAAAAAACCAAATACCCACGAAAATTTCGTGGGTAACAAGGAAGGATTTTGTGGTTTTTTGTGGGTTTACCCGCGAAAAGCCACGAAAAATATTCGTGGGTATAGCATCGTGGGTAGGAAAATTCATGGGTTTTCGTGGGTATCTTGGCAAAATAAGCTGTTCCCACGAACACCTACTAAAAATTTCGTGGGTAAATACAAGTAATCTGTATTTAGGCTTTTTATTAATTTGTTAATTATATTGAAACTACAATATTTAGGCTTTTTGGTTAAAATTAACATATTTATTATTATTATACAAAACCATCATACATAAAACCTCTGATACAAAAAAAAATCTACATTACACAAGTTCAACCTATCTATTAGCTCGATGTGCTCATAAACATAAATGGAATTATCACTGCTCCAAGCAACAAGCTCTCGTCCATGGGTTAAAAATTACACAATGAATATCCACAAGGAGTATCGTCCATCTTCATCAGAAGAGAAGTCTAATCCATCATAGATCTCCTGCGAAAGACAAGGACCTCAAATGAATCAAGCACCATTAAGAAGTTGTGAAAAGGAAAATATAGAAAAAATATGAAACATAAATCCTATCCCACTCTAATATTCTACTCTTTGAAACAAATATTGTGGATCCATACCACAACATTTACAAGATGCATATGTTGATATTAGGAATATCACAAAGTCATAAACAATGCAGATGTAAACAATTGTAAGCAAGATTATGACTAAAAGCTACAAGTCAAAAGAATTCGGGAGATACTTACTTGTAAGAGCGACAGGGACAGAAGTTGATCTCTGCAGTGATAACAAGTATACTTCCCGATTCTCCCAACTCCATCTACATAGAAACTGATACAGAAGTGAGTAAACATAAACAACAAAACCAAATTAACTTTTTTAGAACTGTAAATCGAGAGCTTAAATCAGAACTATACCAGTCCCATGAAATCTATATGCTTCCTATCCTTAGCCGAATAATAATCCCTTTTTCTTCTTCAAGTCTCCTCCTTTTTTCAACTATAAATCACAATTTTAAATAGATAAAACTGTCAAGGAATACATTTAATCAAGAATAACATGTTGTTAAGAATACAGAAGAGACTGAGACAATCAAATGATAACTAAAACCTTGAGGCATCAAATTGCTCGAATAGGATCTCTGCTCTTTCGGCTGTATTAATCCCACAACCATCAAATGTCGTTTCTTTCCCTGCGGTTGCTTCTTCTCTATATCATCTGATACAGGAGCACCTTCTAGAAAAGATTTCTGCACTAACATTGCTGCAGCGAACGAAGCAAGAAGTAAATCAATGACATATATATGGACTTGACAAAACTATTAACAAGTATGAACGCTAGAGAACACTAGAGAGAGAGAAAGAATTCGTCGCAAAAACTATGAGAGAGATAGAGATAGTAGATCTAAGCAACTTTAAATTATATGGAATCATCCAATCAAAAACACTCACACACTACACGTACTTGGGTCAAAACCAGGAGGAAGATTTCCACTTAGTAAAAACCCCATCTGCAAAAATCATAAAACAAACATTGCAGAACACATGGATTTAGTACTCACCAGTCGGAATTTCAGAAAAACCCTAATTTCGAATTACAAACAACCCATCAAAGAAGAAACCAAATTCGCACAATTTGAGACAAACCTGAGGAGGATGAGTAGGTATAACAGCGGAAGAGGAAGGTGACAGGAAGTTTGGGTTTGTCCTTAACAAACTCCGACATGGCTCAGACACTCGGGGAAGACGGACGATGTGCCGCCGCGAGAACGAAGAGGAGGAGGAAGCTTCTTAGGGGTTAATCGGAAGGAAAAAAAGCGACGAAGAGGCAGAGAAACGGGGGGATTTAAGAGTGCGAATTTAGATTTTTTTCCTTCTTCCACAGAGAGGAATTGGGGAAAATATAAGAAGTGTTTAGGGTTTGAGTGAGAGAAAGTCGAGAGTCTCAGAAGAAGAAATGATCTTTTTGTTTTTGTTTTTTCTTTTTTACCGATATCCCACGGCTACCCACGAAAACCCACAAATACCCATGAAATTTTTCGTGGATAGGTGTTTACTGTTCACAGCGAGTTTTCGTGGGTATTCGTGGCTTTTGGGCTATACCCACGAAAAAATTCGTGGGTTTTTCGTGGGTATAGCCCTTTTTTTTACTAGTGTAACTTGCTCCATCTTCTCTCTAGAAACAAAGATCCAAGAAAAGAATTCCGGTGTCTAGCCCGGCGTTAGTCTCGACTAACGTTGTGGGTTTGTACATACGGACCTTTGTTTCGGCTTGTCCGACTCTTTTTTCGGCTTTGTCCAATGTCTATATTCCGCTTGTCGGATATATGTTTCCGTTTATCGGACTTTTGTTTCGGCTTGACCGATTTTTCTTCCGGCTTTGTTCGGACCTAGCGGTTGATTGTAGTTAGTTTTAGTTGGTGTTTCGGATCTTTCCTTGTGTTAGATTTTAATTCTTCCGGTTGTATTTTGGATTGGTTTCCTTTATCATCGTTGCATGTGTCTCTCTTACCGGAGAATCAATCTTCGCCTCCCATTTTGGGCCATATAAGGTTTGGGTGAAGTATCTCTATGGGATTGAGATTCATGGGTTGGTTTATTCCGGCGAGTTTTGAAGCAAAATTAGTTGGGTTGGGTGTTAGTATTAGCAGTCTTAGCCTAAGTTTTGTCTTCATCTCTGCTTGGGATTTTCCGGGATTCAATTTGCGGTGATGTTGGCTCCATTCAAGATTCATCGGATGCTTTGAGGAATAGATCTAAGGAGTGATTCAAATGTTGCATCTTTTTTGATGAAGGAGATTGAAGCCTTGCTCGTGGGTGAAGTTCCGGTGGTTTACCGGTGGTTTGCCGGCAGTGGAGATGGAGGTGATGTTTCAAGCTTTGCATGCTCTAGTCTCTTAAAAGATGCCACGTAGTGGGTCTATGTGTAGGATTATCAAACACGTGTTTTGATGATAATGATGTTATTAAAGTGTTTGGTTTTGGACTGATATGGTTTGGACCCATAATTTGTAATCGCTCTCTGTGCCTTTGGGCTTAACGAAGTCTGTTAGTTGAAAAAAAAAAAAAAAAAAAACTAAAATTATGGTTTCACGTAAATTGTAATTAAGTCTAAAGTTGACGATCCTAATAATTATTACTTTTATCATTTACTAAGAATACGTATGATCAGGCCGGTTCTAATACTGTGCAAGCTGTGCCAGTTCTAATATTGTGCAAGCAAGTGCACTGGGCCCCACTGTGGGTCCACGGTTTCAGCTGAATTTTTTTTACAAAAAAACCTTAAATATTTGAATAATTTGTAAAAAAAAACCTAAATTTTATAAATTTTACATAAATTGCCCTAAATTTTTTTGCAGAAATTTTTTTTTCACATGACCCACTGGGGCCTGCGTATGATTTCATGAAGACGTCAATTCTCAATGTGCGTATGATTTCATGAAGACGTCAATTCTCAATGTCTCATGTTATTATTATTACTATTGTTTGTTTATTTAAATACGAAGTCCAATCAACGAAATCTTAACTTGTGGCCCAAATTTTAAAACTGTATTGAAGCCAAATTTTAACTTGACTGGATCGGACAATACTTTGAAGAATGTGTTAGGCTTATTATGGCCCAAATTTAAACAACTAATCAAACTTGAAGTGTATGTTGTTATCGGGGGAAAATGTAAAAAAAAGCCTCTACTTTCAAAAACTGGTCATTTAAAAACTGAACTCTCATATCACCATTTAAAGCTCATACTTTTTGTTGACTTTTACATAAAATACTGAAGTTTTGTTGACTAGGCCATTTTAGGCTCGTCGTTACCAGACCGTTACGGAGTTACTGTTCCGTTCACGACATCCGTTAAAACAAAACGACGTCGTTTTGGATTGAATAATACGACGTCGTTTTGTCTGTTAAAATGGCCAAAAAAGCTTCAACTTTCAAAAAATAGCCAAAAAAGCCCCAACTTTCAAAAACTGGCCAAAAAAGGCTCCAACTTTCAAAATATTTATACATCTTCTTCACCATGGTAGTTGGTGTATTATTCGAAAGTGGTTCGAGGAAATCTCGACAACGACTTCAGAATCGATCCGTTTAATTGATTCGACAAAATATTGAATTGCTTAAGAGGAATTGTGATCTTAGGGTCGGACCAGTGAGTTGATTCCTCTCTAAGTACAAAGTAAGCAACCGAGTCGATGAATTGACATTATCCGGGATCCGACCCGAGAACTTATTTTCCCCTAAATTGATTCGGATTATGTTCGGAAGCGTGAAAAAAACGACGGAATCTCGCCAAAAAAGCATTACCTTGAAGATACAAGTAACGGAGAAGCACTAAGTTTGAGAAATCTGATGGGATTGGACTGGAGAGGGAATTGAAACGGAGATAAAGAGTTTGTAGATCGGTTAAATTACCGATTCCACCGATTGGGAGAGAACCAAATAAATCCGCTATGACTCGACCCGAAGTACAATATACTTCGTGCCAATTACAAGGAGAAGAAGCAGTCATGTTCTATAGTAAAGGAAGACCACGAACACTACTACGGACAACGAATAAAATTCAATAGTCTGGATTGCCAGGACTGTGATAGGATGTGTGTCGGAGATTTTCGATTTCAAAATCGATTTTTAGGCCACTTTTTGAAAATTGGAGCCTTTTTTGGCAAGTTTTTTTAAAGTTGGGGCTTTTTTTTGCCATTTTTGAAAGTTGGAGTTTTTTTGCTATTGTAACAAACAAAACGACGTCGTTTTGTTTTAACCCAAAACGACGTCGTTTTGTTTTAACGGATGTCATTAACGGAACAGTAACTCCGTAACGGTCTGGTAACGACGAGCGTAAAATGGCCTAGTCAACAAAACTTCAGTATTTTATGTAAAAGTCAACAAAAAGTATGAGCTTTAAATAGCAATACGAGAGTTCAGTCTTTAAATAGCCACTTTTTGAAAGTAGAGGCTTTTTTCGACATTTTTCCCGTTGTTATTGGCGCCTATTTAAATAGAAATGAAAACATGAGTAAACAAAGACTTATTAAAACTCAAACACTAAGAGCACGTTTACTCGTAAGACTATCAAAGTCTCAAATAATTAAAAAAAATGAAAATAAAGAAAATAAAATTATTTGGTCTCTTTTGGGTTTGAGTAGTCTCAATGGGTTGAGACTGTCTCATAAAAATCTCTTCCAAATGTTGTATTTTGGTTGGTTGAGTTTGTTTAATTAATTATATTTATTAGTTATAATTAAAAATATTAATAAAATATTTGTATGAAACTTTTGGAAAAGTCTCAACGGTAAACATGGTCTAATATGTCGTTCTCTAGTGTTTTTGAGGAATATTATTACATTATTATGCCACTAAGGCTTTTCTATATAAACATTTGTTGTATTTGTAGGCTCTGAATTCTCACAAAGTCAAAATGGAAATCGTCGTCAAGAAAGACCAAGTACGTATATCTGGTCATTTTAAAAAAGCGGAAGCTGAGTTTGAACCATTACTTTTTTATCTTCTTCTTGCAGGTGGAATCTGTGATCAACACCATAATCGATGGAGCAAGAACAGGAGAGAGTGGTGACGGGAAAATTTTCGGTAACTTTTCCACTTTTCGAAATCAGGCAGAATGCAGAATGAAAATGACTCAGATTGTGATTGTTTCTTTATATACAGTTTTGCCTGTGTCAGATGTCATAAGAGTTCGAACAGGTAAAAAACTTCATTTTACGAAAGAAAGATACGATCTTTGGCTTTGCCTTAAAAATGTCGATAAAACGTTTTCAGGTGAGCGCGGAGAAAAGGCAGAGAAGATGACTGGTGATATGCTTTCACCGTATTAGGAGTAAACATAACTCAAGAGCGGCGTTTTATCATAAGAGATCTTTCTCTTTTCATACACCTTATTAGAGATCTTTGTTCTAAAGCCTATAGAGAAAGTAGAGAGGGTTGTATTCACACATAACCCCTCCAAAAGACAAATTCACATGCAAAATCTCTGATTTCTCAAAGCTATGGAGACAAGAAATATCATTACTCGGATGATTTCGTGGTCGGAGAGAGAAACTGGTGAGTTTATTGGAATCCGTTCATACATTATTAAGTCATCAACTTTATCAATCTGGTCTTAGATTAGTCAGCCAAGAAAAATATTACGTTACATGTTTATTCCTCTCTTTTCTTCTTTTTCCTCTAGCATTTCTGATATGCTCAAATTAAACCTAAGAGCTACTCTCTCAAATTAAGAAATCAATGCAGTACTTAAGGTATCGAAATCCACAGGGAATCAATAAAACACAATAGATTAATTAGTTCAGATTAAGCTAGGCAAAAGTATGAGAATGCAAAAACAAGTAAACAAAGCAATTTAAACGGTCGTAAATCAATCAGAGAAAGAAGCTAGGCAAAGGGAAATCTCCAGTGAATCAAAATTGCAGATAAATCAATTGATAGGATTATTAAAGCTCAGTTCTTGAACATGAACACGAAAGTAAAACAAACCAGCTTCCGCTGCGAATATTATCTATAAATAAATCCTAGAAAACCAAATTCCTTTGCGAATCCTATGAATCTAAACAAGCATTAATCATCAAGTTCAATTGTTCACAAAACCCTAAGCCAAATTCCTTTGCGAATAGGAATTTTGCTCATCAAAGACTAGATCAGGAAATTAATCAAACTGTCGTTTCTATTAATAACCCTAAGATCAGATTCAAGGTAGCTAATCAAGAATCAGCAATGAACACAAGTCAAGATGAAGAACATTCTATAGATATTAATCCTAAACAATTAGATCAGATCTAGCAATTCATCAATCACTTTCGAATATCCCTAAACCTAACAAAGGAAACTACTCAGACATATCAAAGGATGAAAACATGGTTTTATTAAAGATATATCAAAGAGTAATGTAAAATAAAGCGTCCCCCTTAACAATGGTTGTAAAAACGTATAAATAGAAGTACAAAACCGACTGGAAAATAAAAGTAAACATCTGGAACTTCCGGGCTTCGAACGGACCTCTTCAGATTCGGGCTTTTTCTTTGAACGAACAGGGTGTCGATCGACACCCATAGATGGTGTCGATCGACACCAACTCTGGATTTCCAATCTGACTTCAACTTTTCAGCACTTCCTTTCGCAAAGCTCCAAAAGCTCCAGTAAACATCTTTTCTGCTCCAATCGTCCATGTACCTATAAAGACTCTAAAACCAACACAAAACATAGCAAAGATTCTAAAATAAGGACTTATATCATGGCTTAAACAGGGTAAAAACCATGATATATCAACTCCCCCAGACTTAGCTTTTTGGTTATCCCTAAGCAAAACAGTGTAATCACTCCTTTAGGAACCACATTCCTTTGCAAAGCTAATCCGGTGATACTTCGATGTTTCCCTAGAAGTTTAGCAGTCTTTTAGGTTGAATCCAAACTCCTTAGAGAAACTCAGACTTTCAGTCGTAGACCCCTTTAGTAGATTAAGTGCGGTCTCATCGAGGGAATATCGATCACTGGACCTTCTAGATTCTTTCACTTCTTTTAACACTTTTCCCGCGTTTCACCCTCTCTCTTCCCTCTGAAACTGTTTATCCAATTAAGGATATCATAGAGATGCAATGCCTTTCTGTTGAACTTTTTTCTTGTGATGGCGGGTACCTCAGCAGAGGGTCCTTTACCACCAAATGCCTATATGAATTCGGGCTTGCACTTTTCTGCAAATTTTTATTTCTTTGGCATCTCTATGATTTCACTAGATCAGCGCTTACTACTGTTGTTCTATGAGGCTTTTATGATGGCGGGTACCTCAGCAGAGGATCCTTTACCACCAGATCTAGGACAGTTGTACTCATCATACAGGAAGAAGTTTCAAGAGCGGTCCTTCCTCGCTTTCAAGTGTTTAGAAGCTGAATCAAGTCTTGCGATTAGCCAACTCCCTTGACAAGAGATTAGAGTTCATTAGGGTTGGGGTCTTTGACATCCTTTCTGGCGTTCTCCATAAATCTGAACTCGCTCCGTTAAACCGATCCACTTCCAGTTACCCACCTCAGTAAAACCAGCCAACTTGCATTGGTAATGGTCCATGAGTGATGTTCAAAACAAGTCTAAAGGAGAGGTTTTAACTCTAAAAATTTTAAAAATGACTCAAAAACACCAAAAGAAAACACAAAAGTTAACGACTACCTCCCCCAGACTTAAACGACACTGTCCCCAGTGTTATTAAGTTGAAGATCGGTGAAACAAGATAAACAGGAATCGAAACAAATGAAAAATCAAGGAAGAATTCGTACATGGGGACCGTGTCGATCGACACAACATCAGTGTCGATCGACATTCACGTTTCTGTCCCGATTCTGACTATGGATTTTCATGGTATCGATCGATTCTCCTGTTGGTGTCGATCGACACCTTCAATTGAAGTTCATTCTCACTTTCAATTCGAACGTTTATTTTCCTGAAAATCGACACCAAAAACAAAACCAAAGCGTAAAACTGAAAAAGAAACATAAAAAGAAAACATAAATATTAAACTTACAAATGAGTTGCCTCCCATTAAGCGCTTGTTTGCAGTCTTTAGCTTGACTGTGATGGAACTCGGAACTATGGTGGATCTTTAGGAAGTATCGGACTTCCTCTATCCTGAACGGAACCGGCAACTTGTTTCAAACGGACCTTCTGGACAGCTCCCCCAGACTTATCAGAAACAGTCTCAGGAAAAAGTCTCATCGTTCTCTCCATCATTTCCTGAAGAACTGCTTCTCCTTGATCTTTAAGCTCCGAAGGAATGATGATTCGCATCTTTGCGAAAGGCTTTGAACTCCTCTTAGGTTTCATCTCTTCTTTTCTCTTTCCTGCAAATCCATCAGAAAAATCAAGCTTTCGAGGAACTCGAAGCTTGCATGAGCGCGTAACAGGCTTTTTATCTTTAATGAATGTAGAAGAGACAGAATTAAGTACAAGGGGTTCATACCTGGGCTCTTCATGAGGTATCTCAGGAGATGGTTCTGAAACGACCACTTCTTCAATGATCTCAGCAGGAATATCTTTCGGAGGCTCCTTGATTGGTTCGTTATCCAGCGATGTATCCACAGAGAAAGCTTGACCATCAATGGTGGATTTCCTTCTTGTTGTCTCCATGTCAAAGTCCATGACAATATCACCAAGATCAAGCTTTATCTTCCCTTTCCTCACGTCGATTTGAGCGCCAGCAGTAGCTAAGAATGGCCGTCCTAGGATCAAAGGATCTTCAGGCTCATTTCGTACTCCAAAACTACAAAATCCGCTGGAATAAGGCAGTCCTGAATCCTGGTTGGCACATCCTCTAGAATTCCTTTTGGGAATCTCCTCGACCGATCGGCTAGAGTAAGAAACATCCTAGTGGACCTGAAATTTGTCATACCAAGATCAATAGCAACAGATAATGGCATTAAGTTAATTCCTGATCCTAAATCACAAAGAGAGTGAGGAAACTGCCCTGTTGAGATGGAGCAATTAAGCACGAAGTTGCCTGGATCCGGGAGCTTGACAGGAATCCTGTTTTGAATCATTGCGCTTACTTCTTCTGAGACTACTATGTCCTTTTTCTTCTTCCTAGGTACTGGAGTAGTATTCAAGAGAATCGCTCTGATATCTCTAGTCAGCAATGCTCCTTCTTCAGGACTAATTCCATTTGTAACCATCCTTTTGACATATCACTTTATCGCAGGTGAAAGCTTGACTGCATCAACCAAAGGCATCTCAATCATGACCTTGTCAATCATCGAAATAGTCTTCCTGAGTAGCCTGAACTGCATTGCAAGCGTTCCTTGGGTTTGCATCAGTCTTTGCAGGTAGAAATCCTTCTTGTCGCTTGATAGAACTGGCGGTTTGGGCAACCTGAACATCCAGCTTCTTGACATGAGTGCTTAGCGACTCGAATTTCCCATTAAGGTCTTGATAGATGGAGTCCAACTTCCCATTGAAAGTGACTTCCAACTTCTATTATCCCTCTAGGAGTTGCGCGAGCATAGCTTTCACCTCATTGTCCTGCTCAGGAGGCTTCTGGTAAGATGATGAACCATAGTTCCTGTTGTAGCTCTGGAAGGGCTTCTGATAGCCTTGCTGATTTCCATACTTCTGAAATCCGGCCTGGTTGATGTAATTCACATCTTCTTCTGCTGTCTCAACTCCCTGGACCGGTTTCTTTCCCATAAGGATACTCTTCATGGAATCCAGCTTTGCGTTCATCTCAGCTAAGTGCTTCCCACCATCCTTGTTCTCACTCAACTGCTTCCTCTCAAAGTTCGCGTTCTTTGTGCTGTTGCTAGAAGCCAAGTTCTCGATGAGAGTAAATGCGTCCTCTGGGTAGTTGGTATTGAAGTTACCACTACTCGCTGCATCCAGTGCCATCTGATATCTCCAGTCTACTCCTCTGTAGAAGATGCCTAACAACTGAACATCTGTGAAGCCATGGTGAGGACAGTCTCTCTGATAGGACTTAAGTCGCGTCCACGCAGCCTTGAATGCTTCTGCAGGACCCTGCTTGAAAGAAGTAATCTTTGTCCTCAGCTCTTCTGATCTCGCATCATCAAAGAAGTTGTTCAGGAACGCGTTCTTTGTGTCCTCCCAAGTAGTAAGCGATCCAGGCTCAAGCTGCTTCAACCAGTAAGAAGCATCCCCACTAAGAGAGTATGGGAATAGCTTGCAGAAAAGATAATCGCTAGACACTCCTTAAGCCTTGATGCTGGAGGCTAAATCCTCGAAGTTCTCGATGTGATCCATCGGATGCTCATGTGGAAGGCCATGGAAAGGATGTTGAGCCACATGTGAGTAGTACGCAGGCTTCAGCTCAAAATCATTCCTCTGGAATGCTGGCGGACGAATCGCAGCTCGATTCGCGTAGAACTGATCTGGACGATTGAAATCAGCCAAAGTGCGATTCTGATTAGGGTGTCGATCGATACCCTCTTGGTGTCAATCGACACCAAGCTGTCTGTCACGTCGCGCGAGCTAATTTCCTTGTTGAACCACACCGTTGTGGTGTCGAACTACGCCAGCTTGATTTTCGATCCTCCCTCCTTCGTCAGCTTGCTCGACAATCTCCTCGACGATCACAATACCATCGTCATTGATCCTCTGGCCTTCGGCGTTGTATCTGAGACCTGCCGGATCACGCAGAACTCCATCCTCTCCAGGAATCAGTATAATACGTTCTTGAGCAGCCATTCTAGTTGTTCTTCTGTTCTCACGTTCCAAACGCGCAAGTTCCTCGAGATTATAACCAACTAGTTCCTCGTGTCGATTGCTCCTGGTATTGCGGTTTCGCATGTACCTAAAACGCAAAACAAAAAGAAACTAGCAAAACAAAAATAAAAACAAAAACCTAGACAAAATCCTAATAAAATAAATCTAATGGTCTAGACTCCCCGGCAACGGCGCCAAAATTTGATATGCTCAAATTAAACCTAAGAGCTACTCTCTCAAATTAAGAGATCAATGCAGTACTTAAGGTATCGAAATCCACAGGGAATCAATAAAACACAATAGATTAATTAGTTCAGATTAAGCTATGCAAAAGTATGAGAATGCAAAAACAAGTAAACAAAGCAATTTAAACGGTCGTAAATCAATCAGAGAAAGAAGCTATGCAAAGGGAAATCTCCAGTGAATCAAAATTGCAGATAAATCAATTGATAGGATTATTAAAGCTCAGTTCTTGAACATGAACACGAAAGTAAAACAAACCAGCTTCCGCTGCGAATATTATCTATAAATAAATCCTAGAAAACCAAATTCCTTTGCGAATCCTATGAATCTAAACAAGCATTAATCATCAAGTTCAATTGTTCACAAAACCCTAAGCCAAATTCCTTTGCGAATAGGAATTTTGCTCATCAAAGACTAGATCAGGAAATTAATCAAACTGTCGTTTCTATTAATAACCCTAAGATCAGATTCAAGGTAGCTAATCAAGAATCAGCAATGAACACAAGTCAAGATGAAGAACATTCTATAGATATTAATCCTAAACAATTAGATCAGATCTAGCAATTCATCAATCACTTTCGAATATCCCTAAACCTAACAAAGGAAACTACTCAGACATATCAAAGGATGAAAACATGGTTTTATTAAAGATATATCAAAGAGTAATGTAAAATAAAGCGTCCCCCTTAACAATGGTTGTAAAAACGTATAAATAGAAGTACAAAACCGACTGGAAAAGAAAAGTAAACATCTGGAACTTCCGGGCTTCGAACGGACCTCTTCAGATTCGGGCTTTTTCTTTGAACGAACAGGGTGTCGATCGACACCCATAGATGGTGTCGATCGACACCAACTCTGAATTTCCAATCTGACTTCAACTTTTCAGCACTTCCTTTCGCAAAGCTCCAAAAGCTCCAGTAAACATCTTTTCTGCTCCAATCGTCCATGTACCTATAAAGACTCTAAAACCAACACAAAACATAGCAAAGATTCTAAAACAAGGACTTATATCATGGCTTAAACAGGGTAAAAACCATGATATATCAATTTCCACTCGATTACCAAACTCATGCCATACTTAATTAGCCATATAACAAATTATTGGAATGTTAGAGGAGGCACTTTTGATCAGGAGAGACCATCAATCCTGTTCCAATATCGAAGGAAGCCCAAGGGAATCAACGAAGAGGCCCACAAGGAATAACGGCTTTATGGGATCAAATGCCAGTCAGAGGAAGACCACGTCACTGTGACAGACACGTGAAGAGGATCTATAAAGCATTACGGTTAAAGCACATTTTATCTTTATCATGTATGTGTGATCTTTTGGTGAGGTGAGGGCAAGAGAGAGTACTCTGCTCTATTTTGTTTTCTTGTAGACGGTATCGAGTTTGGAAGTATTGAAAAAAGGAGAGTGTTTATTTTCATTTCATCAGAAAGATACAAGCTTTGAAAACCAAATCATAACA
The DNA here is from genome assembly GCA_963576765.1 of Draba incana. NCBI lineage: Eukaryota > Viridiplantae > Streptophyta > Magnoliopsida > Brassicales > Brassicaceae > Draba > Draba incana. The sequence continues at coordinate 920,268 of OY755211.1, read as the reverse complement.
TGGAATTTACTCTAATTTTCCTAAAGGTGACTCAAGAGCATGATCATCGACTAGCCATAGACCAAAATCGTGGTAACGTTTCATCTTGCTGTTGTAACCGAAGGCATAGTTATTGTGGATTATGACATGTTTTCCCTTTGTCTCATTAACCCATGCCTCGTTCGTGAAGTACAATCCTCCTGTTGGGAAAGCTGCCTGAGAAAGCAAGTATAGATCCACCTGAAGAACAAGATCACAAAAGTGAAAGTTACCTTTGAGATGAAAACAAAACCCGTAGTAATCGTATCATAACTAGATCAGAGGAGTTGTGATTTTAGATAAAGCAAGAACCTTAAGAGTACCAAAAGGTTTTAGTCTTTTGGGATTTTAAACCCAACAATTTGATAATCAAAACTTGGACTGAAGCAAACAAACCTGACCAGCTGTTTTGCGAAGGGCTCGGTTTAAAGCAGGTTGATCATTTCCTTTTTTCCCATTGAACCAAGGTTGGGCTTGAATTTCCTCAATCCATTTCTTCATTAGAAGCTTTGTGGCATTCGTGGGACGCAAGAAAAGCATGCAGCTACATATATTAGTCATTCCCTTTTGATCCGGTATCGAGAAATCATGAGAGTGATTCAAAGGCTTAATCTGACACCACAATCAATCCCCGAGAATAATAAGATTGATTAAAACACTCGAAAATGCAAAAATAAAAAGTTAGGAGGTGTGTGAACTTTCACATACTTGAGGCCTATCATCCATGAAGTACACGTCATGGCTTCCCTCTAAATACTGGAATGGATCTTGCAACCAAACAATGTCAACATCATTGTACATAACATTGTAACCTAGCTCCAAAAGTTGCAGTAGATGTTGCGGTCTCCGCGATGTAAGATTATAGAAACCCTAAGATTCAGAAATGATATATCAGTAACAACATACATTCAAAAAGAAAAATGTGGCTAACGTAGGTGTGAAGGGACCAACACTAGTACAAAAAAGATATGGGTGGGTCCATTATTCGGTTTTGATTTGGAAGCCCATGAAACTTAACATGGTATTAGAACACAAGATCTTACATAAACACCCGAGTTTCTAAGCATTTTTAGCTACATTTTATGAAGTGAGGATATCTCAAACTATATTGGATCGAATAGGTGAAAAATACCTGCGAACCGTAACTGTGTGCGGTTTGAGAGTCGAGTGGGGGATCGGTGAGAACGGCGTGGCCAGGCCACTTTTCGTTAATCTTGTAAAGAGTAGCGTTATCCTCAGCGAACACGAGAACTTTGTCTTGATGTTTCTGTCTAGAAACACTAATCAACCAATTATTGAGAAAAGGCAAGTAAGGATTGTTCACTGAGCTGACGATCAGTGTACCATTCTTAGCAGAGAACTTGGCAGCGTGAGTGAGGGAATAGTCGCGCCATTTCAAGGGCAAAGAAGAAGAAGAGGCTTTGTTTGTAAACGAGAGTAAGGGAGATCCTCCCCAAGGTAAGAATACACCGAGGAGAACGAGGAGAGTGAGAAGGAGGAGGAGACCGTTTCGGATGAGGAGAGAGATGGGTCGGTTTGAGATTGAATAAGAAGAAAGATAAGAAGAGAAAGGGTTTGAGAATGGATGCTTGTGATTCTGCACCATTGGTTTCGTTCTAATTTAACAAGTCGGATCGAATTCAAAAGTTGGAATATATATACAGAAAATATACATATTTCTTCGGTTGTATGTTGTGTAATATATCGAAATGGGTGTTTGGAAAAAATTTAAAATTGTTGTGAGTTTGATAAAATTAGCATTTCAAATTACGTGTTAAAGGGTACACGTATCTTATGAGTAATGAGGAAAGCACCATTAGGAAACATCTAATAGTGGGAATAACTATTAAATATTAAAATAAAAGTCATGAAAAATGAGAGTATTCCTGGAAAAAATTAACCTATAAACATATGCGGCGATTTTGCTGTAAAAATAAAATTGGGAAATGATGCTCTTTTTCTTTATCTCCAAAATTTTAAGTAGAAACTCCATTTACTTAAGGGATCTCTTTACTTAATAGCTTTGAATAGTATACTGCTAAAAACATTTCTCCAATTAACAATTTCATGAATAATTGTATGATTATTAAATAGTGAGTTGGAAGGAAGAAGTAGACAAATTGGCAAAATAAACCCCCCAAAAAATCTAATTTACTATTAATCAAATTATTATTAAATGGATATAATTTCTTCACATCATACTTTTTTGGTTATATTCTTAAATCATTAACTTTAATTGGTTAATCACTAAATTATCTCTCGGAAGTAAGACGTGATTATGTTACCAAAATAAATTAAAACGTCATTATAACGATTGCCACTTTATCTTTTATCTTTTAATTAATCAAATATAAAGTGGTGCAAACTTAACCGCTAGAAACCATGTAATTTGGTTTTGAATAACGTGTTACTTATAAATATTAGTAGTATAAAAAAGACGTGTGCTCTGCGCGATTCAATGTTCTCATTCATGTGCGTCATGGACCCATCGTGCAGGTCTTCTCTCGATTAGGTTAAGACTTAAGAGTTAAGACTAAATAAATATGTTTTTTTTTTAAACTTCTATATAAATATGTATAAACGAGTGTATGTGCAAGACGTGAAACAGCTAATTATATGTAGATAATTGATCATTCAATATCTAGTCAATGTTAGAATTACAGCTATATAATAATGTGGTGACCCTAATTATTTGCTTCTTAGATTAGTAGTGTTAATGTAAATATTAATCGAAGTCAAACAAAAAATGTAAAATCTTCATGTTTACATGCAGTATTAACAAAGAAATCACGTCTCCATCATATTTTACATATATTTACTTGTCGGAATATTATATACATAGGCTGCAAATAGAAGTAAACAAAATAAATGAGTTGAATGAGAGGAATAATGATAAGTGGAATAAAAACGAGTGAAATATTATTATTGAGTTGAATAGATGAATAAATCGCAGAGAAATAGATGAATAAATTGCAGAGGAATAAATAATTAATAAATGGTAATGATTTAGGGAAACAAAGATGAATATATAAATTTAGTATTTAATATATTTAATTATATATATAATTCAACATTAAAGTTAATAATTAAGAAAAGTTTTAAAATAAATTAAATAATTTAAAAGGATAACAATTTTTATTAGAAGTAAAAAAAATTTAATTGAAATTAACCTTTCATTCATAGTCGATTTTTTTTCCCTCATATAAAACGTGTTTAACCCATAAGTTTTGTTTCTAATAGTATATCTTGTTATGTTATACAACAGTAGTAATTATAGGAAATGGAGTAGCCATCGGTTTTCATTTACTTTTTTAAATAATTTTAAATTTTCAAAATACGATCTTTAGATATCAAAGATTGAACTGGGTTTTTGTAGTTAGTTTATATTTTATTTTATTTAAAACTGAAAAATATTTATTTTTTTAACCATTTCCAATATTATCTAAACAAGTTCACGTCAACATCATTTATATTTTTTTAAATTAAAACATAAATACATTAATTTTTCAATAAAAAAATATATTCTTCCGTGATTCCTCTCCTTAAAATAAGAGCAACAATTTTTTGAGGAAACAATATTTTTTCCACTAATTATGTGGGCCACATAAAATTTAGAAGAATGCATATTTCTCATAAAATGATAAAAAAAAATTAGAGGAACAAAGAGGAATCCGCGTTTCCACTTTTTTTTTCCTCTAACGTATCTTCCATTTGCAGCCATACACTGAAAAGTCTTTGCAGTAAAATAACTAAAAATAATAATCATTATAGATAATTTTTAAAAATGTATCTATTCGACTATTCCCACATCCTAGTATAAGAGCACCTCCATTGGAAGGTTTAGACAGAGTATCACAACAATATAAATAAGTAAAAAAATTGAAAAAGTAGGAGAGAGATTTGAGATACTCTTTTAGAGACTCTCTCAATACATGCTTAATTTTAATTGGTTCAATTCTTTTTAAGCTATTAAATTTTAATCAAAAACTTATATTATGTTAAAATACTAATATAATTTAGTTTATAACCCAATTTCAGAAACTTTACTAATGGAGATGCTGTAATGAAAAGAATGACTGCTGTTTCGACTATTTCCACCTCCTAGTAAGCTTTTTTATTTTTTAGAATTAAGCTTTTATGACTTAATAATTTAAACATAACGGGTCTTTATTTAAAACTATATACTTCTTTTTCTTTAAAATAAACACTCTTTCCGTTTGTTTTTAACAGATGTTTAAGATTTCTACATTCCTATCAAGAAATCATTAAATTTATTTTATTTTTTAAAATAAAACATTACGTTTTATTTATCTAAAATATTTCAACCAATAAAAATTAAATCCGCAGAATTTCAAAAGTCAAAAATACTAAAATATCAATTAATTATGCATTGGTAAGTGAAAACATCACTGAAAAAAAAAAAAACTTTTAAAACGTCAAAAGGAGGGAGTACTTGACATCTAATGCACGACTTTTCATTGTAATTTGGAGTAACATTTAAAAAGACCGAGGAAAGTAATTCAATGCTTGCATGTGAAGAGTAGTAAGTAATGTAAATGTCTTCTCTAGATCGTGGGTAAGACTACTAGTATAATTTTCTTTCTGCATACGGTCATGATTATTGGAGGTAAGACGTGATAATTTTGTTGGCATTGAATATTATGTATTTTTATAAAAGACTTAACGGATAAAATTCGCCCCTTCATTATTGTAAATGGACAATTAAGAAATAAGTCGATCATTAGAAGATAAATTAGCAACACTAATTAATTAGAATGAGTAGGCTGTAAAAAAGACAGTTGTCTCACAAACACTGTTCTTATAATATTCCTCAAACTTATCAGATATTATATTGAAAACGAATAATAACACAGAAGACAAGTTTCTTTCTTTTTTAATTACACTCAAAGTTTTTTTTTAATGTGCTCTCAAAAATATTCCCACTTAAAGTGATAGCCATTAGATCTAGAATTTTTTGTTAGATTGCCAATTATATTTTTTTATTACATAAAATAACTCTTATAATATTATAAAAAAAAGTTTTTATAAAATTACTAGAAACTATGTGAACTCCTAGGGTTTATTAAAAAAAAACTGATTCTGTATAAATTCTAAAACATTACTTCGATGCAAAAGAAACAAAAAAATTCAAGAACCTCGTTTAAAATGAAACTATTTTCTTCAAATATGTCACCTTTTATATAAAAAGACAAAATCATTAAAAAAACTCTAAACTCTACCTCCAAAAACTATACCTTAAATATAAAATAATTAACCCAAACCCAAACCCAAAAAATATAAAACTTAAGTTAAACAAAAAATGACATTTTTGCAAAGATTTTCAAACGATGGTTGTAAAGTGGCATGCCAAGAGTGGTATATAATAAAAATTCTCTATTTATTTTCTAATATTTATTTTCTAAATTCAAATAGTTTTATTTAATATACTTTTTGGAACTTACGACTTGTTAATAGAAATTAATAAATATATATATATATATATATATATATATATATATATAAAAACCAAAAGTATCAATTTTTGTGGGGGAAAAAATGCTAAAACATCAATTTTAAAAAAACTGAAAGAGTATTTATCAACGATCTTACTTGTCCATATAGTCAATGCTATCTAGAAATTAATGGGTTAGACAGACAAGGATTTCTCTTAACGAAGGTTAAATCTTTAATTAATATTTTATCCGTCTCTTTACAAGTGGAGTAATAATAGCATTTTAGTTTCAAATACTAATATTTGTTGTCAATAATACACTATTAAATAATTGTAGAGAATTTGTTAATTAATAGATTAATAAAGGAAGATAAAATTGGAAATTTAATTATGGATATACGTTGGAAATTTAAAAATACATTTACTATGAAACAACATCGAAATTCTGAAAACCATACATGGAAATAGTATTAATCTAACATGCATATTACGTTCAATCTATGTTTTAGTTCTACCTTGAGAATTAGCTTTAATTTTATCCGTTTCTGATTATTAATGATTGAGTTTCCGTTAATGTAATATGCTCCCTATGTTTAGGTTATGCTCCCCTCTTTTGGGTTCTGTCTTGTAATCTCTCCGCTTTAAAATCTTGCTTTGTAATGCAGTTACCGTTATCAATATAAATCTTTCAGACGGAAAAAAAAAAAAAATGCATATCACGTCCGAGAATCCGAGATGGAAGACGTGATTTGTTTGTTCGCAACATGTAGATATAACAATTTAAATATATATATATATACCAAAGGCAGTCGTTTCTAGCACTTATGCAAATATGAAACTTCGCATATAATCAGAAAAACTCTGAACATATCGAACAAACCGGTTCGAATTAAACTATTTTCTCGTATTTATAAAAACATGAGAACAAAGATTCACCTTTAGATATTGACTTGGGGCTTTGTTTTTTTTGTGTGTGATGTTTTGATATATATATAGTTTGGAAAAAAATTTCGAGAGAGAATCAGACAGGATCTGGAAAATCTTACCTAATATCTGTGGAGAATCTAAATGATGAATCAAAAGGATTCCTTGTGAAAGAAACAATCGTTCTTCAAGCTTGTTTGATGAGTGTCAAAGAAACAATCGTTCTTCAATCGTTTTAAAAACCTTATTTTCATTTCTTTTTCTATGCATACATCTTTGTTCTGTAAGCAAATGAAATGTGAGAATTTTGGAATATTTTTTATTTTTCTGTGTTATTGTTGTTGTCTGATTCAAATGGTGTTTTACGTGTTTGGTTGATAATGAACCAATAGTGGTACTGTATGTTATTTTGTTTCCATGTAAGAATAAGAAACTCATCTAAATACATAATCACACAACAGTTTGTGTTCTTTGAATGTGCATTAGTAATTTGTTTATAGATGGGGTTTGATGTGTTATTAGCATGGAATAAAATACATCACAAAAATCTAATGATTAAGGAAGATTTATAACCCTTGCTAAACTAAACAAGATATTGACTTCACGTTCTCAATTTCCCAAATTATTTTCATATGATCAATTATCTATAAATCATTCAAAAATCTTCTATATGTATATTCGATAAATCATGATTATATCTTTTTTATCAAATATATCTAACATAATTTTTAAAAATAAATCATAAAAATTGTACTGAACATATAACAATTAACAACAAAATCGATATTTTATATATGTAAATATGGAAATTTTGCCCCAAGAAGTTCGGAACTATCTCTTGACATGTCAATTTCTTGGATATATATATCTTCTAACAACAAATGTCTTTTACTTTTATATATCTCAGATAAGTATGAAACATATCTACATATAAAACAAGTTTGTATAGGAATTGTAAACACGTTTGACTTAGGAGAGTCTCTGATTTTTGTTTGTTTATAAACAGATTTGAATTAAACATTCACAAATTCTCGTTAAGAAAGCTTGAAAAAAAAAATTTCGTTTCTTCGTTTTCTCAACAGAATCATCAATCATCATGGCAATATTAATTCGAAAAAGGTCTCAAATCCCTGGTTCACGCTTTACTCCAACAGATTTGGAGCTCCTAAACTACCTTCGCCGAAGAATCGAGAGAAATAAAAGGTCTACGTACATAACAGACATGAATGTGTACGAGAAAGAGCCCTGGCTTATTCAACACGTAACAAACCCTAAGGTCGAGAAGAACGTATGGTTTTATTTTGTTACTAGAAAAAAACCACTGAGGATTAAAAAACCCGATTCGACAAGAACGAGCCGTGTGGTTGGATCATGTAGATGGAAGACCACTGGTCTTCTGACTCACTTAATAGACGAAGAAAATCGAGTCAAGGTTGGTACGAAGCAAAGTATAATCTTCAAATCCAAGATCAAAGGAAAGAAAGATGAAATAAACACCGGTTGGGTTATGCATGAGTTTCTTTTGAATAAACCGGGTTTTCAAGAAGTGGTTCTCTGTAAAATCCGGTTTAAGCAAGATAAGAATAATGCTCAATATGCTCCAAGACTCGAACCTATAGTCATCGAAGAAGGTAGTTTGGTTAAGAGAAAAGAGCAAAAAGAAGAAGATTTCAAGAATCTTGTGAGTTTAATTGACTTGGAAGGTTTGGGACAAGGCATGGATCTTCCACAACTTCCTATGGAGTTTCAAGAACCATGGTTTGGTTCTAGTTCTGGTCAAGCTGTCTCATACACAAGCTATTTAATGAATGGAGGTGTTGAGCAACATCAAGGCTTTGGTTCTTGTGGTCAGCAACAAAACCAGATTCTTGGAAACATCTCTCTAACCGAGCCGCATCAACATTATGGTCAAGGTTTTGGAGATATGACTCATGAGTACCTAAACCAGTATTTAGGTCAAGAAACGGTTCCAATGATGAACCAAGCCATGAATGGCTATTATGCTCCATACTTAGCTCAACCATATTTGGGACAAGACATGGCTCAAATGACACAAGGCATGATGGTTCCTCAACAAGAACAATACTTTCCCGCTCAATATCAACAGTTCTCAATGAATGAAGGCATGGAGCAACATCAAAACTTTGGTTCTTGTGGACAATTTGTGCGAGAATCTTTAGGTCAACAACAAAACCAGTTTCTTGGAAAACAAGGCATGCTGGATCATCAAGACTTTGGCTTTTCCTCTCTTTGTTTGGCTCAAAATAATCAGTATTTGGGACACAACAATGATCTCTCAATGGTTCCTATGGAGACTCAACAAGGCATGGAACTGCAACAACATGATAATAGCTGTTTTGATCACAATATTGTTGGAGATCTAGCTGCTCAGCAACAACATTTGGGACTAGACTCAAACTTTTCATTGACTCAAGAACAAAACATTGATCCCTCGACGCTTCCTGTGGAGACTCAACAACAGGACAATATCGTCGAAAACTTTCCTACTCAACTACAACTTGAGAAAAATCAAGAAACGGTTCTACCAATCAACCAAGGCATCGATGAATCACGTGGAGGCGATTGTGTCTCTTCTACTCTCAACAAATTGATCCAAAAACCTCTAGAAGACGAATTTGTTTTTACTAATCAAGAGTTGGATATAATGAGGGCTAACTTTGGGAATGAAGAATGGGCTCAACAACTTGGAAAGAACACACCAGAAGAAGAAGCCGAGTTAATGGCTTCACTCGGAAACTGCAATACTCTTCAATCTCTCTTAAACTACTTCTGCCCTATGTAGTTTAATAAATAACTATTTGTAGCATTCATGAATAATATCTATGTTCTTGAGACTGAGAACAAACAACAAAACATAAAGACAAGTAATAGAATTGATCCAACAATTTATTTTCTGTTTGTTTATCTTGGTGATGCTTCACAACCATCTTGCTTTATCACAGAACACAAAACCTGTCTTGAAATGTAACTTTCAAGCTCTCTAGAGACTTCAGTTAGCTTCAAGTCAAAGTTACTCCTGTATTTTTGCTTTGGAGATGGCACATTTGAAGAAGAAGAGCCTGAGAACCTTCTTCTTGGACTTGAGAATGTTCCTGGTGAAAGCTGAAGCTTAACTGCTGAAGTGTTGTTACTGTCTTGATCTAGCAGAAGTCCGAATTTCGTCTCTAAAGGAAGTGGCTTTAGCGAATCTTCTTCGGTTTTCGGTTTCCTTAGTCTTTCTTTTGCTTTCTCAGCTGCTTGTAAAGCCTTTTCACTGCTTAAAGTTATCAGTTTCCATGGATTTATACTGACATGAAAACCTGGTTTCTTGTTGATCAACGACGAAGAAGGTGAACCTCCATTTCCTTCAATCTTTATAGATAATCTCTGTTGATTCTATCAAAAAACAGAACATAGTATTTGAGAATCCTTGAAAATGGCAACAAGATATTGAAAAAAGATTGTATATTCACCTCATTAGCTTTCTTGCACATAAATTTGGAGATAAATGTTTGTCTTGGTCTTTCGGGTGAATCAAAATCGGAACTTTCATCAGAAGATGAATCTAATTCATCAAAAGGATCATCAACTTCAGTAAACTGATTCTCTTCTCTCATTGCTAATATATAGTCATATGTTCTCATTCCCTGCAACATATTTTTTAAAACAATTTGTCAAATAATGAAACTCTAAATTCAAAATAATACTAATTTCATGACTCTAAAGAGTTACCTTTCTAATGAGAACTACATGGAAGAGGAAAAGCTGTCCCATTGCCGCCGAGCCATAAGCCGTTAACAAAACCAAGAAAACCTATAAACACACACACACACAAAAAAATTACAAACTTGGTACGCGAAAACAATTTGCATTAGAGAAAGAAGGAGATTTTTAAGAAAGTTATACAGATATTGTAGCAAGAGCCCATCTAGGGAACTCTACGAAAAGCCGTCTCTTTAATTCGGTTTCGATTCCTTTCTTGTCAACAAAACATCTTACAAATATTGCAATTGCTGTTCCACCTTCTACAATTAGCTGTTATGCAACAAAAGCTTAATTAGTTTTTTCCAAAAGAAACTATAAACTTTTGAGATAGAGAAGGTATATACATACCATGAGCAAGACAAAAACCATCAAGAGTATGAAAGTTGTGTAATTCCTTTTCCCAACACAGTTATTAAGCCACTAAACATTCAAAAGAGAAAAACTTTTATGTATAACTCCAAAACAAAAAAACCGGAAAACCGTAAAACCGAAGAAACTTACCCTGCAATGATGATCAAACCCTTCGACACATCGGTTACATGTCCTGCAATGCTTACTACTTCGTTTAACCTCTAAATCACAAAGTGAGCAATAAGAGATATCATCTTCTTCTTCTTTAGGATCAGGTGTAACAGAATCATCATCATCTTTCATTACAAGTAGAAACGGAAGAAGTGGTTCGAGCTGTACGCTACTTTTCCATGGATCTAAATACGTTCTTCGTAGAAAATTCCTTAAGATTTTCCTCTCTAATCTTCTGAAAAACCTCATAACAACTTGGCTTATTACAACCTTGAACCTTAGCTTCATCAAGACTCCTTTGGATTTACTTCTTCTCTTTTTCCTAGCACTAGTTTTATCCGTTGGATCAATCGCGGTGCATCTAACGAATAAAACTATAACCGAAAACGCCTGAAAGAAAGCAAAAAACTCAATAAACTAAGCATAACAAGAGATGTAAAAAAAAATCAAAACTTTTCTTGAGATTACTTACCACAAAGGAGAAAACCGAAAGAAGTGCGATAATAGCTATTCGATTCCCAGCGAAGAATCCGAGGAACACGTAGAAGGATGCGACGAGAACACTATAAATAACAGCTCCAACAATCTGCACAAAGCAATACACAGCTCAAAATCTAGTAATTCAACCTCATAAAGAAGAGATTCTGATACTCGATTCAATCAAAGTTGAGATTTTTTCTTTATGGAGAAGCAAAATTTGAAACTTGAAGACCTATAAAGTGTTTTTTCCCAATTACACAGCTTAATCTAGCTAATTCAGCTCACCAAATACATCTAAATCTATAGATCAGCCCAAAACAGAGGGATTCTAGATGATAAACGATCCAATCAAAGTTAAAGATTTTGTATTTAAAGGAGAATCAAAATTGAAACTTTGAGACTCATAAAGTCATTACACAGCTTAATCTAGCTAATCAGCAAATATTAGAAACTATATCAAACACTGAAACACTGTATTAAGATGAAATTGAAGCCAAAAAAAGGAAAAATTCTAGATAAATTAAGAAACTTTTTGAAAAATCTGAAGAAATTGAAACCTGTAATGGGTGAAATGGTCGTTGCCAGCCATGGCGTCGTCTCGTCATGATCTTTACGGAAGAAACCCTAATTGATAGATCTCACAGCTCAAGAACTTGATGAATCCATGGAAACTCAATCTCAGCTTTGGAAAAATTTTTTACAGAAATGGAGACAAATAATTTGGGTTTTATTCTCAGTGTTAATAATTAATTAATAATGTGTTTTTGATTTTTTTTTTTTTCTTTTTCTTTTGTGTGTTGTGTTTTTTGTTTGTTTGTAGATGAGGAAGAAGATACCAACGGTCGGGTTTTCAAAATTTGAAGTAACGCTCGGATCTACTTTTTTGATCGGACGGCTCTTGTTTGATGGAACTTTTAACGTGACTGTTTTAAATTTTGGCCCATTATAAGTTTTGAAATGAGTTTGGGCCTAAGTTCACTCTTTTTTATTTTAGATGGGCCTTTTTAGTAAACATAACGGAAGGGCTATACAGTAAATTAGGTCAACGGGAGTTCTTCCTTTCTTATATCACAAGTTACTGATAAAAACCTAATATTCAAATCATAAATTAGCTCTAATACTCTGATTTATCGTTTGAAAATGAATAATTGTTAAAGGAAAAAAATGTATTTGTGTTGCTTATGTTTAATATCTCTTAATAACAAAATCAGAAAAAAATCGTACTGAAAATTTGAAACCAATAAGATTTAAAATGTTTAAAGTCGTAGTATGTCTTTTTAAGTTTTAACATTAAAGATTGAAGTCAAGATGTGTACTATTCTCTTGTCTTTTAATATAATAGCTTTTAACAAACAAACAAAGAATTAGTCAACAAGATGTGTACTAATCTCTTGTCTTTTAATATAACAGCTTTTAACAAACAAACAAACATTACAAGAAAACAGCCGCAAAACCGACGGAATTTCCGACGGAAGTGATTCCGTCGGAAAGTTACTGACGGTATACCGACCGATTTTCGACGGAACTGAAATTTTTCAATTCCGTCGGTAATCTGTCGGAATTATTTCCGACTGATAAAAAGACAGTCGGAAATCAGTCGGATTATTGGACCGTGTAACTAGCCGGTACCGACGCCGGAGGAGATTCTGGTTGTTTGTCGAAAATCCATCGGAAAATACAAACGTCGATATTACCGTTAATATTTTCCGACAGATTTCCGACAGACACCCAACTAGCTGTCGGAAATCTGTCGGAAAAAATAACCGTTATATAGCCGTTATTATGTCCGTTGGCTTTCCGACAGATTTCCGACGGTCAGCGTATTTGTATATATGATTCCACACATCTTCATTCACTCACAACAACAACAATTTCCAACCAAACATTTGTTAGAAAAAAATCGTTAAGAGAGGGAGATGTCATCTTCTAGATATTATAGATCGTGGATGGATGAAGAGATGTATGATCCGGAGTTAAAGACATTAAATTAAAGTTATGCACGAGGTATATGCGAGTTCATGGCGGTTGTCGGGAATCGACCGGAGATAAAATGTCCATGTTTAAATTGTTGCAATTCGCGTAATGTTGAGGTAGAACAAGTTTGGCATCACTTGTATACCCATGATTTTATGCCGGGATACAAAATTTGGTTTTTTCATGGAGACACTAATTATGATGGTGTTAGTAGTAGCAGTGCACCATATGTTGCGGATAGCTTAGGCGAACAAAAAACGGATAGCTTAGGTGAACATAGAACGGATAGCTTAGGCGAACTTAGAACGGAAGTAGATTTTGGTGTAGGTACCGCTGAGATGGTTCATGATGCGTTTAGAGAGAATTTGCCATCGATCGTAATAGGGGAGGATAGAGTAGAAGAACCAAATGAAGAAGCTAGAAGATTTTTTGATATGTTAGACGCAGGGAAGCAGCCATTATATCATGGGTGTAGAGACGGACATTCACCTTTATCAACTGCTAGTAGGCTGATGACCCTTAAGACGGACTTCAATGTGGCGGAAGAGTGTGTTGATGCGATAGCAGATTTTGTGAAAGATATTTTGCTTGAAGATAATCATGCACCTGTATCATACTACGAGATACAAAACTTGTAGTTGTTCTTGGTATGCCGTATCAAGTGTTAGATGTATGCATCGACAACTGTATGCTATATTGGAGAGAAGACAAAGACCGGAGAAGATGTAAATTTTGTTGTAAACCACGGTATCAGGATACTGGTGGCAGAGTTCTAATTCCATATAAACGTATGTGGTACTTACCATTGACAGCGAGGTTAAAGAGGTTATATCAATCTGCGCGAACGGCAGAAGAAATGAGATGGCATGCAGAGCATCGTCAAGATGGAGAGATTACACATCCTTCAGATGCAAAAGCATGGAAACATTTTCAAATGTTGTATCCGGATTTTGCATACGAGTCAAGAAATGTGTACCTCGGGTTAAGTACGGATAGTTTCAACCCATTTGGGAAGCATGGAAGGCAGTATTCTTTGTGGCCCGTAATCGTAACACCGTACAATTTGCCCCCTGGTATGTGCATGCGTTGAGATTTTTTATTCCTCTCCGTTCTTATTCCCGGCCCTGAGCATCTGAAGAGATCACTTGATGTATTCCTCCAGCCATTAATTTATGAGTTACAAATGCTATGGATTCAGGGTGTCGAAGCGTTTGATGTTTCACGGCAGCAGAATTTTCATATGCGTGCGGTCCTTATGTGGACTATTAGCGATTTCCCAGCATACGGTATGCTATCTGGATGGACTACTCATGGAAGATTATCGTGCCCGTTTTGCCAAGACAACACTGACGCTTTCCAATTGAGGAATGGAAGAAAGCCATGTTGGTTTGATTGTCATAGAAGGTTTCTACCGGACGGCCATCCCTATCGTCGGTCTAAAAGATTATTTAAGAAAAATAAACAAGTGTTTGATGCTCCAATTGATGAGATAGAAGGTCGTACTATATTGGAGCAGTTGAGAGATTTTGGTGCTGAGAGGACTCCTGATTGTGGGGGTAATGGGCATGAACCAGTTTGTGGTGTAGGAGAAGCTCATAACTGGCACAAGAAGAGTATTTTGGGATTTGCCGTATTGGAAGGATCATTTATTAAGGCACAAACTCGATGTGATGCATGTTGAAAAGAACTTCTTTGACAACATCATGAATACGGTGTTAAACGTCCCGGGAAAGGCAAAAGACAATGTGAAGTCTAGGATGGATGTTTCAAAGATTTGCAGCCGTGATTATCTTGAACGTCTTCCCGATGGTACATATCCTTTTCCTCCGTACCGATTGCAAATAGAAAAGATAAGAGAATTTTTCTGGTGGATTAAAGACGAAGTTAAATTCACTGATGGATATGCAGCTAATCTGGGTAACTGCGTAGACTCGCGAAACCTAAAGTTTATGGGACTGAAGAGTCATGATTGTCATGTACTGATGCCGAGGTTTCTTCCATTTGCTTTTACCCATCTCCTTCCTCAACTGTCCACGAAGCTATTGCAGCAGTTGGTGCTTTCTTTAGGGATTTATGCACGAGGACACTTACAGTTGAGGGGATCCGTAATTTAGATGCCAATATACCAGCGATCCTTTGCACTCTTGAGAAGATCTTTCCTCCATCTTTTTTTTATGTTATGGAACATCTTTCGCTACACCTCCCCCGCGAAGCCAAACTAGGTGGTCCCGTTCAATTTCGTTGGATGTATCCTTTTGAGCGGTACATGTTCCATCTAAAGAAGAAGGTCAAAAATTTGGCTCGAGTTGAAGGTTCTATTGTCGCACAGAGTATCAATGAAGAATCATCACAGTTTGCGGAATATTACTTTCCACGGGAAGTTCATACGAAGAGTAGATGTCCTGCTCGTTATGATGATAGAGGTGAGAGAGTCATGTATCCCGCGCTGGTCCCTGAGTTGTTTTCGCAAGTTGGCCGAGTGACTGGGAAAGGGAAGAAACGCTTCCTATCACAAGATGAGTGGAGTCACTTACATATGTATATCCTAACGAATTGTGAGGAGATGGCGGAGTACGAAAGGTAAAAACAGAACTTATTTAAGTACTTTTTTTTTTTAATACCTAAGTAATATATAGGTTTCATATGTTATATATTGTTGTTTGCTTTCAGGATTTACATTGCATCAATACGTCGCTATTATCCGGAAATGACAGAAGACAAACTTGGAGAATCTAAGGAAACCGAGTTTGTAAATTGGCTGCAATATTACGTAAGTTTTAAAAAAACGTTTATATACCTTAAAATTAGTGAATTAATTAATACTTAATTATATATTTGTTTATTAATTTGTCTAAATTATTATCTCAGGTTTCTGAAGGAATGAAGAATGGAGAAAGGTTTCCGACATGGTTACAAGAGATAGTTTCTGGCCCAAGCTTTGAAGCAACTTCATACGTTCGGTATTGCAATAAGGAATTTGCATTTAGGATTCATGAAGAAAGGCCGAGGCCAACTGCCGATTACGGTATTTCAGCTACATGTGGTGATGTAGTCTACTACGGGATTGTCAAAAAAATATTGCAAGTGCGCTATCCAGGAATGTTGGGCATGAGGTGCATTGTTTTCTTGTGTGAGTGATATGATCCATAATATCCAGAAGGTGTTCAGGTGAGCCAATTTGGCGTCACTTCATTAAATTCTTCTAGGAGACTACAAAAGTATGACCCATTCATCCTAGCATCACAGGCAGACCAGGTTTGATTTTAAAATTTTATAATACGTGCGTTATTGATAAATAATGATATTGTAATTGCCCTAGGGTAACACATTGAGGAGATCCTTGGATTACAGTGACTCCAATTAATCCAAGAGGCTATGCAACCAACTAGAATTACTCTGATGGATCCAGTTGATCATTCTTCTGCGGTGGACCTTTTTGTTGATTTCACAGAATTTGGTGATAATATAGTATATTCAGAATCAGAAGAAGAAGTTGGAGAATTTGATGAAGACGAAGACACAATTCCTTTGGAAGGATCAGAATCAGACTCAGATTAGTTACATTATATGTTTGTATCTGTAAACATAAACAAGAATTTTTGACTATTTATATTTTTGTATTTTTTTTAATAACTTGATTTTACGTCGGAAATCTGTCGGAAATATATATATTTCCGACGGGTGCTTCATATCAGGCTAACCTTAATGGACGACACGTGTTACCCTTAAATATGTCGGAAATCTGTCGGAAACGTATCTATTTTTCCGACAGATTTCCGACGGGTTTAGGGATTTAAGGTCAAATTTCAGAATTTCGAGAAGACAAAGTTTGGGCATACAATTCTAACAACAAAAGTAAAAGATAAGAGAGTAAATAACCTTGTCGATGTTATACAGAACATGATTTGCGATTTTGTCATGTTTCAACCAAAAACGTTTCATACAGTTACATATACAAAACAATAGATGTTTATTGAAAATACTAAAAATACTAACTGATTAGAATTTGAATGTTGCAATGATCATTATCAAGTATTTTATCTTCTAAATCATGATCCAATCATGCTATTACCAGGTATGAACGAAAACGGATCGTTAAAAAGCTCAAAACCACAAACCCGTCGGAAATCTGTCGGAAAATTGTATATTTTTCCGACGGATTTCCAACGGATGTGCCAAATTTTACCCGCGAAATGAAAAATAAATACCGCGAAATCAGTCGG
Source organism: Draba incana (assembly GCA_963576765.1). Taxonomy (NCBI): domain Eukaryota; kingdom Viridiplantae; phylum Streptophyta; class Magnoliopsida; order Brassicales; family Brassicaceae; genus Draba; species Draba incana. Next base: position 902,910 of record OY755211.1, on the reverse strand, counting down.
TCCAAAACACGTGTTCATTTGATTTTTTTCACTTTCCGACGGATTTCCGACAGATGTAAATCCGTCGGAAATTCTAATTTATTAATAGATCTTCTTCTCCCCGAAGAACACAATCGACGGGTTGAAATCTCAATTCCTCTCCGCCGCCGCCGTGACTATTTCGCTGGTCTTCTTCGCCGAATTTCGCCCCCGCCGCCTCAATTTCTCTCCACCGCCGCCGCCTCAATTTCTCTCCGCCGCCGCCGCCTCAATCCCTCTCCGCCGCCGCCGCCTCAATCCCTCTCCGCCTTTTCATCTTCTCTTCTTCGCCAGAGATCGCCGCCAGAATTCGCCGCCGCCGCCTCCTCCTCTTCGCCGGATTACAAATGGCGGAAATACCTTCCCATTTATAAGTTTCCTCAAATTATCAAACAAATTTTGGTTAGATTTAAGAATTGAGTTTGTGAATTAGGAATTGAGATGTTAGATTTAGAATTAGGGAAGGGAAGTTAGATTCTAGGGTTAGGGAAATTGAAGAAATGTTTTTTTGTTGTGAAAGTTAAATTTAGGATTAGGGTTAGATTTAGGATTATGAAAGTTAAATTAATCAAATTTGTTTTTTTGGAAATTTAAGAAATTTTTTTAAAACAATTGTATTTTTGTAATTAAATATTTAAACAATTTCGAAATTTTAAGATAATGAATTAATTTTTGAATTTATATAAATATTTTTAAAAAATTTTAAAAAAAATTGTTCGCATTTTCTAGAAATTTTGAAACTAATTTAAATATTAATTTCGAATTTTAGAATTTTAAATTATGTAACAATTACTTAAGCATTTTAGAATTTCTTAATAATTTTACAATTATTTCGAAATTTGAAGATAATGACTTAATTTTTGAATTTATATCTATATTTTTAATAAAATTAAATAATTAGATTTAGGAAAATTATATTTTATATATTTTGGAAAAAATTGTTAGCATTTTCTACTAATTTTTAAACAATTTTAAGGATTAATTTAGAATTTTAGAATTTTAATATTTTATAATTTAAAATTATGTAATAATTACTTAAGAATTTTAGAATTTCTTAATAATTTTAGAGTTATATGAAATATTTATGATTTTTTTATAACTATATAATATATTAATATAAATGTAGGGATTATAGTGGTTTCGCTGCATCTGCCAGCGGCCAACGTCGTTGTCGTACGAGTAGACCTCCTTCGAGTACGACGGCTACACCTCTACAGACGCCGGAGACACCACCAGCCACCACAGCACCGTCCCAGCTTAGCGTCGAGGACTTCATGGGTCTTCCTGGACGAGATAGGTTGACTAATCTTCATCCAGACCAACGCGGTACAGACATATGGTAAGTGTGTTGTTACATTTTTGTAAGTTTTTTTTACTAATTTAATTTAAATTAGTAAAAAATGTAATTATATTGTTACATTTTTTCGTAGGTTTGGTGATTCTCGAAGCGGGATTTCGAAGTCCCTCAACAAGATGGAAAACTCTTTGCTCAGCCGCCTGTATCCGACGTACACCGTCATGCCACTGGAGGATCAAGAAATGTGGTTTCGCCAATTTGCGGTAAGTCATCTGTTTTCACAATTTTTACTTTCATTTAAAGTATTATTTTTATTTAATTTTTCTTTTTTCAGCAAGAATTTAGGTGGGAACCACACTTGACCGCTACGGTCAGGAGGGGATTCGACTTGAAAGCGGGACGATACTACTCGAAGAAGGTGAACGAGTGGAAGGATAAGTGGCAACACGATAAGGTGCCAAAAGAGATGGTTGAGAAGCCAGACTTGTTGAACGGGTTCGTCGCCTATTGGCAACGAGAGGATACCAAGGCGAGCTCTACATATCACTCTACCAACTGGAACAGCACGCGCAATGGCAAGAGTTTAGCCACCCACAACCTTGGAGCTACCAGCAAGAAGACAAAAGCTAGGGATATGGTAAGTTTTTTATGTACGTCTTGATTTTTATTAAATTTTTTCAGTTTTATACATTTATATTATTAAATAAATATCTAACAACTGCAGGCTAAGGAGTTGGGTCGGGAACCCAACAACTTGAAACTTCTGCTAGCAACACACACCGACAAGGATGGTGTCGTCTAGGATCAGCTAGCTCGGGAGATTCAGGAGAGCGTCCGAAGAATGGAAGACAAGTACATTCTGTCTCAGCCATCCACGGAAGGAGCCCCTCCCCTCACCCAAGCCCCGGACGACATCATCAACCAATTCGTCTTAAAGGTATGTAAAATTTTAAATAGTTTTCAAGTCTTTTCATTTACAATTTAATTTGTTCTGTAGGTTGCTCCGCAGAGCAAAGGGCGGATTTATGGTCTTCCCGACGATGCAGGATCATCGGGGTTTTCTCGTTACTACAGCGAGTCATCCGACCTGAGAGCCCAAATGCAGGAAAAGGACGCCGAAATTTCAGAATTGAAGACGACGGTCCAACAGATACAAGATGCACAGAAGACCCTAGAAGCCGACCGGGAGAAGGACAGGGAGATGATGCGACGGATGATGGCGTACTTGGGGTGCCTGGATTTTCCTCCGCCGCCCACCGATTAGATTTTTATTTTCAACCTTTTTGTAAAACAATCTTACTTTTTATTTTAATTTAAATAATTTTATTTTAATTTAAATAATTTTATTTTAATTTAAATAATTTCAAATTTTAAATTAAAATTTTATATTAAATTAATTATTATTTAAATTATTATCATTTTTAATAATTTCTACGAATCCGTCTGAAATTCGTCATAAATTTATCTGTCGGAAATAAAACCGTAGGAAATCTGTCGAAAATCATCCGCCGGAAAGTTGTCGGAAAGTAGTCGGTTTACAAGTTATCGGAACCCGTCGGCATTTTGTCGGAAACAATACCGACGGTTAACCGACGGCTATGCTTCCGACGGAATTCCGACGAGTTGCCGGACTCCGGCAGGCTGTCGAAATTCCGTCGGAAATAAGTCTGTCGGAAATCCATCGGCATTTGTGACGGATTTCCGACAGAATTATCATTTCCGACAAGATAGAACTGACGGAAATATCTGTCGGAAATCTGTCAGAATATGTCTTTTCCGACAGCGTTCCGACGGATTTTGCCGTCAGTGTCTCGCTGTTTTCTTGTAGTGAAAGAATTTATCAAAAAAAGATTTATGTATATATTTTGAGTCCGGTCAAAAAGAAACCCTATAGCTCTTGTATATGTTTACATATATACTGTACACTGGAAAACGGACGAATACTCATATATATTTATATATACACAGATATACTGTATATATACGTGTGTAATAACCATAATTTGACACATAATGATACATGATACTAAAAATTAATTGGTGGAGAAAGTGGTGCAAGACTGAGGAAGTTGTGACGAATCTCCGTTGCTACTCCCGCCACTTTTCGCATCAACTTTGTAATCATTATCATTATTATAGTTTTTGTTACCGCCTCCGATAATGTTTGATATCGCCGCCGCGAGAGCCGCCGTGAAATTCGGATCCATCGAAATCGCTGCTCTAACCGTATCGACCATGTCACGTGGTACTGATGGTGCTTGTGGACCAAACATATTAGGTAATAATAACTGTTGGATATTATTATTATTATTACTATTCATAGGCCTAATTTGATTAGCGTTTGTTAAAAACGCGGCGGGACCGTATTGGCTTAGAAACTGCGGTTGGTGGGGTCGAGGCGGGTTTGTGAGGTCTAGAGTGATGGTTGGGAAAGGAGCTGAGGCGGAGAGTGTGGCGATTGTGGAAGTGTAAGGGAAGTTATGGTAGAAAGAAGATGATGATGTGGCGGAGGGGCTAGAGAGAGTTTGGTGGAGGTTGCTTGAGGTTGAGCCAGATAAGAGCATTGCGGCTGCGGCAGAGGTGGTTGCGGCCATGGCGGTGGCCGATGGTGGAAGAGGGTGGTTATGGTTTCCTTCGTATGTTGTGGTTAAGATAGTTGTATCCTCGGCACATCGTTGGACCTACATATATGAACTCAAATAAGCAATTTCTACCATTTAAATACATAAATATATATATATATATATATATATATAATTTTAATTATTATATAAATCAATACATAATTATTAGTTACTTATGAGGATATATACTTTTCATTTGAAAAGGCAAAAATGATTTGCACACAAAAAAGGAGATATCGTTTTTTTCATTTTTAGAAAAGTTAACTTTTGTAAGAACAAAATTACTATATAGCTTGGTAAATTGTCGTTTATATTTGACAGTGTCTATGTATCACTCTTAAGCAGTTAGAAAACAAAATTCTATTTCAAATCTATCCAACCCACTAAATTAATCCTAGTGGTTTGTGATAATGATATTTTTGTATCACCATCCAAAATTAAATTCGCATAATATAAGATATCCACAAACCTTATGGGATCATTTATATTTATTAGGTGTAAAAAGATTGTAGAAGTAACAAAATTTGGTTAATAAATCGGGAAATTCTGTTAAATTGAAACATGTGTTTTTTACAGTATATTTATGATTTATTGCTAACCTGTTTACGGACCGGACATCCAACTGCCATGGTGCAACGATAGTAAGCGCGAGGACAGGGATTCCCTTTCGCCATTTTCTGACCGTATTTTCTCCATTGGCATCCATCATTTATCTATTAAATACAAAATATTCAATTTTTTAACACTAAAAATTATATTTGTAAACCAAAAAATTAGTAACCTATAGCTAGAATAGAAGTTACCGTGGTGGCATCTGATCTAGCTCTAACGGAAACCCTAGCTTTTCTAAATGGTAATTGATCAAGAGGGTTTTGTTGTTCTTCATGATTAGTAGTACTCTTATTTTGTTCCAATCTTGGAGTTTTTGGTGAGCTTTGGTGCAGTTCACGATCATCGACATCGTCGGAAGACCGTCGTTTCAAAGTGGTGGCCGTAACTTCATTGTTCATATCCATTGGTCTTCTGCCCTCTAGTGCTTGTAAAGAAATAGCTTGAGGTATATCCTTTTAAACGAAACAAACATTTATAAGAAAAATGAAGAAAGTTTCTAAGGAAAATTGGAAGAGAAAAAGACTACTATGAAAATACGCCAATGACAACAGATTCTTGTTCTCGTTTTAATTAATTTGATCAATTTTCAACTTAAAGTTTCGATCGATCCAAATCCAAGAGTACGTATACATTTGATAGCCTACCACATATACAAACACATAAGTCCATTTATAGTGGTAATAAAAAATCTTTAAAAAAAGTGAAGGCAAAGACTTATATGATGCATAAACAAGATCATCGACAAATAAAAACATGATTAATATACAGGAACGTACCTAACTATAAACAAACAAGTTCTCGTTTGTATAGCTTCTAAATAATTAAAGGTTTTTTGGTTTGATATATCTCAGAAAATCCAAAACTCATTTCTTCATTTAATCTTATTTGTAAGAAACACATTTGACCGAGTCATTAGCTAGCTCTAATTTTAATTTAATAAAAGCTGCATTTAATCATTTATTTTTGCTCATGGCTATTAAAATCTTTGAATATATAATTGAACTACATATATTAAATACACATATTGCACTTAGTTTCATGGTTCCATTGAGATATTATTAGAGAAAAATATACTCCCTCCGTTTTATTATATAAGATTTTTAAGAGAATTTTTTTAGTTTCATTTTATAAGATGTTTTACTAGTTTTTATGCAAATTTTAATGTGATTTGATGTTTTTGTCCTTTGAAATTCCGTAGTCTTATATATGATTGGTTGAGTTATAATTTTAATTAATTATTAAATAAAATTTTATTTGTATTTATTGTTTTCTTAATTCTCGCGAAATAAATCAAAAAATCTTATATAATGAAACGGAGGGAGTAAAACTTACATACCAGCCAAGTTTGTATTGTTTATAAATTGGCTAAATCTTATGTCAGAACCTAGATAGACTAATCCCGATGCAGCGAAGATCAATAAATACTTCAATGACTTTTAAAACGGAGACAAAATACATAATATCAATTGTTATAAATTGAATTAATACAATATAGGTTTTTATGATATGATTAATCAAGTACCTCGTGTTGTTTATTAAGACCTTCCACTTGAGTCTGTCTCGCCAACAAAACTCTACTTTGAAGGTCGTTGTAACTCTCACTGATCTCATCTACTAAATGCTTCAACTTGTGATTCTCCTCGTGAAGGCTCTCTAACTCCAATTTCAGCCTACTAATCTGCAATTTAATATTCTTGTTAGTATAACTTCTTTTTTTTTGACATCATCGGATATAACCTTGTAAAAAAATCAATCATATCATCAATTCAGAACAATCTACAATTTTAGATATGAAGTTAAATGACGAGGAAAAAATGAAGTACATGTATATAAATGAAAAAGCGTACGTAGATAAACTCACATAAGTACAACAATATTTACTTTCTTGTATAATTTGTAAATTTCTTTCATAATTGAATTATTCATAATATAAAGACTGAAATTATATCGAAGGAACATAATATCAACTCAGAAAATATACTTACTTGAGTTTTGGTTTTGTCATCGCCGTCACTTGATATTCCAAGACATGAATTTACCAAAATTAATCCATCCTAAAGTACCATGAAAATTATGTCATTTAATAGCGTCGTCCAATATATATATTTATTGTGTATATCTATAATACGAAACCTTACGTTAAAACCTGAGGATCCAACGTTCCTCACATGATCAAGATCGTACGGCTGGTTTTTGGCGGCGAAGAAATCAACTTCTTTAATGGACGGTTTGTGATCATCATCTTCTACCGGAGACTCATTTGGTTGATGATCCTTTGAGTCCGAATCTCCCCTGAGAAATTCGCCGGAGTGTAAGAACACGATTTCACGACGATCTTGAGTTTGTTCTTCCATTTGCAAACAAAGAGAGAGAGAGAGAGAGAGAGAGAGAGAGAGAGAGAGAGAGAGAGAGAGAGAGAGAAAATGAAAAAAAGAGTTATATGATTAAAAGTTATATAAGGATAAGTTGTGTAAAGTCTTAGCCAAAGGTTTCTATTTTCAACGATATATCACTCTTTTGTCAAATGTTATATATATAGAAATGACCTAGAAACTGTTGGATTTAATTCTTGTATATTGGCTAAATTTTTTTTACTCATTCTATACATTTCTAATTAAATTGATATATATTATCTAATTATTTTGTCATTTGGCAATATTATCAATCAAGTCGTTGTTATATATTTATTAGCTTGTACTTTTTTCTTCTTTTTGTATTTATGTCTATATTATGAGATGTTGAAAATTATTATACACCAGTCTGACTCTTTCTTTTAGCTTTTATATATAGACAATTCCTTTTACAATTAAATTCAAGTTTGATCTCATTATTAAATCTATTTTTCTTTCTTATCATGTAAAAAAACTATTAGAAAATTATATGAAAGGTTGTACAAAGATTTTAGATGCAGCCGTAAACTATGTGTAAATATAATTAATTTCACGATATAGCGTCAGAAACTACACGTGTCGAGAATAAAAGGGTAAGATCAAAAACAGTGAGGTGTAAAATTGGAGATAACGTGGACCCGTAAACAGTGACGATTTCCGTTAAGTAGCCGTTAGGGGTAAAGTTGACGGAGAATAGACGACGTGAGACTCAGTAAAGGACGAGAAGCGTTGTCTTGAAGTCAACGGAGTTGACGGCACGGCATAACGGTGGCACTATCGCAAACGTTAAAGAGAGAGTGGGACCCACAAAAGGAAGAAAAAGTACCTAATCCCACTTGACCATTCATTCATTCTAGCTAACTACCAAGTCTAAACCCCGTCATTTATTTTGCCTTTTTCTTTCTTTTTTATACTAATAAAATAGTTTACATTTTTGAAACCTTTTTTTTATAAAGGAATAAGTATCAATTTAATTTTTTCTTAATCTGTCATCGTCAACGAGCACAAGGAAGACCGTCGTGCAAGGTCATTATATTAGACAAATTTTAATTTATTGTTTTCTCTTTAGACAAATTTTTTATATGTATATTAAGATTTGGTGAATTATTTGAGATCCAGATTTGATATATATGCACTGATGTCTGATTCGTATTCGTTCCTAATTAGTTTTTGAGTATACAGAGTTTCAGATTTGGTAAGGGTAATTGTGCTCATTACACTGAACTGTTTTTAAAGTATGTTATTATGTACTTCTTATAGAAAAATAAAAATACATACTAATAGTATTTTATTTTTGTAATTATTATACAAGTTATGTAACCTAATGGTTAGTCCATGTCGGCGAAAAAAGTCAGTTTTATTATTTTTGACTTTTGATTTTGAATATTTTGTTTTCATAGACCGAATGTTCGGATTTTTATGTTTGAATGAATCCAGAGTGTTGTAGCTCGAATTCGGCACATTTGGACTCGAGCATTTTGGAATTCACCCTTTGTACATCTTAAAGAATGTTTTAAAAAAAGCAATTATTATTCTTAAAAAGTGTTGATTTCTACAATAAACAATTTTCAAGACATCTCAACCAATAGTATTTGGAACTTTTTCTTAAAAACTACAATCTTTTATAGAAATCTATCTTCATGAAACAAACTAAAAAACCCAAAAAATCTATCTTCGTGAAACGGATGGAGTATAAAAAAATTGACGTTGAAAGAGCAATATTTTTTTTTGTTAATTAGCATTTTGGAATTTTGTTTCCTTTACAACTATGAATAAAGAAGCTAACATAAAGGAAAATAAAATTTGTTTGAATGGAAATTTACATACAAATATCTTTAGTTTTATATCAACGTACTAGCTAGCTAAGGAACTCTTTTCTACTAAAAATGAAAAAAAATTATCTCAGATTTGGACCAACCTAAAGGCTGCTAAATACATATTGGCGCTGAAATTTTGGTTCATTGATTCGTTTACTTTCAATGGAACTTTTTCAGATCATTAATACAGCCAAACTAATTTAAAAGAAATAAAGATGGGTGAATAAACTTAATTTGAAGATAGTATAAATCGCATTGTAATGATGCATGTGTCTGTATGTGTTGGTAATAATATCATGGTTAATGTGGTTAATAAACATTTGAATTTAATGTTTAAAAGGGTTTGTTATAGTGATATAGAAAATGGATATTAATAAATTTATAACTTTCTTTGTTTAATACTATATCTCTTATATTTACACAAGAATGTGAAAAGAGAATTTCAAACTATTTCAAACTATTTATCAAAGGAGTATATCATTGTTATTATTCATTTAACACAATACTTAAAAGTTGTCCACAAAAATAAACGAATTTGACTGCTTCCTCCTATAAGTTGACGCACTAAATTAAATGCTGAGATATAATTGAAATATTCTACACCGTATTTTTCAATTTTTTTGTTATTCCACATTTTTCTAGTTTTTTCTCTTATAACTGTGAAATAAATTACATATAACTGACTTTTGTCCTTTTCGTAACACGTTTCAACTCGTCGACCAGTCCCTTGTGATTAGAAAAAATCATTTTCTTAAGAGGATGCTAATTGAAATGTCGACATTATCTATCAAAATACATAGGAAATTATTGATAATAAATTTAATGAAGATGTGGAAAGAAACTTTGGTCAATGAAGTAGTAGAAGATGCCATGTTTCTAGTTGACATGGAAATCTACAGCTGGAAGGTCCTTTTCCTTAGGGTTGCATTTGTTTAGTTTATAATACGAAAAGATAATAATACTTAATACTACTATTTAAAGAAAAGTGGGAACCATATTTTAAAGGTTATATAACTTAGTAATATAAGAATATATATCCTTTTCATACAAATAGTTATTCTTTAAATCGGAATATCTAAAAACTGTTTTTAAATATCGAAAAGATTATTAGCCAAAATTTTAAAATTCCCACAGTTTATCAAAAAAAAAATATATAGATAAGAACATATAGAAAGTTTTAATGCCTTACATAATATTTTTTTTTGCAGTATCTCTAAGACTCTAACACCTCTCTACATTTCAACTTTCAAGTCGTGATCTTTGCAATTTTCCATGTGAGGAGATTTCATATCAGCAAGTCAATGATGAGTTAAAATATATTTTAGATAATAAATGCAATATTGAAGCTATCGAATTTTAAATTATCTTTCATTAAAATATCATTATATATTTATTTATTTTTCAAAATTAAAAACGCTTCTCATGTTAATAATCTATTACTATAATTTTCTGAGATAACATAAAATTATCATGTAAACTGAGTAAGATTAGGTTAATCTACTTGCCTTGTCCATTCCCCTTTGTTTCTAAGCAAACTAATTAACACGTGTCTATGATGGATAATCTACTTCTTAAAACCACCATCGATAAATTATGTTTGTAAAATTGAAAGGACTTGTTTCACACATTTTTCACAAATATATAGATATAATATGATGGATAAATTACACCATTTTTTAACCTTTAAACGACAAGAACTTTTAGCATAGATAAATTACATATATACCGAAGGTCTATATTTTTTTGGATTTGAAAAGATTGTATGTTGAATATTCGTTGCTTTACAAACAAAAACATAAACTTTAAATTTGGAAATGGGGACTAAATGGAGTAAACGAAAACAGCGTTTAGCTAAAACCTAAAACAACAAATAAAGAGGGGTAGAAAGAAGTCTACAAATTAGTCCCACACTTCGCCCACACGTTTGGGAGCGGAAAAAAACAATTAAAGAGGCCAAAAATATGGTCCACTTTTTTCCTTTATTAATATTTATTTTTGCAATATATAACGTACAAATTACAAAATATGCTATCAATATGAGTGTTAAAAAAAATGAGTGTAATATAAATCAAATAAGAGGATTTTTATCGGGAATATGGCCCGGGCTATTTTCTCGTAGTTGTTAAGTAGTGAGGGATAGTAAAATTCTAGCTAGATTTATTAATTAAGTTTGACCTCCTAGCTACTTTGTATATTTACTCTCCTCACATCAAATATGTAGTATTCTATTACCGAAGATATATTTTTGCTAATCATAAATAATCCAATATTATATACCTTTGGATATACCTATAAGTTTATAAAATTTTGCAAAAGAGATATCATTACAAAAGAGATATAAATTTATCGATAGATAAAATGTTAAAGTTGTGGATATAATGATGAGGGTCGGTGGATTGAGAACACACAAGAACTAGAAACTATGGCGATAGATTATTATAAACGTTTGTACTCATTAGCTGATGTGGAGCAAGAGGTGCCTAAGTGAAGATGTATTAGCTACTGTCACAGATAACTACTACAGCTCACTGAACACAAAAGACAAGAGTTTTCTTCTTAAAACTTTACTAGATCAATAAGATAAGATGACTTACACGTTACTTATCTTTTTTCACAATCTTAGTCTCGTTGTTCCAAGATCACACACGATCCTAGAACCCTAGTCTACCCTTTTAACCTTAGATTCAGAATGATATTTTCTAACCCTAAATCTCTTAGCTAAAGATTGTAATGTTTCCCCTTTTTTCTGTTAGCCTGCACAAACCGCAGCTAACTCCCTATATATCCTATAGAGATATTCCCAAATTCGGTTAAGATTTGTATCTTCCCGAATCTTCCAAAGTTTCCTTAAACCTCTCAAAGGATCTTCTCGTATCTTTATCCTCACGTTCAGATCCCTTGATCGCCACACCTCTTTTTCTTTAAGACGGCTACACACCTTACAACTAGGTCATGGCCCAAGTCCTTCAGGTTCAAATCCTTTGTGCTAGCTTCTGCTTCGACTGTGTCACTCTGACACAGTAACTGATACAGGACTTGTATCTTCAATCTCCCCCTTTTTAACTTTGCGTGTCTCCCAAGTTTCTGTAATTCAAACAAGAAAACAAGGCGCACAACCCATCCAAATAACCTAACACCAGTATGACTGAATAATACTGCATAGCCGAACAGAGTTATTACAAGGTTTAAACAAAACCCTTAAAACCACGCAGGGAGTTAATATTCTAAGTTCTTGAGAAAAAATAGACAAACTCCCCCACAAACCTAGCATCCAAAAAAAACTTATGCTCCCCCACAAGATAAAACTCCCTTATTCATTGCTCATCATCATCATCATCATCTCCCCCTGCTTGTGAGACGCAATGTTAAAAAAAACAAGCAGTACACAACCATTAGTGCTTGACCGAAACTGAAACAGAAGGAGATTACTTACTTGGTATGGCCTGTTGTGCCATGGATATGACTTTGCTGAGTGTCCTAGTTGCTCGAGACAAGTCCTCCAAGAGGGATCGGTACTCGGCACCACTCACTGACTCCAGTGGAATCCGAATAGACCCAAGGTTCACAATGGAGTACGGTGTCTCTGTCGCAGGATGCTGAGAGGTAGACATTGTAGCAGAGGATGACCGAACTGGAGGCTTGGCTGGAACAGAAGATGTCTCCTTCTTGATACGCTTGGATTTTCTCTGAGACACAGTCTCTTTCCCTGTAGCAGCAACAGCCGTAGCACTGTCGGTACCACTCCGGTGATCAAGTTTGTAAGACAACGGTTGAATCAGATCTGCAGAATCACCCATAACATCACCAACCTGAGCCTGAACCATGCCTGCGATCAAGTGAGGAAATGCAAGCAGGTGATTGTTTGTCTCAGCACAGGCGCAGATCATACTCAGTTGGTCATAGATGAGTGACCCAAAGTCAATTTTGATACCCTTAGCAATCTTAAACAACAAGCGAGCGCGGTTGTCAGCAATGAGATACTTGTTAGATGCAGGAATCCAGTTGAAGGACCCGATTATAGCTAACGCAACAAATTTTGTAGGAAGATTAACCGACCGAATTGGAGTGTCAGGTTTCCCAGTAAGAAAGGTAGCTATATCAGACAGATCCATCTTGTCAACAGCCTTATTAGCTAAAATCTCATCAGCTGACAGAGGTGCAATGTTCAGGAAACCATTAATGGTACTCGGAGAGAAAACAACCGAAAGACCACGAATCAATACTTGCAATCCTCTTTCCTCAAGAGGTTCAGTGACACTCGCATTGGCATAAAACTCAGAAACAAGATCTCGAGAATAACCTTGAACAAGGGAGACGGAGGAAGAATAATACTCACTCATAAGCATGCCGCTGTAGGCCGACTGTTTGGGATCCTTCAGATCAACCAAACACTCACCACGAACACCACGGCCAGCAAACAGAGTGAAACGTTTCCTTGCAGCAGCTGACACAAACATGTGTGAATCAAAACTACCTTCCGATGAGGCAGAGCCATGGCCATCACTATCACCGAGATTGGTCGACTTCCTCTTTCTAGCAGAGCGTGTACGCTCTTTGATTGACACCTTCTGAGACTTGGTTGGAACAGAATCACCAAGAATTATGATCTCATCATCCTTGGTTCCAGTGGCTGCCTCAGTGTCACATTCGAGAAGAATATCAACATCATCATTATCAACCTGAGCTGGGACAATCGCAAGTTGGAGATCGGAGGGATTTGAAATCCTAATTTCCGACGCTTGTTCGACGGCTGGCGGAGGAGAGGGATCTTGCGAGACAGATGCATGCTGAGACATCGGCGGAGCTGGACTTGGAACATACTTATTGAGAGACTCAATCGCCATAGGAGAAGGAGGAGCAGCTTCGGTGCTTTTGAACGAGGTAGAGGAAGAAGACGACATGAGAGATTGCTTTTGACCTTTTGACTTCCTCTTGGACGAATGACCGCAATATAGACTTACAGCGGTAACCCTAGATTTACCAAGGTACAAACACAGGGGCCGGAACCAGGATGAGACAGCCCATTTCTTTTAAGCATACTTTAGAGATGCAGGACATAACAATCGATTGGGCCGAGAACCAAAATTTCACCTATCAGCTGAAGCCCATTAGCGATACTCAACCAAATTTTTGATTTTTATTCCAGACTGAGTCAGTGAGACACAGACAGAGTGAGACATAGTTATGACTCCCGAAACCTCTCTGATTCACTGAACAAATTTCTACACACAATCCATTAATAACACAGGAAGGAGGTTAGCTCGACAACAACCACATTAACCACAAAAACATATGGGGATTATCCAGAATAGTGGTGCCCACAATTCAAGCTTTGACAATTGGCCTTTGAAAAGCACTTTAGTTCAGATTAATTGTAAAGAGAAGCAGTTGTACCTTTTCTCATATTGTGCCTTGAGAACCAACACTGTACCAGACCCAGAGATACGCTTTTCGCTTGTACGGATTACACATCTGGCCATCAGTATTTCAAGTGATTAGCTTTCACACCATCACATCTTTATCTTGCCTTGAGTCGGTGATATATTAGTATTTTGGTCTCTTTTACGTATTATTTCTTTAGTCTTTTTGGTTCTTTCTAGTTTATTTTGTGTCTTTTCAGGTTCTAGGAGGCTCTCAAGCATGGATTGGAGTCCGTGAGGGTCATTGGAGCAAAAGGGACGAATCTGGAGAAAAGATGACACTTTTCATAAACCGAGCACCTGCTCGGTTTGGAGCGAGCACCTGCTCGTTTGAAGACTCGAAGATTCTGAAACCCTCTGGAATCCGGACCGACCGGTCCGGATACGAAGACCGACCGGTCCCAGCACAAAGACTTACAAAATGGTGAGACGGACCGACCGGTCCGGAACCAGACCGACCGGTCGGGCATTCAGAACCAAGTTGCCCTAATTTTCCCTATAAATTAGAGGCAGCCACTTTCCTAAAAAGGGGGTTTTATTTTTCTCTGAGATTTTTCATTGTACGTTCCTGAGACAAGAGACTTGGAAAAATCACGAAAACACTGTTCATCGAAACACTGTTCACAATTACTGTTCACGGTACTGTTCACGGTACTGTTCACGATTTTGGGATTTTTCCGATTTGTTGCTTCTCCTTGCTGGATCATTCCACGACATCGTTCTGAGAAGAATTCTAAACCTTATTCTCTTTAATTTGATTATGAATTCTCCTTTTGTCTTTGTTGTGATTGATTCCATTATGCTTGAGTAGTCTTATAGCTAGATTAGGGAATTTCAATGGTGAATTAGGATGATAGTGACTGAGCCAAATAGGAAATGTTATCATTTGTCTTCATCAATCGGGATTCATACTGCTTAGGCTAATTTGATCACCTAGTCTATGATCTTAGGATTAACTTATTCACGACAGTGCTCTAAGTTGCTAGATAAACCGTTGATGAGCAATCGGTGTGTAACCAACGACAGTTGATTGTTACCATCGATTATGAACAAATCGAACCAAATTGTTAATGCTTATCTTCATCTCTGAATTCGAACGACAGTTTATGCATTTAGGATGTTAGATAAAGATATTGATGCATCACGACAGTGAGGCAATATTACATTCATGTTCGAGTTCTAGATTGCGCTAAATTGAATCCTGAATAGATTGCTCAGTCCTTAATCCGAAGTCACCGGCGAATGACTCTAATCTAGTGCCTTTATCTTATTGAATTTACATCATTTTTAGTTGCTATTTCGTTCATTAATTCGTCACAAACAAATTCCCATTTTATCTTAGCTTTAAACGATAATCCATATTTTCATAGTGTGACCTTGGTCCCTGAGGATTCGATACCTAAAATACTACTGCTTTTGTCTGTGCACTTGCGGATACTATTTGGGTTTAAAACTTCACGTATCAAGTTTTTGGCGCCGTTGCCGGGGACCAATTGCGTTGCCTTTGAATTTCGATTTAGTTTATAGTCTAAAAATTTATTTTTGCTAATTTTGTTTTCTTTTGTTTGCATTTGGTGTGTTTCAGGTGCATGACCAGTAGAAGAACAAGAAGAAACATCACCGAATCCTTAATCAACGTTTCGAACGAAGAGTTAGCACGTATTGAACGAGAAAACTGTCGGCGAAGAAACTCACCGAATCCGGATAATATGGCTAATCAGGAGGAGATGAATGCTCAGTTGCAAGTGCTAAGGGATCAGATTACTCAATTGCAAAGAAATCAACCACATGCCCCTCCAGCACAGCCGGGTATAGGGGATACGGATAATCCCCATGCCTTCTATCAGAACCGTTCCGCCATTGTGATTCCAACTATTCAGAGGCAGGATTATGAGATCAAGCCTCAGATGATATCTCTGGTGAAACAACACTTGTTTCATGGATTACCGGCTGAAATACCGATGGATCACATTGAGAATTTCAAGGAAATCTGCACTACTACGGGGTCTAATGGAGTGCCGAGTGAATTTCTGAAGTGCAAGTTGTTTCCATTCTCACTCTCGGATAAGGCTTCTAGATGGTTGAAGTCTTTACCGGCTGGTTCTTTAAAGACTTGGGACGAAGTTAGAGCTGCGTTTTTGGACCACTTCTACACCAAGTCCAAAACTGCGTCTTTGAGGAATAAGATCTCTTCGTTTCAACAACATTCCAGCGAAACTTTCTGTGAAGCTTGGGAGAGACTCAAGGAATACCGTAGGGAATGTCCTCATCACGGCTTCAAAGATGAGCAGATTCTTGGAATTTTCTACGATGGAGTTGAGTGGGACTATAGGAATGCTCTTAACGCTGCAAGTAACGGAGACTTCATGACCAAGACAAGGGATGGAGCCTTTGAGCTGATTGAGAACCTCGCTGCGAGCTCTAGCAATAAGGCTCCTGAGTATGATAGGTCCAGGAAAGTCTATAATATGGACACTCAGAAGATTGATGAGCTGACAGCAAAGGTGAATCTACTTTTACCCGAGAACCAGAGACCGGTAAAATCTGTGGAAGAGAATGGGGCTGCTCCTATTTCTCAAGAGTTTGAAGGTTATGAGGTCGCCGCATTACAAGAGGTCAACTTTGTGAACGGTCAAGGATTTCAGAGATTCTACTCCAACAACGCTCAAGGGAATCAGTTCATCCCTAACCAGAATCAGAGTCGTTTCCAAGGAGGGAACCAACAACAATTCGCTGCGCCACAACAAGCTACTTCTGCGCCTACATCTCTGGATGAGTTGAAGAGTCTCATGCAGCAACTGATGGTTAACAGCCAAAAGGCGTCCACTGAGATTAATGGCAAGGTAGATCTCATGTACGATGATTTGAATGCAAAGTACGAGGCTGTTACCGCGCATGTGAAGAAATTGGATACACAAGTTGCTCAAACTGCTGACGATTAAGAGACCGGCTGGAATTCTTCCAGGGAAAGGGGAGATGAATCCTAAGAATGGGTATGCCAATGCTGTAGAAATCACGAGCGGAATCTCTAGCACCCACAGAAAAGGTAAGGAGCATGTAACCGAGCACCTGCTCGGTTTGGAGCGAGCACCTGCTCGCCAGGATGCTCCTACCGAATCTTCAGAAATTCCCCCAGAGAGAGTTTACGCACCCAGGGTTCCTTACCCACGTGCCTATGTCAACTTTATCGAGGACCAAGGACCCAATCAGAGTAGAGAACATCAAGCACCGCACCTCCAAGAGAATAGACTTGAGCTAATGATGCAACAGATTCTAGATGGGCAAGACAGGAGTGCACGGGAAGTGAATGAGAAAATAACCTCTCTTGACGACAAGATAAACGTCATGAACAACAAACTCAACTATAAACTAGAGAGTTTAACTTGTCAGGTTGACTTTCTTGATTCACAAGTTGCTTCTATGTCCCAGAGTAAAGCGTCAGGTTCTGCGGAAAAGGTTGCATTGATTCCTGCGGACGAGCCAGATCGATCGATCCCACTTGAACAACTTACGGATCCTCAGAGTCAAAGCATAGATGTCACTCCAGGTAACACTCAGAAACCTTTATTAAGGCAACTGCATAAGCTAGAGGATCCAGGTAAGTTTGTTGTTCCATGTCTTATCTTTGGAATTGATTTTGAGGATTCTTTATGCGATTCTGGATCTAGTGTTAACCTCATGTCAAGGGATATTGCAGAATCTTTAGGTATTGTTGATATCCAGACTTCTAAGATGTCTATTAGATTTGCGGATGCCTCGGTAACAACTTCGCAAGGATTCATTGGGAATTTAAATGTCAGGATTGGTGATTGTTTGATTCCAACTGATTTCCAAGTTGTGGAGATGAGCAATGGTTCATACATGCCTTTGATTTTGGGAAGACCTTTCCTTGCAACAGCAGGTGCAGTTGTTGACTTACCAAACAAACGGATTGTTTTCTCTAACATCGACAAGCGGATCTCATACAACGTATTTCGGATGGCGACAAGTATGGCTCTTGTGTTGCCATAGACGATGTAACGGGAAGGGTAAGTGTCCTACCAGCTGCAGCACTCTGTAATAAGAATGAGGTTAATGAAGTCCTGGATGGAGACACTCGTTCTTATGAAAGGAAACCCAAGGAAGTCAACAAGCGGGACAAACCAAAGCGCGAGAAGAATGCTACAGGTTTGCACATAACCTTGACACCGCAGAGATGTGTTGGAGACACAATTGAGTACAAGCTAAAGAGTAAAGGCATGTCTAGGCCTTTCTCTAAGGTCAAAGCTATTGTTACTCCGGAATTTAAGGAAAAGGGTCAAGCGGCTATGGCTAGTATGCTGAGCAAGGTTCTGCAACCGAATATAAGTGATCAAAGAGCAAATCGACCACGCCTCAACCCACCTCCACCGAGCCCTGATCCGGACAAGAAAGCCTCTAATCCTTGAGCCTAGATGGCCAACAAAGTCGAGCTAACGACTTAAAACAAGCGCTTGGTGGGAGGCAACCCACCGGTACGTTTTCTAACTTTTTCAATTTGATTTCTTTTTCTACTAACTTTGGTTTAAAATTTTGAGTTTTCAGATTTCCTAAAAAAAAAAAAAAAAAAATGAAGGAATTTTTATGGAGCACCTGCTCAGTTTCGGAAAAAGCCCGGATTAAGTCTCTGGAAATGAGACCGGTCGGTCCCATATACCGACCGGTCGATCCAGGAGACTCAACGGATCGAGAGTAGCCCCTGGAAATGAGACCGGTCGCTCCTTGACCCGGATCGGCCGATCCCCTACGCGGATCAGAACACGGCCAAACTCTCTGGAAACACGACCGACCGATCCAGTATCGGGACCGGTCGGTCCCGTGCCCGAGCACCCTCTTTCCTTTTTCCTTCATCGAGAAAAAAAAAAAAAAAAAAATTCTTTTTTCTTTTATTTTCCCTGCCCCACTAACCCTTTTCTTTTCCCTTTTTCGCAGAATCGGAGCAGCCTCCTCCTCCTCCTCCTCCTCTCGTTTCCACCGCCGCAACCCAACTCCCCAACCTAATCCCCTAGTCGAGCACCTGCTCGCATGGAATCGAGCACCTGCTCAACGATGACGCAGAGGCTTCTACCCGGTAGTATCTTTTCTACCCTTTTACCATCATTGTATTATCCGTTATTATTATTTTCTTGTGTCACCAATCTCTTGAAATTTTTCACACCGGAGACGGTGTGATTTAAGTCCGGGGGAGCGGTTTGTTATCTGTTTTATTCGAATTTTTATCGAGTCTGTTTTTGAATTTTTACCGAGTTTTTGGAATTATGATCTTGATCTGTTGGAATTATGTTTAGATTGGGGATTACTTGCATGACTTGTTTGGCTAAAGCTCTGTATCGGAAAGGTTATGGGTGGATAAATTTTCCCCAAAGCCCATATTCATCGGGAATTAGGTGGATCAAATATCGTCTCAAGTCATTATTTGGTTAATCTTGACTTTTAATTTCTTTTTCAAGGGTTTGATGTTCATTGGGCAAGACTTTTTCGAACCATACAAGACACCGCAACTCTCCATCACGTAAGCTCTTTACTCTCTAACTCTCCTCTCCCCTATCAAAGCAACATGTCCAGGTGGCCCAAGGGACTACGCGAATAAGCCCGTGTATCTTTTGGGACTCGCGGAAGGCATGTTGTAAGGGAAACTAAAAGATTCGAAGTGAACCAGGGGATGATGCGTAAACCCGTATCTCCTTTGTGACCTCATGAGGATCGTCCCATAAAAAAAAACATATAAATAAAAAAAAAATTATTATTTATTCTAGAGGGAAACTTCAAGTTTCGAGGTGAGCCAGGGGATGATGCGTAAACCCGTATCTCTTCGCGGTCTCATTTCGATTCGTCCCATATAAAAAAAAAAAAAAAAAAAAAGAAAAAAAAAAATCAGCTATTCAATCATTTAACCTTTTGGGAGAGAGGATTTGAGTTGAGAAAAAGAGTATACAGGAGAGGGTCTTGGTTAGGAGAAGTCAACACCCTTTGAAACGATCCCCCTTGGGTAAGATCACTGTACTTCATTTTCATTAATCCTATTAAAGAGATGATATTGTGGATACCGACGTTTTGATGGGTTGTGGGTGATTAAGTTAGGTTATGAGCCCCATGGTTGACTACGATACATGTTCTAAAGCCTAATGATGAAAGTATGAAATCTGAAATCTTTCCAACAAGCGAGTGAATTCCATCCGCGTTTTCAAACCTTTCTCCTTTACTTATTTCTGAATTTGTTTGAGGACAAACAAAGATCTAAGTCCGGGGGAATTGATATATTAGTATTTTGGTCTCTTTTACGTATTATTTCTTTAGTCTTTTTGGTTCTTTCTAGTTTATTTTGTGTCTTTTCAGGTTCTAGGAGGCTCTCAAGCATGGATTGGAGTCCGTGAGGGTCATTGGAGCAAAAGGGACGAATCTGGAGAAAAGATGACACTTTTCATAAACCGAGCACCTGCTCGGTTTGGAGCGAGCACCTGCTCGTTTGAAGACTCGAAGATTCCGAAACCCTCTGGAATCCGGACCGACCGGTCCGGATACGAAGACCGACCGGTCCCAGCACGAAGACTTACAAAATGGTGAGACGGACCGACCGGTCCGGAACCAGACCGACCGGTCGGGCATTCAGAACCAAGTTGCCCTAATTTTCCCTATAAATTAGAGGCAGCCACTTTCCTAAAAAGGGGGTTCTATTTTTCTCTGAGATTTTTCATTGTACGTTCCTGAGACAAGAGACTTGGAAAAATCACGAAAACACTGTTCATCAAAACACTGTTCATCGAAACACTGTTCACGATTACTGTTCACGGTACTGTTCACAGTTACTGTTCACGATTTTGGGATTTTTCCGATTTGTTGCTTCTCCTTGCTGGATCATTCCACGACATCGTTCTGAGAAGAATTCTAAACCTTATTCTCTTTAATTTGATTATGAATTCTCCTTTTGTCTTTGTTGTGATTGATTCCATTATGCTTGAGTAGTCTCATAGCTAGATTAGGGAATTTCAATGGTGAATTAGGATGATAGTGACTGAGCCAAATAGGAAATGTTATCATTTGTCTTCATCAATCGGGATTCATACTGCTTAGGCTAATTTGATCACCTAGTCTATGATCTTAGGATTAACTTATTCACGACAGTGCTCTAGGTTGCTAGATAAACCATTGATGAGCAATCGGTGTGTAACCAACGACAGTTGATTGTTACCATCGATTGTGAACAAATCGAACCAAATTGTTAATGCTTATCTTCATCTCTGAATTCGAACGACAGTTTATGCATTTAGGATGTTAGATAAAGATATTGATGCATCACGACAGTGAGGCAATATTACATTCATGTTCGAGTTCTAGATTGCGCTAAATTGAATCCTGAATAGATTGCTCAGTCCTTAATCCGAAGTCACCGGCGAATGACTCTAATCTAGTGCCTTTATCTTATTGAATTTACATCATTTTTAGTTGCTATTTCGTTCATTAATTCGTCACAAACAAATTCCCATTTTATCTTAGCTTTAAACGATAATCCATATTTTCATAGTGTGACCTTGGTCCCTGAGGATTCGATACCTAAAATACTACTGCTTTTGTCTGTGCACTTGCGGATACTATTTGGGTTTAAAACTTCACGTATCAGTCGGTTTTCAACCTCTGTTCACTTAAAAGCGTATGATCACTGGATCCTCAGGTATTATACTGTCTGAGCAAAATTAATACAGTATGAACCGTCACAGAGACCCTCTCTTTCATAATTTAAAGTTTAAAAAAAAACATTTTAGTGGTACAGCACTGTCTGAGCAAAAGAAATACAGCCTGTACCATGCATAAGAAAAACCGAGTTTCTGTTATAGGCTGCCTGAGCAAAAGTAATACAGCCCGAACCATTTTTTTATTTTATTATTATTTGTTTATTTAAATTTTTGTGAAACCTGTGCCGACGACAAGACAAGACGACATGATGGGTAGCTCTTTCTCACAAGTGTTTCTGACTCCAAACACAATCCAAACGTATACATACTCTGAGTCAGTACCTGTGTCAGTTCTGCACACTTTGACAACCACATCAAATACCACAAATACCAATTGAGTTTCTTAAGGTGACAAAACGGTTAAAATCCAAAGGTTTTGTAAATAAATCGGCCAATTGTAAATCAGTGACAATGTGTTCAACCACTACATGTTTCTCCTCCACTAGTTCACGGATGAAGTGGTGTCGGATGTCGATGTGCTTAGTCCTTGAGTATTGAACCGGATTCTTAGAGATACTTATGGCACTCTTGTTGTCACAGAGAACCAGAAGTATTCCAGAATCCATTCTGTAGTCTGCTGACATCTGTTTCATCCACAATAGTTGAGTGCAAAAGCTGCCCAAGGCTATGTATTCTGACTCAGCTGTAGAAAGCAAAACCGAGTTCTGTTTCTTGCTCATCCATGCAATCAAGTTGTTTCCAAGGAAGAAATAGCCTCCACTGGTACTCTTCCGATCGTCTACACATCCAGCGTAGTCAGCATCACAATAGCCAACCAAGTTTTGATTTGATCCTTTAGAGTACCAGACACCTAGATCAACTGTGCCTCTCACATAGCGAATAATCCTTT
This sequence comes from Draba incana, assembly GCA_963576765.1. Taxonomy (NCBI): domain Eukaryota; kingdom Viridiplantae; phylum Streptophyta; class Magnoliopsida; order Brassicales; family Brassicaceae; genus Draba; species Draba incana. The sequence continues at coordinate 880,134 of OY755211.1, read as the reverse complement.
TGACTGCTTCAAGATGAGACTGTTTGGGTTTAGCTTGGTACCTAGCACAGATCCCAACACTTAGGCAGAGATCAGGTCGACTTGCTGTCAGATACAGGAGACTTCCAATCATGCCTCTGTACAGCTTCACATCCACATCAGGACTGTCACTGTCACGAGACAGCTTCACAGTGGTACTTATAGGAGTACTTGCTTCTTTGCACTGTTCCATCTTGAACCGTTTGATCAAATTTCTAGCATACGTACTTTGTGAGATGAATATTCCCTCATCAGACTGTGTGATTTGCAACCCCAGAAAATACTTTAATTCTCCCACCATGCTCATTTCGAACTCTTGAGTCATGCTTGAAACAAAGTCATCAACCAAGACTTGAGAGGTACTTCCGAAGATAATATCATTGACATAGATTTGAACCATCATCGTTTCTCCATTCCTATCGAGAGTGAACAGAGTCTTGTCGACGCTTCCTCTTGAATAGCCTCTTTCCACAAGAAAGCCCGTGAGCCTTTCGTACCAAGCTCTTGGAGCCTGTTTCAGACCATACAAAGCTTTTCTAAGCTTGTACACATGCTCAGGATGATTCGGATCTTCAAAGCCTTTGGGTTGTTCGACGTACACTTCTTCTTGCAGAACGCCATTTAGAAAAGCACTCTTTACGTCCATCTGATACACTTTGAAGTTCAGAACGCATGCCATACCAAGAAACAACCGAATTGATTCCAGCCTTGCTACAGGAGCGAAAGTCTCCTCGAAATCAACTCCTTCGATTTGTGAGTATCCTTGAGCAACAAGTCTTGCCTTGTTTCGAACAACAATCCCATTTTCATCAATCTTGTTCTTAAAAATCCACTTTGTACCAACTATGTTGACTGCTGCTGGTCGTGAGACAAGTTCCCAAACATCATTTCGCTCGAACTGTTCTAGTTCCTGTTCCATAGCAATTATCCAGAACTCATCCTCCAGAGCTTGAATATGCGTCCTTGGTTCGAGCACCGAGACAAAACAAGCAAAATGAACTAGCTCACTCACATCCTTCTTCTTTGTTCCATGATGCATCTCATGATAATCCTTTATGATTCCTCTTGTTTTCCGTCCCCCATTCGCATCCCCAATGACATTAGAGGTCGAATGATTTCGATGCACCTCCTGTGGGACAGAGTCAACGTCTTTATCTGTGTGTGCAGATTTTTATCTGATTCCTCTTGTGACTCAGATTTCTCCAGTGTCTCAGCATTTGGTGCTTCTGTATCACTGTCCGAGTGATAACCTGACTGTGTCTTGGAGGAATGTTCATCAAACACAACATTAACCGATTCAATGACAGATCCAGAGTTATTGTTGAGAACACGAAACGCTGTGCTTGTCTCTGAGTACCCCATGAATGTTCCATCTTCACACCTAGAATCAAACTTTCCCAAGTGATCCTTTTCATTCAGAATGTAGCACTTACACCCAAAGACATGAAAGTAGCTCAAGTTAGGCTTCTTTCCTTTCCATAATTCATAAGGAGTTTGTGTCAGACCCTTACGAATGTACACTCGGTTGATGATGTAATACGCTGTGCTAATAGCTTCTGCCCAGTACTTCACAGCAATCTTGTTTGCGTGCATCATCGCTCTGGCCATCTCTTGGAGAGTCCGATTCTTTCGTTCTACAATTCCATTTTGTTGTGGTGTCCACGGTCCTGAGAACTGATGAGCAATACCATGATCCTCACAAAATGCCTTCATAGTGGAATTTTGGAACTCACCACCATGGTCACTCCTTATCTTCTTAATACCGCCTCGTTCGTTGATCAATTGCAGGGCCCATATTCGAAAGCTTTCTGCAGTATCCGATTTGTCGCGAATAAACCTAACCCAGGTGTGCCTTGTGTAGTCATCAACAAGCACAAACACATATTTCTTCCCATTTGCACTCTGTACCTGCATTGGACCCATGAGATCCATGTGTACCAGGTCTAAGGCTGACTTGGTGTAGACCTCAGCCATCCTCTTGTGGTGAACCTTCACTTGCTTCCCTTGGTTACACGGACCACACACCAATTTGTCTTCACACCTGAGCTTTGGAACACCCCGAACCATCTTTTGATTGACAAGGGTACACAAGGTACGAGTATTCATGTGACCAAGCCGTTGATGCCACAAGTTGATGTCATCTCTTAACTGAGACAGTTTATTTCTTCCTTCTACATGTAGCAGTTGTTTCCAGATCTAGCTCCATGTAGCACAGTACTCCCTTCCTTGTTAATTGCCTTGCAATCAATACTGGTAAACACAACTGTTAATCCTTTGTCACACAGCTGACTCACACTAATCAAGTTAGCCTTCAATCCTTGGACCAGATACACATTCGTTAGTTGAGGTAAGCCAGTTTCATGAGTGTTTCCTTTTCCTTCAATCGCACCACGACTTCCATCTCCAAATGTTACCTTTCCACCTTTTACCTTCTTGAGTTTCTGAAGATTTTCAAAGGTTCCAGTCATGTGTTTAGAACTGCCACTGTCAAAGTACCAAGGACGAGTATTATTCTGTATCTCAGACACAAACGCCATGTTGCACTGTAGTTCTGTACTGCCTAGACCAGCTGAGCCTTGCCGAGTGCTGTTGACACGGAGATCAGATTTCTTGATCCAAATCTGATTTCTACTGTGGTTCCATGTATATCTTCCTTGTTGTTTTAGTTGTCTCACTCTTTTCAAGAACCTGTAGCAGTGTCGTTTGATGTGACCTATCCTGTCACAGTAGTAGCACCTTCTCTCCTGGACTGTACCACTCTCAGTTTTGAATCCAGATGCATCATCATGTCCTGCTGACACAAACTTGACGTCTTCAGTACCAGTCTTAGTTCCTCCAGTGTAACCAAGACCTCTATGTATCTTTTCAGTACGACCATAAGACAGAATTTGATCAAGTTGTTTTGTTCCAGCGAACATCCGAATCTTCCGGTACTGCTGATCTAACTGCGCTTGAAGGTGTGTTGATATCTTCTGCTCCGCATACAATTCTTTTTCCAAAACATCAGCTTTTGTTGCAAGAGCTAACTTCTCTCTCATCAAGCCTAAACCACCCTGAACCAGTTTTTTTTCAACTTCTAGCTCATTCTAAACATCCTGAAGCAATCCCTCCAAACGCCGCTTTTCCTTGATGAGACAAGCATTCTCGAGGTTGAGCCGGATGACTGTGTCACGAATGTCTCTGTAACTTGATACCAGCTCACCATCTCGTTCTTCTTCAGATTCAGACTCAGATAGGTCTTCATTCACTTCAACAATGCCAACAAAAGTAACAAAGTTATTCAGCATGTCTTCATCATCACTTGTCTCTTCTGACTCACCGTCTGCTAGCATTGATAGTTCATTTCTGCGACGTGGTTCAATATTACATTCTTGTTGTGTATGCCCAGTCCCTTTGCATCCTGAACATTTAAGTTCACGCCGTTTCACCGTGGGACAGTCAGTCTTGAAATGACCAAAGCCTTTGCACTCGAAACACTGAGCCTCACTTCTTCGACCAGTCTTGTCAGAGTCCGAATGCTTCTTAACACCACCGAACCTCCTCGAACCTTGATTCTGCTCCACTTGTCTCAGGGCTCTGTCAAATCGTCGAACCAGAAGACTCACTAGATCAGCTTCATCCTCCGTATCAGCGTCTTGTTTCTCCTGTGAGATCAGAGCCAAGTTCTTTACCTTTCTGGTTTTTGAGGTAACTCTGTCCAGCTCTGTCTCATGCTGAAGCAGCATGCCCACAATTTCTCCGAAACTCATTTCTTTAGTATTTTGAGATACATTTATCGCTGATTTGTAAGCCATGAACTTTGGTGGGAGAGATCGGAGGAATTTCTTCACCAGCTTCTTCTCTTTGTATTTCTTCCCGAGAGTTCCAACCTCTTGTGCCAGAGACTGAAGTTTACCAGCAAACTCAGTGATGGTTTCATGCTCCTCTATCTTCAGATTCTCATACCGAAAAGCTAGCATGTCTTTCCTTGAGTTTTGAACCTTCGTGGTTCCTTCGAAATGCAACTGAAGCAGATCCCATGCTTCTTTAGCTGTCTCACAACCTTGAATCAGTTCAAAGGTCTTTTTAGTGACATTGCAATGAATTGCGGACAAGGCTCGTGAGTTGTACTTAGCCTTCTTCATCTCTGTTTCAGTTCAGTCATCTTCAAGTTTAAGGGATCTGACTCCCTGTGCATCTGCCACTGTATGTGCTTCCCACTGAACCAGAACAGATCTCCATGCAAGTACATCAATGCCTCCTATGATTGATCTCATTCTTGATTTCCAAAAACCATAGTTCGTATCATCAAGTATCACCTTCGAACCGTTGAGCAATTCTTGGTAGCTATCCATCACTCCCTCAGGATCTCGCCTGAACTGATGCAGGACAAACGCCTGCTCTGATACCAAATGAAGATGTATTAGCTACTGTCACAGATACTACTATAACTCACTGAACACAAAAGACAAGGGTTTTCTTCTTAAAACTTTACTAGATCAATAAGATAAGATGACTTACACGTTACTTATCTTTTTTCACAATCCTAGTCTCGTTGTTCCAAGATCACACACGATCATAGAACCCTAGTCTACCCTTTTAACCTTAGATTCAGAATGATCTTTTCTAGCCCTAAATCTCTTAGCTAAAGATTGTAATGTTTCCCCTTTTTTTGTGTTAGCCTGCACAAACCGTAGCTAACTCCCTATATATCCTATAGAGATATTCCCAAATTCGGTTAAGATTTGTATCTTCCCGAATCTTCCAAAGTTTCTTTAAATCTCTCAAAGGATCTTCTCGTATCTTTATCCTCACGTTCAGATCCCTTGATCGCCACACCTCTTTTTCTTTAAGACGGCTACACACCTTACAACTAGGTCATGGCCCAAGTCCTTTAGGTTCAAATCCTTTGTGCTAGCTTCTGCTTTGACTGTGTCACTCTGACACAGTAACTGATACAGGACTTGTATCTTCACTAAGCTGCCAAGTGAGGGATTTCCGAATTTGACACGATCAGAGTTTGTGGATTTAAACCGGCAGTTTACAGGTGTGGAGATAGAAGAATCAATCCGCAGTATGGGAAAGTTCAAGGCACCGGGACCCGATGGTTTTCAACCGGTGTTCTATCAACAAAATTGGGAGGTCGTTGGCTCATCGGTAGTGCGATTCGTGTTGGAGTTTTTTGCTACGGGTGTTTTGCCGGTAGAAACAAATGATGCGCTTTTGGTGTTGATTGCTAAAGTGGCAAAACCTAAAAGAATAACGCAATTTCGACCAATTAGTCTTTGTAATGTCTTGTTTAAAACAATCACCAAGACATTGGATATGAGGCTGAAGAGAGTAATATCAAAGCTTGTGGGACTAGCGCAGTCAAGTTTTATTCCGGGACGCTTGAGTATCGATAACATCGTCATTGTACAAAAGGCGGTGCATTCAATGAGAAGGAAGAAAGGTAAGAAGGGTTGGATGCTTCTAAAGGGTGATTTGGAGAAAGCGTATGATCGCGTTAGGTGGGATTTCTTGAGAGATACTCTTATGGCTGCGAAGTTACCGGAGTCATGGAAGAATTGGATAATGGAGTGTGTGACCGGCCCTTTGATGAATATCTTATGGAACGGGGAGAAGACCGAGGGTTTTAAACCAGAACGGGGTTATGGCAAGGTGATCCGCTGTCTCCGTACTTGTTTGTGCTGTGTCTCGAGAGATTATGCCATCAAGTGGATATTTTGGTGGCGATAAAAGAGTGGAAGCCGATTGTTTTATCACGTGGTGGACCACATTTATCGCATATATGCTTTGCAGATGATCTTATTCTCTTTGCGGAAGCATCACTTGCACAAATTCGAGTCATAAGAAAGGTGTTGGAACGGTTTTGTGTTGCCTCCGGACAAAAAGTAAGTCTTGAAAAATCTAAGATTTTTTTCTCGGATAATGTGCATCAAGATTTAGCGAAATTGATCAGTGATGAGAGTGGGATAGGAGCGACTAGAGAGCTGGGAAAGTACCTAGGGATGCCCATCTTACAAAAGCGTATCAACAAGGATACTTTTAGCGATGTTGTTGAACGAGTTACATCACGACTCGCTGGATGGAGAGGACGGTTTTTGAGTATGGCGGGAAGGATTACACTTACAAAAACAGTTTTATCCTCACTACCAGTGCACACTATGAGTACAGTTGCTCTTCCACAATCTATTTTGGTACGTTTGGATAGAGTATCAAGGGACTTTGTGTGGGGAAGCACATTGGAGCGGCCAAAACAACACCTTGTCGATTGGCCGAGAGTGTGTAAACCAAAATTGGAGGGGGGTTTGGGTCTCAGGTCTGCCAAGGATATGAATAGGGCCCTTTTAGCTAAATTGGGATGGAGATTACTCAATGACCATGATAGTTTATGGGCAAAAGTACTTCGTAAGAAATATAAAGTAGGAGATCCTCATGATAAGGAATGGTTGGAAACTAAAGGTACATGGTCCTCAACATGGAGGAGTGTTAGTATGAGCTTAGGAGATGTGGTGGTGCCGGGTCTGACCTGGGTGCTCGGAGATGGTCGCCGGATTCGCTTTTGGACAGATCATTGGCTTTTGAATGAAGCTCTACAAGAGTGCATAGGAATGGCGATTCCAGATGTATTAGTTGATGTTTGTGCTCGTGATTTGTGGAGTGACGCAGGGGGTTGGGATTTCACAAGGATTATGGTGTATGCATCGAAAGAGATGAGAATGAAGTTGATGGCGGTCGTGTTGGATAACGTAATTGGTGCAAAAGATAGAATATCGTGGGGATAGAATGCTGATGGCTCTTTCACCGTTAAGTCCGCTTATGCATTCTTGACTCGAGATACTCTTCCTAGACCGTATATGGGGAAGCTATTTGAACGGGTATGGAAAGTAGTTGCACCGGAGAGAGTGCGAGTTTTTCTTTGGTTAGTCGCTAATCAAGTCATAATGACGAATGTGGAACGATTTCGGCGGCATCTAAGTGATTCAAAAATCTGTGCTATTTGTAAATGTGGTGAAGAGACTATTATCCATGTGTTGCGCGATTGTCCTGCTATGGCGGGTGTGTGGTCCCGGATCATACCTAGATCGAGAGTAAGTACGTTCTTTACACACTCTTTGTTCGAATGGCTATATGCTAATTTGGGCGCTACGAGGGATATTGGAGAAGGATCATGGTCGACTATTTTTGCGATGGCTTTGTGGTGGGGATGGAAATGGAGGTGTGAGAATATTTTTGGAGTTAATGGGAAGTGTCGTGATAGAGTGCGTTTTGTTAAAGATATAGCGAGAGAAGTTACAAATGCTCATGCGGTGGTGGATACGAATCAGCGACACGGAGAAAGGGTTGAAACGCTTGTTGGTTGGAGCCCACCGGGAGTTGGATGGTTAAAGCTAAATACGGATGGTGCTTCACACGGAAATCCGGGCCGTGCGACTGCGGGTGGGGTGCTTCGCGATCATCATGGAGAGTGGTGTGGTGGTTTTGCTGTTAATATCGGAGTGTGTTCGGCTCCATTGGCGGAATTATGGGGAGTGTATTACGGTTTGGTTATAGCCTGGGAGCGGGGAGCTCGGCGGGTTGAGTTGGAAGTGGATTTGGCGATAGTTGTAGGGTTTTCGAAGACGGGGATAAGCGACGCTCATCCGCTGTCATTCCTAGTACGTTTGTGCTATGGCTTTCTCTTGAAAGACTGGATTGTTCGTATTTCGCATGTGTATAGGGAAGCTAATCGTCTAGCCGATGGTTTAGCTAACTATGCGTTTTCTTTACCGTTTGGTTTTCATTCTTTCGCTCAAAGGCCTGATGTTGTTAGTTCGATTATGCTAGGAGATGATATTGGGACCACATGCCCAAGACATGTTAGAGTGTAATTTGTTTCGTTTTTATAATAAAATGGGAGACTAGTCTCCCTCTCTTCCACCAAAACAAAAAACAAAAAAAAGTCGTGAGAAAATGTAGTTTAGATTTTTGAAGTGTATATTTATGTTACATAAGTAATGCAAATGCAACGAGGTCCAGAATATAGTCGTGAGGGACCAGCATGTAGGGCGGTTAGCCATCAAATTGCCAATCTTTTTCGTAGCAACTTTGAAAAGTGAGCGACCTATTTAAATTCGTATCCAAAATTTATTCACACTTTCACACTCACTCCCAAATAATTTATTTGGTTAATATATCTTACTATTTTTAATCTATCCATTTGTTGATTATGCACATCACGACGCATGTGTTCGTTTTCAAGCACGTAATACTTAAAGACTTTAAACAAATATATATATATATAGACGTAGCGAAGTGTCAGCCTATTCGTATAAAGATATTCATCTTCGTTGAAAAAGTTGAAAAACAAATGTTGGTTTCAACTTGTGTTTGTTTCTAATTATGAGTCGTTGCAAAACAAAATTGAGTTTGTATTGTACTAATTCAAATGTAAAATATCCTTTTAATGAAAAAAAAATTGAAGGAAATCAAAGTTTTATTCTTTCTAACAGGTTTCGAACGTTTTCTTATTGCGATCATCCAAATATTATGAATTACCATATGGGAGAGAATGTATTTTTGAAACCACTAACATGAAAGAAGATATATTATCGGTAACTTTTTTTTTATTTGAAACTGTTATCGTTAACTTGTCCTCCTCAAGTATATATAATTAGTACTATAATTAACTAAAAATCCACCGATACGCACGTCCAACTAAAGGCAAACATATATTAATATAAATGTTAGATATATATATATATATATATATATATATATATGTATGTATGCATGTGTGCGTCCGTCCACATGGTCTAACCAAAGTCAAAGGATCCATCTAACTATCATTGACAAATATTAGGTTTAATTATGTATTAACGGAAAAAACCTCTTTCATTTTTTTTTCATTTTTTTTTATCAACCGAACATTAAAACTTAGATCATACATTCGTTATTAGTTATCTAATGAGGAGACAAATCATTTACATAAGAAAAAATGATTAATGTATCCAACCAAAAAAAAGAAAAAAAAAATGATTAATGTAGAACGAACCGATCGAACTAAAGCGTTGCTTTTCGTGTTTAATGTCTGTGATATCAACTTAAGGGAGAAAGAGGAGAAGAATGCACGAATTTCATTCTTATTCTTATACGTGTTTGACCTCTTTGATTCTTATAATTCTTCATTCACGAATTTTAATTATCTTTTCTAGCGTAAGGCGTCCCAACATTAGAAAAAGCATTGTTTTCTATTGAGAGGACATAATACTATACCAAATTGCAAATTTTAAAAGAGAATACAGAAAAAAAAATTCGTACCAAAAAAAAAAAAAATTATATAAATTACTAAAAAAACGAAAATCATAATTTTGGTACTTTTTCCAAGCTCGCGTTAACTCCCTCTGCGTATTTACTACTATAATTCTGTAAGTTTGCTTCATTTATTTAGTTCATAAATGCACATGTGCCATTTCCGCAACATGCTCCCTTTTTATCTAAAAATAATTGAAGTTGTTTTGTAGTAAGAACAAGCCTTAGGTACTGAATGTGCAGAGCGGTCTCTGCAGTCTACGGGATGGTCCACAATTGTGTCACCACTCAACAAAAATACAACATTATTATTACACAGTAAAAGAGGTACCATTAATTGAATAAAGACAAAAAAACATTAGCATGTGCGGGATAAAGTGATTGAACCGCTGTGGACCGCATAGGAGTGGCAAATATGTGTGGTTTGGAGTGGTTTGAGAAGCCCCAAATAAAAATAGTCTTCGAATGGTGACAGCTGTTTGGGTGGTACGAGACAAGCGGTTTAGGAGGTGCGGTGCGGTTCAAGTGCGGTGCGGAAAAGAGCGGTTTAAGAGGTGCGGTGCGGTTCAAGTGCGGTGCGGGATAATGTTTGAATGGTAAAAAAGCAACATGCGGTACAAAAATAAATTTTTGAATGGTGAAAAGTGCAAATAGCGGTGCGGGATACATATATGAAAAATACAATGCAAAAAATAAAATTATTGACAACTATTGATTTTGCCAATACATATTTGTGATATTGTCTCTTATTTGCGTCATATATTCTCCATCTGCTATTTCTGATGCTTCCATATCAGCTGAAACAGGGTCCTCATCTGTGTTATTTCTTCCCGTCTTTGCCATTACTTCTGCAAAATCTGCATCTGAAAAATTTGAAATTTTGATAAAATTGTCATCGTCATCAATGTTAACGCGGTACACTTCTTCATTTTGATCTGTATCATCATTCCTATTTTGAGGCATCTCATCACCATCAGCATCTGAGAAACCATGAAGGCCATCATCTGCCCGTCTCTCAGTTAATATCTCTTCTCTTCTTTGTCGTGATGATTGTTGAGGTTGCGAATAAACATCGTGTAACACAAGACAACGTTGCATCAAATCCCAATTTTTTGGCGGTTGTCGACCAAACGATCTTGTAATTTTGCATCCCTAAAAAAATATATGGGTTATATGTTATAAATATTAGTATGTCTATGATTTTAATTTAGTATGTGTATGTTTTTAATTTAGTTATTATAATGAGAATGGTTATGAATTATTACCGACTCATGAGCTTCCCACCACTCATGCGGTGCATCAATCCATGATGTTTCAGGATCGACCCCGATACCAGTAGACTTCATCAAGAACTTCCACTTCTTGTATGCTTTTTTGAAGTCATCAAGTTTGTTTTTGAAAAATCCGTAGTTTACATTCATGTCATATTTAAGATTGAATTTTTCAACCATATACTCTCTACCAAGAGTATGAGGATCCTTCAGAGTGTAATTGTTCATAGCAATTGCATGATCATACAACTCAAATAATGTTCTTTCTTGCTCGTCCGTCCAATAAAATCTTGATGTGCTCTACAAATTTTAACATTTTATAGAATTAATTGTATACACTACTATAAATATAACTCTTATCAAATTTTGTATAGAATACTAAGTAATAAAATATACACTAATATAAACTAATATAAACTAATATACACTATTATTTTTATTTGTGGCTTCTCAAACCACTCCAAACCACACATATTTGCCACTCCTATGCGGTCCACAGCGGTTCAATCACTTTATCCCGCACATGCTAATGTTTTTTTGTCTTTATTCAATTAATGGTACCTCTTTTACTGTGTAATAATAATGTTGTATTTTTGTTGAGTGGTGACACAATTGTGGACTGTCCCGTAGACCGCAGAGACCGCTCTGCACATTCAGTACCATAATATTTTTCATAAAAAAAAAATCTAACAAACTTTCGTCTATATAAACAGATAATCTCATTGTGCACATACAAAAAAAACAGAAGAGCATTATGCAGAAAAAAACACAAAATCATTATTTACGTGTTTACAAGCTCACGATTATTTTTGCAATATCAAACCTCACGATTTGAAGATTTTCTTTCAATAAAATCAGGTAATTTTTTTTTTAAGCTCAATGTGTGTGTTTTGCAAGATTGTTCTTATGTGAAGTGAAAATTTGATGTGTTAAACTCCATTTTTTATATTAAAGAAGAAAAATAAAACAAGTTATGGAGAAATTTATAATTATGTTAATTTAAATAAAAAAAAATTTATAGTAAATCTGGACTAATTAGAAAATGATTATTTTAATTTAAAATCAAATATTTTGACAATAATGTAAAAAATTTGGCCGAGTTATACATGTTACTATATAGATTGTGTATTAGTTTTATGATACAATTACGTCAAAATATGAAGTCTCTTAACAATTAGTTATAATGAATATATATTTTAAACAATTACAGTAAATTTTGATATGTTCTATAGCTAAGAGTTAGTTTATATTTTTGGATTTAATGTTTTTTTTATACAACAAGAAATGCATTTTGTTATAAATATTAGTTAAGTAAAAAAATATATAAAACAATATTTTAAATGATCATAAGATAATAAATTTATATATTTGTTGATAGTTAATTTTGTTTAAGGTTAAGTTGTATAACATATATTAGTTTGTTTATGTTAAATTGTTACATTTTTTATCAACCAAATGTGATGACCCAACCAAAATTGGTATTTTTGTTTATTTTATCTAATCTTTATTATTATTTTTGTTACATTTATTTTACTTACCAAATCATGGATTTTAGTTGAATTTATGTTCATAAAATGCAGATATGAATAGACATCGATCGAACACAAATTCTTCCGGACAAAGAGCCTCGAATGTTCCCAGTGAAGCAACAACAAGAGTAAAATTTTATTTCGTTTCCTACAAAAAAAGTTTATATTATTGTATATTTTATAAACGAAAACAATATAACTTTCCAAATTTTTTATATTAGTGTATATTAGTGTAAATTTTATTATTTAGTATATTATTTTTATATTAGTTTATATTAATGTATATTTTATTATTTAGTATATGTTTTATATTAGTTTATATTAATGTATATTTTATTACTTAGTATTCTATACAAAATTTGATAAGAGTTATATTTATAGTAGTGTATAAAATTAATTCTATAAAATGTTAAAATTTGTAGAGCACACCAAGATTTTATTGGACGGACGAGCAAGAAAGAACATTATTTGAGTTGTATGATCATGCAATTGCTATGAACAATTACACTCTGAAGGATCCTCATACTCTTGGTAGAGAGTATATGGTTGAAAAATTCAATCTTAAATATGACATGAATGTAAACTACGGATTTTTCAAAAACAAACTTGATGACTTCAAAAAAGCATACAAGAAGTGGAAGTTCTTGATGAAGTCTACTGGTATCAGGGTCGATCCAGAAACATCATGGATTGATGCACCGCCTGAGTGGTGGGAAGCTCATGAGTCGGTAATAATTCATAACCATTCTCATTATAATAACTAAATTAAAAACATAGACAGACTAATATATATAACATATAACCCATATATTTTTTTAGGGATGCAAAATTACAAGATCGTTTGGTCGAGAACCGCCAAAAAAATGGGATTTGATGCAACGCTGTCTTGTGTTACACGATGTTTATTCGCAACCTCAACAATCATCACGACAAAGAAGAGAAAAGATATTAACTGAGAGACGGGCATATGATGGCCTTCATGGTTTCTTAGATGCTGATGGTGATGAGATGCCTCAAAATAGGAATGATGATACATATCAAAATGAAGAAGTGTACCGTGTTAACATTGATGACGATACACACCCATCCAATGAATTCACCCGTGAGACCACTCGAAATTCTGTTGGAAGAGGTGAACAACGTGGTAGGCGTATGAGTAATTCAACCTGCAGTGGGAGACGTGGGTTTAGTACGCACATATCTGAAAGTATCTCGGGGAGCAGTACTGGAAGTGGATCGAAAGGAGCTCGAAGAAGACAATCGTTTGAAACAACCATACAAGACACCATCACTGGCTATAGAGAGTTTCAACGACAAAGTTTGCAACAACTTTGCCCAGGTGCTTTTGACCAAGATGATTACGATGAGTTTAAAAAGGCAGAAGCGATATTTCTTGCGTTGGAGCTTCGAAAGTACACTAGATTCTATTGGGCATGCATTAACACACTTGAAGAGCTAGTGTTTTGGAGAAAATATTTCATTGATATTGCTATGAGCAATGATGAGGATAAGTTACAACTGCTAGAAGCTATGACCGGCATTTCACGGAACAACCAAAATGTGCCAAAATAATTGGGCTCTAACCAATCTCTTGGGAGTCAACATTCAGGAGGTGTATCATCTGGTAGTCCGTCTTCGGTGGGTCACAATTCATCTGGCTTATGGGGTCCTAATTTAAACCAGTGGGGAACACCACCAAATGCACAAAACTGGGGAACGCCACCGAATGCACAACAGTGGGGAACGCCACCAAATACGCAAAAATAGGGAACGCCACCAAACGCACAACAGTGGGGAACACCACCAAATGCACAAAACTGGGGAACACCCCCAAATGCACAACAGTGGGGAACACCCTCAAATGCACAACGGTGGGGAACGCCACGTAATGCACAACAGTGGGGAACACAACCAAATGTACATCAATGGAACACACCACCAAATGCACAACAATGGAGGTCACCCTCAACTGATCCACATTGGGGTCTTTCCCCAAACTTTCAAAATGGGGGTTCACAATCAAGCTTTCATCCAGGAAGGAATGCATCAAATTTTCAACAAGGAGGCTCATCAAAAATGACTCCTCCAAATGTTCAATATGGATTTACCATTGGAGGACAAGTAGATAATATGGAAAATACTCGAAAAGAAGGTTCAGAAGGTGCAACGGAAGGCACTTCACCTAACGTTCAACGATTATCACCATCCAATTTCGGTTTCACAAATTATTTTGAATCGGGACAAAATTCACAGACACATAGACCTGGAGGTTTATTCAATATATGGGGAACCTCGCAAGGACGGAGTGCAAGTATAAATGAAAGTGATCAAAGTGATGCTGAAAACGAGGATTAGCTTGTCAATTCCATGTTTTATAAATTTCATTTAAGTTACTCAATATTTAATGTCTTTTGATTGTATGGTTTGTAAGATGTTTTAACTTTTTACGTGTTTTGTATAATTTTATAATGCCAAAATTTTGTTAACCTAATGTACAATTTTTCCTGTGTTTATAATTTTCAGGCTTTTCGTATATGTCAGTTGCGAGCACAAGGCCTCAACAATCTAAGTTACGAAGAGAGAATTGAATTGTATTGTTTGGAAAATGACCAGTTTGAGGAGTTAATAATCCAACCAACTTTGTCTTACTATGATCGATATTTTCAAAGAGCACTGGTTCAAACAGATGGAGGTTTGGGATGGAGAAATATTTGGTGTCGACTACAACAAGATGATGCCGCTTGTCTTCAACTATTACGAATGTCACTTCCAGCTTTCACAACATTGTGTAATCTTCTACAAACAAACTACGGTCTCCAACCGACATCAAATATAAGCATTGAAGAAAGTGTTGCTATGTTTCTACGGATATGTGGACACAATGAAGTTCAAAGAGATGTTGGATTGAGATTTGGACAAAATCAAGAGACAGTGAAGCGAAAATTTAGTGAAGTTCTAACGACGACAGAATTACTTGCATGTGATTATATTAAAACTCCGACGACGCAAGAACTACACCGAATTCCTGAAAGACTAATAGTAGATCGAAGATATTATCCATTTTTTAGTGGATTTGTTGGAGCTATGGATGGAACTCATGTATGCGTCAAAGTGGTATGTATTGGAATCGACATGACAATGCATCCTTGAACATCATGGCAATATGTGATTTGAATATGTTATTCACTTACATTTGGAATGGAGCACCGGGATCATGTCACGACACAGCTGTGCTGGCAATGGCAAGACAAAGTGATTCTGAGTTTCCTATGCCTCCATTAGACAAGTATTACCTCGTTGATTCTGGTTATCTAAGCAGACAATGATTTTTGGCACCATATAAATCATCACGTAACAGGGTGGTGAGGTATCATATGTCACAATTTAACTCTGGTCCTCCTCCGAGGAATAAAGAAGAATTGTTTAATAAATGGCATGCTTCTTTACGTTCTGTCATAGAGAGAACGTTTGGAGTATGAAAAAAAAATGGAGGATTCTATCTGATTTTCCAAGATACAACGTTAACGTACAAAAGAGAGTGGTAATGGAAACAATGGGATTACACAATTTTATCAAAATTTCAAATTTTTCAGATGCAGATTTTGCAGAAGTAATGGCAGAGACGGGAAGAAATAACACAGATGAGGATCCTGTTTCAGCTGATATGGAAGCATCAGAAATAGCAGATGGAGAATATATGACGCAAATAAGAGAATATCGCAAATATGTATTGGCAAAATCAATAGTTCTCAATAATTTTATTTTTTGCATTGTATTTTTCATATATGTATCCCGCACCGCTATTTGCACTTTTCACCATTCAAAACTTTACTTTTGTACCGCATATTGTTTTTTTACCATTCAACCATTATCCTGTACCGCACTTGAACCGCACTGCAGCACTTGAACCGCTCTTTTCCGCACCGCACTTGAACCGCACCTCCTAAACTGCTTGTCCCGCACCACCCAAACAGCTGTCACCATTCGAAGAGGAGTTCACATTAATAAAGAATTTCCCCTATCATTTCTTGATGAACCGTTCACATCAAGTATCTCAAATATACTATTTTAATATAACTGAATTACTATTTAAACTTTAAATTACTAAAAAAAATTTGAACCAACTAGAAATGGACAAGTGGCAAGAGCGTTGTGGAGAAACGTTTCTCAAACCAGAACTTTTAGGAACTTTTCCTCATTGTCTTTCTTAGAGCATGATTATCGTGAGTACCTTAAAAAGAGTTACTTACTTTTATTTTATTAGTATTTTAATTTAAAGAAAACTAAATTAAATAACTTAAAGTAAAACCATGACCAATTAAAATGACACAAAGTTTCTTGTACTGTTTTTAAAATAGCTAAAATTAGAAATGATTGCTCTCTCTTTTACTTACTTGATCATTAGTTTTATTTTTTTTTATTATAAGAAACTATGGTAAAACCTACCAATAAACATGTTCTTACTATTTAAATATTTTTAATTTATTTATTTTTTAGAAACTAATCAACAAATCCATGAAACAACCCCGGCCCATTGGACACGGTAATTGACTATAACCTTTTAGCTGGAGTATATTTCAAAACAAGAGCATAAAGGATAAAAGGAATTTATGGCGACGCTAAATATGTTCTACTTCCAAATTCAAGACTTTCAAATCCATGACAATTAGGGTTGGGTGAGTGAAAACGAAAGCATTAATTACCAAATACTGACTTTTGGATCAACTTTTCTCACCCAATAAAATAATTACAAAAAATAGTGAGTATGTAGCTGCTTAATTAGGGTTAGGAATTGTGCTGATTACTAAATTGTTACTATGACAGACTTCGCATCAAAATGACAGTAAGAATAAAATATGATTTTTCCTTTGGTTTCAAAGATAGCTTTTATTTACCTGTCTTTGACATTTTAACTCTCCCTCGTTAATTACAAAACCGATAAAAAATTTAAAACTTAAAATTATACAGATCAGTTTGTATTTTTTTTTTCTTCCAGAATTAATGCTGTCTTAATCAACGAATAACAATGTAAAATTATCTCCGGTACGTGCAGTTGCATTCACGTATAGAAAAAAAATTAACAATAACAGGCTTGTACTTGGTATATCAATGTACAAATTAACATTGTTTTAGTGGGCACATTCTATAAAGGGTATTACCAACATGTATTTCTAAACTACATAGATTAAATTACAACAGTTTCTCTTTTGATAAATCCAAATATTTGTACATATCATGCATTTTTCAAAATGCCATTAAATGGTTAGCTATTTTACTTATAAAAAATGTGATATTATCGGTCTTCAAATGTGCACATAAATTAAAGTAGGAGAGGAACAAAAAAAAATTGTACAAAAGAAACAATTTGTCGACAAACTGTATGTGTTTCTGGAAGGGCTATGTCGCCAACTTTTTTGAACATACTAACTAAATTATTGACAAATTGTATTTTTCTTGATTCAATTGCGGTGTGAAGAAGCTTTTCACCCTTATCGTTAATTGATGCGGTTAACAACTCGGATTTTTTTATTGATTATATCAAAGACATATTTCCAATCACCCTATGGTATAGAGGCCAGAACGGACCACATATAATGAGATACGTCTCTGAAATAGTTTAAAACAACAAAATCAGAGAAGTTGTAATATTTATTAAAAAAAAAATAGGTGAATCGAGAGTGGTCTTACATGTATCATTAATAGGTGGAATGTTTGGCATGGTAACATTATTAGCCATGTCGACAATCGCAACACTTGTCTGAGGAAGATCTTTCACTGTCTGCGGAAGATGTTCTGATGTTCGTTTAAAGCAAAATCTTAAATAGTAATGAGAATAATCAAAATAAGAATGAAGAATGAGTTGTGTTTCTCTGATAAGATGTGTGACATACATAGGAATTATTCATTTCCTTATTTTCTGCTAGGTGTAAGCAAAAGGAAAAACTAATAATCGAATTGGAAAATTTCTTTTTAAATTCATGTGGCCTTTTCACCGATGTTAATATAATATGTCCAATTTTCTTTTAACGTTTTCAAAAAACAATATGTAATATGTACGGTTTAAATGGTTTTACCAAAAGTGAAATGGTTAATTTATCTTTCCTTTTTTCAAATGTAATGTAATCGAATAAAAGGAAAAAATAGGAAAAAATCCCTTTCAATTTCTGTGGGTTTTACATTGATGTCTTAATATAAATTATAATATATGCCCGGTTTAATTGGTTTAGATGATTTTACCAAAAGTATTATGGTTAATTTTTTTTTTTCCAAATGTGATAATGTAAACGAATAAAGAAAAAACTGTTACTTTCTCCGTTCATTCTAGAACCAAATTCACACTCCGATTTCTATTTAAATAACCGAAAAAGGGACGAGAAGAGGTGCTAGTAAATTTTTTTGTTTATAATGGGCTTTAAACATAGGCCCATTGATTTTCCATTTACACTAATTTGCCCTGTTAAAAAAATCACCGTCTTCTTCACCAGGAGATTGATATTCCAGGAAGAGAGATGATGAAGAACGCTCCGATTTCCCAATCATCTGCGAATCCTGTCTCGCTTCCATCTCTCAAACAAGCTTCGATTTTCCTGTTTCTTGTTTTGTTTCAATGGCTCATAAATCTAGTCGTTGATTGTTTTTGTATATTGGAGTGGTTTGCTAGGGTTAGGGTTTAGGTACCTATGGATTTCTTCGGAATCTCTGGTTTTGAGATTCAAATTTATAGTTCGAATTGATTCTAACTTGATATTAATATCCGGATTTGTAACAATTTTTTTGTCTGATTGAAATGTTTATTGGTTGTATGTAGACTAAGGAGGATTATGATAAGGAATTCAATGGTTTGAGATTTTGCACTAATTATTGTTTGTTTGATTTTTTGTTATGTAGACTAGAGCTGGACTTGATTATGAATCTTCATTTGGGAAGAAGCATCCTAATGATACTATTTTAAAGCTTCACAGAACAAGACAATACTGTTATCATGGGTAAGCTATTTTCCTCTGTGTGCTTTACTTTTTTGATGTCTATGTTTCTACTATGATACTAATTTGTGCTTGGCATTGAAATTTTTAGGTTTGGCTTTCTCAGTGGTCAAATGTTTTGTTCTTCATCGAGTTTGAGCACGGGGGGAAGCAGAGAGGTGCCGTATCTCCCTGATGAACTGCTGTTGAATTGCTTTGCCCGAGTCTCGAGATGGTACTACCCAAGTCTCTCCTTAGTCTCCAAGAGATTCCGCTCTCTCCTCGCCTCCAAGGAGCTCTACAAGACCCGGACGCTTTTAGGCACCACTGAGACTTGTCTCCATCTCGTCTTAAAGTCTAATTCTTCTTCTTGTGGTTCTTGGTTTACACTCTGCCGGCGTCCAGCTCGACCAATCCTTGGCTGCTTTCGTCGTCCTTGGAAGAATGTTCTGGTCTCAGTCCCAACTCACAAGCTTCCTCTAACAATATGGGCGACTCCTACCGCAGTTGGTTCTGATGTCTACATGATTGGTGGATGCATGGATGACGAGCCCTCTTCTACGGTGTTTGTCCTGGACTGTTTGTCTCACACCTGGCACGAAGCTCCAAGCATGCGTGTACCCCGCATGTACCCCCTCCTGACTGTTGTTGATGAGACTATTTATGTTATGGAACGCTCCCCAAATGGCCACTCTGAGGACGTGATCGAGTTTTTCGATACCAAGACCAAGATATGGGAGACTCTCCCAAGCCCTGGGGGAGAGATAGGTATAACCGGAAGCTCTGCAGTCAATGGGAACCTTTACGTGTTTGGGAACAAGAAGAATGTGGTTTACAAGCCTAAGGAGAAAAAATGGTATGCGGGAGGATCAGAAGTGTGTTTGCCTGATGTTAGATCTACATGCGTGGTAGATAACGTATCATACTCTTACAGTGGCAGGCGGCTCAAGTGGTGGGACTCTAAGAGTTTAGACAGTTTAGGGCGAAGTGGCTCATGGAGGGCTTTGAAGGGTTGTGAACACCTGCGTAACTTGGAAAAGGGGTTTAAGTTTGTTGCATTGGAGAATTATAGTGGAAAGATTGCAGTCTTTTGGGAGACAAATGTGTTTGCTAAGGAGAAGAGGAAGATTTGGTGTGCTGAGGTAACCCTGGAGAAGCGCAACAACGGACAAGAGATTCGTGGCAAAGTTAGCCGTCGTGATGTTGTTCTTACAGTCCCCAAGTCATCTTCTTTCCCCACGAAATCTACTTTCGGGCATTTTATTGTTTCTACTGTTTGATCACTACTATACATATATCTCTCTTTTTCTTGCAGACTCAATCAATTTATATGTATATTTGAACCATTTTTGGTTTTTAAATTTTTGAAGGAAATTATTATTTATCAGTATTGTAGTTTTGTTTGTAGCTGCACAACCAATTAAGTCATTATTGTTCTCTTAGTAAAAGTAAAGAAGCAATTCTGCTTTCCCTCTATTGTCCCTTGTTATTTTTATACTTGAGGAACAAGTAACCACCAAAACAAAACAAGTCGATTAGGAAATACGTAGAAGTTGTAATGAGGTAGGTAACAGAGTATTTTATTTTCCTAAGTGTAACATTCATTCATATCCATGATTACATCAGGTTATGAAGCATATGCAAGTGTGTTGGAATTGAACCTTTGATTAAACCTACAAAAGAGAAAGCTTCAAGTGAGAAGACATGAACAACATAGAAGAGCTTCAATTGTAGAAAAAGATTCAGGGAAGAAGAAGAAGTTGCCGACAAGAAGAAGAAACAGAGTCAACACATGAAAAAGTCAACAAGGCTTTTGTGGTTTTGTTGTAATGGGCTGGAGATGAACTAGGCCCAAAAAGGAAGTATGTTTAGTTTGTCAAGTTGTAGACAAAAAGAGTTGTTAAGAGTTGTTGTGTTTGAAGCAAGTTAAGTCTTTGCTTGTGTAAGTGTCTAAGATGTAGAAGTATGGGTGCTTGTGTGTGGTGCAAGTAGAAGTAGTTTAAATATGTGTCTATGTTGTGTAAGAAAAAATGCTGGAATGTTAACAATGTAGTCTTTTAAAGAAAAACGTTTGGTCTCTCTCTCTACAACAAATAAACAAAAACACAACAAAGAGAAAGAGAGAACTAACCTTTGTTGAGAGTGAAACAAAGGTTCCATACAAGAAATCTAACATGGTATCAGAGCTCCATATGATCCTTGGAGCCTCTTTGAACAAGACTGAAGAAGATTGAACAAGTTCGAACAAGAAGAACAAGACAGAACAAAAGAGAACAAGAACAACAAGAATGTCGGATTTCTTGTATGGAACCTTTGTTTCACTCTCAACAAAGGTTAGTTCTCTCTTTCTCTTTGTTGTGTTTTTGTTTATTTGTTGTAGAAAGAAAGAGACCAAACGTTTTTCTTTAAAAGACTACATTGTTAACATTCCTGCATTTTTTCTTACACAACATAGACACATATTTAAACTACTTCTACTTGCACCACACACAAGCACCCATACTTCTACATCTTAGACATTTACACAAGCAAAGACTTAATTTGCTTCAAACACAACAACTCTTAACAACTCTTTTTGTCTACAACTTGACAAACTAAACATACTTCCTTTTTGGGTCTAGTTCATCTCCAGCCCATTACAACAAAACCACAAAAGCCTTGTTGACTTTTTCATGTGTTGACTCTGTTTCTTCTTCTTGTCGGCAACTTCTTCTTCTTCCCTGAATCTTTTTCTACAATTGAAGCTCTTCTATGTTGTTCATGTCTTCTCACTTGAAGCTTTCTCTTTTGTAGGTTTAATCAAAGGTTCAATTCCAACACTCCCTCTTGAATCCTTTGATTAAAATCCCAAATTCAATTTAGGGATTTCAATCCCATAGCTTCTTCTTCTTCTTTGGAATCACATCTCTTGTCTGTGCGAATTCCTCCGGCGTAGTCGATGGTACGCTCAACTTCTCGATCTCCCTCTTGCTTGGAATCCACTGAGTTCGGCTTTATCTTATTCAAAATTCCATTGTCGTCGTTTTGACGGGTTTTCTACTCAGTCTTCCTCTGCAACTTCTCAGTGAGTTTCCTCACGTCTCTTCCAGCTGCGTCTGCAACCAGCTTCTGCTCCCATCCAGGTGAGTTTCTTCTTCTACGAATTTCTTTGCCACTTCTTGACATATATTTCGCAATCTCCCTCTGTTTCTCTTGATCAATTTCTTGACCAATGTTCTTCCTTGTAGGAAACACTTTGACTCTTTCCCATGAGTCTTCTCAATGTCTCCTCAAGTCATCTTTGTGAGCCCTTCTCACATCTCCTCTGGTTGTCTGTGCAACCAGCTTGTGTTCCCTCGGTGTTGAACAGTCACACGACTTCTCAGACTGTCTATGCAACATTCAGCTCCCTCTGTGGTGAGCTTTTCTTCTTCACTTCAAGTTTACCGCGAGCTCTCTCACATTTTTCTTGAAGTCTTGTGCGTGAATTCGTCACGTCTTCTTCGGCTGTCTCTGAATCGGATTCAGCTCCCTTTCTCTTTAGGTGAGCTTCTTTTTTGCTTGGTGTCTTCTTGATCACCAGCCTTGTTCCTTTTTGATTCTTAGAACCATCACTTTAGCTTAGCCTTGGACTCTTTTGACAGGATCCATCACCTCGGTTTTCTCTAACCGTAGTCTGAGTGGTTTCTTTTTCCTATCATCACCTTAGCTTTGCTTTAGTCGTTTGGTCTTTGAATCCTCACCTCGGTTTTTCTCTAAACTCAGCTTGTTAGGCCCTTGAATCATCAACCTCCGCTTTTTTCGGACTTGGTTTGTTTGATTCCTTGAACCGTTGGCTTTAGTCTTCTCTAACCTTGGCTTCTCTTGTTCTTGTTTCAGTTTAGGAACCACATGGATTCTTAACATCAACAAGCATCTTCAAGCTTCGCCATGTCAAACAAGCAAGGAATTCACTTTCACAACTCTGTCTCCACATCCGCACTATCTCCATAGCTTCTTCCAGAGATCTCCTTGTCTTCTTGGATGCTCTTGAAGGTACGGCCTTATGGAAGTGTTTGTGAATGTTTGATGGTGTTCTTGTTACCACATCTTCTTTCCTTCCTTTCTTCTTTGACTTAGTCTCAGCTTTGCTCTTCTTCTTTTTCTGGTTTTTCAGCCTTACACTTCTCCATTTTGTGCAGGCTTCTTCTCTTCATCTCCCTCAGCAACCACTTCCAGGGCTTGTCCATTTCAGTGGCTGCAAGGTCTTCAGTTCTGGAGGTTCTCTTCTCTTCCTCTTCTTCTTTCTTGTTCTTGTTCTGTGTTGTTCTTGTCTTGTTCTTCTTCTTCTTTGTTGTTCTTTTGGTTCTTGTTCTTTCTGGTTCAGTTCTTGTTCTTCTTTGTTGATGGCTGTCTCCATCTTCTCTTCTCTTCTCTTCAGTCTCTGTCTTAGACTAACTTCTTCTCCTTGAACAGGCTCCAAGGATAATTAGCTCTGATACCATGTCGGAACCTGCAATTTTCTGCAGATTCTAACAAAGTGTCACTCGGTTGAAGCATATTCAAAAAAAAAAAAAAAAACTCTTCTCACATATTCAAGAATTTATTAAACACCCTGTTTGATTTAAACTTGAAATTTTATTTCAGTTCCAGTTTAAATTTGAGACTATTACAAGAATTAAACAATCCGTAAAATGCCGCTTCTATGCCTACGGAAGAGAAACCTAGGCATACACGTCGAGCGGAACGTATCAATAAAAATCCGAAACTGCAACCCAACACATGTAAAAGCCGTCAGAATGGCAACGCAAATGGTGACAATGAAGATACTTTCAGGTACTTGATGTTTGTACAGTACCACCAGTACCGGCCCTGATATGAAGCAGATGAGGCAACTGCTTGGGGCCGGAGGTTTATAATAAATATTTAAGGGGCCAAATTTTATACAAAAGCTGCAGTAGTCCAGTCGGTTTTAAGCGCATGTACGAAACATTTGGGTCGTGAGTTTGAGTCTTCTTAATAACTATTCTCAATATTATTTTTATTCTGTGCAATTTATATTTAATGGGCCAAAAAAACATTTTGCTTGGGGCCCAAATAATTTCAGGGCCGGCACTGAGTATCACCATCGCAACACAAGCTACTATCATGCAGATCACGGACACACACAATCCAAAAATCCCCACCAATAGTTTTGCTGGCAAGTTTGTCCGAAAATCTTCTTGGGCGAACCGAGAACTCATGATCGAAGCGAAGAACCCAATAGACACGAGAGCAACAAGGATGCCCAACATACCGGACGAGAAGAAGACATCGAACCATGTGTCCGATCCAAGCTTGGGTTTGCCATCTCCATCTAATCCACCTGGTAGTGCGAAGAGTGATGCAAAAAGCGTTGTAGCTATCAGAGCCGCTACGAGAATATATGCTTTCGCAGTTTCCTTCATCCAACTTTCTCCTTCTTTGCGTAACTCCTTGTGTTCTCTCATGAATATATCACGCGCTTTCTCGCCACCAATATTTTCATCGTCACCAATATTTTCATCTTCGATGAATGAGTGAGGAACAATCTCTTCAACAGCCTAAAGATGTGAAAAATTTTGTAAGAGGCAAATACGTGAAACGGAACTAACATATCATAATATAGAAATTGTTTAACTTACCTTAAACCAAAGGAGCTCTCTTTGCATCTGAAGTGCTGCTCCTTGAATCTTGTGTAATTGATTCTCGTCTTTAGGTAAACGTGGCACGTCATGCAACATGGTATTTCCGGATTCATCTTTACGAAAAGATATCACGTTCTTCATGTTTTCTTGACGATGTAAAGCGGCGACGTGGAATAAGCTCTGTTCTTTTTTATCAAACTTCCGTAGCAGGCCGGGATCGGAACGAGTGAGAATGACCAAAAACTCAAAATTTCCGGCTTTTACAGCATCAAAAAGTAGGTTTGAAGGTGATGTCAGTATTGTCGTAATCTCATCATGTGGGAGTCTGACAATCAAGCTCCATAACATATCAACGAGCTGATGGGCAAAAGCTCCTGGTCTGGCTTTGTGAAATAAGCCTGTGAAACCTAAAAAGGAAACACAAGAATCTGCTTGCGTCTGAAACATGTTCATGTGCTTTTCATGGGAGATTGAAGAGGGCTTGCGAGCCATCAAGTGCAACGCCGTTTTTCCGTCGTGTTTTCGAGATTGCGCTAGTGTTGGGGTAGCTTTCAACATTTTCAAAGCTACATCTACAAAAGAAAGAAAACGGTTGGTCTGAGAATGAAACTTAGAAATTAAAATACGAGAGTGAAAAAAAAAATGATATTAGATATTTACCAAATACGTCAGCTGCTACGACGGCAAGAAATAGATGTTCCGATTCTTCTTTTGTGTATCCTAATTTTGCGAAGCTTGGAAGGCGATAAAGGTAGTCAACCATCTTTGCATGACCAAAGAGAGCCGCAATGTGGATTGGAGCAAGTCCTTCACTCCCTCGAAGTGTTGGAAGTTCTATATCTTTCTTTATGAGTATCTTAGCAATATCAAGAGATCCCGATGCCGCAGCAAAACAAAGAGATGTATTGCCGTCATTGTCTGGCAGGGATACGTCGCCGACTTTGTCGAACTTACCAACTAAATTAGTGACGAATTGTTTTTGTCTAGACGCAACAGCGGTGTGAAGAACCCTTTCCCCCTTATCGTTAATCGGTGCGGTTAACATCTCGGGATATTTCTTGATTATAGCAAAGGCAGATTTCCAATCACCTATAGTAGAGGCTTGCCACAATGGAACGTGGATAGTGAGATAGTTCTCTGAAATATTTAGAAACAATAAAATCATAAGATGTTGTAATAATTATAAATAAATAAAAAGAGAGTAGGTCAATCGCTTACCTGTATCATTCATAGGTGGCTGAGTAAGATCCTTCAATGTCGTCGGAATTCTGATGTGTAATGAGAATAATACGAATGAGTTGTGATTCTGAGGTGTGGTGACATATATATATATATATATACGAATTACTCGTTTCCTTTTTTTCTACTAGATGTAAGTAAAAAGGAAAACTAGTGGAATTGGAAAATTTCCTTTTAAATTCGTGTGGGCTTTTCACCAATATAATATGACCGGTTTAAATTGGTTTAGATGATTTTACCAAAAGTGAAATGGTTAATTTCTCTTTCCTTTTTTCCAATGTGATGTAAATTAATCGAATATATATGGCCGGTTTAATTGGTTTAGATGATTTTACCAAAAGTTTTAAGTTTTCTAATATGAAACGAAAAGTTAATTTCGCGTATTTAGCGATTTAGTGAATAGTTGGGTTTCTATTGAAATATATCAAAGATGAAAAGAAAAGAAAAACACACACACAAATCCATTGTAAACCTAACCAGAATAATAATTACCTCGTCTCTTTCTCTCTAATCCATCGTCACCTTCATCCTCTATCCTCTATTGAAATCGTGTTCTTCGAGGTGATCTTCTTAACTTGCATCATCTTCTAGATTCGACCCCAATTTGAATACGTTAACATTGGTATCAGAGCCGCCGTTCCTCGGAGCTGTTGACGACCATGGAAACCCGCCAGCACACGATGAGCAAACAACTTGATGATCTCCGTCAAGTTCAGGCGAAACAAGAAGAGAAACATGATAAGCTTCAACAAACCACCGGCACTATGAGCGATGCGATAAAACGATTGGAACAGATGATGATTCAACATCTGGCCCAAAAACAACCGATACTTCCCCATGAGATGAGCGCGTCTCCATCGGAAGGCGTAATCACATCGCGTGACCAAATACGACCACCCGATATCCATCGATTCAGTCATGAATCCGCCACGTCTGAGGTAGTATCCTATAACAAGGTAGCTATCAAATTCGTCTAGTTATAGTTCGAGTTGATTCTAGCTGCTAGTTATAGCTTGATTCCCTATTAATATCCGGATTAGTAACAATTTTTTGTCTGATTGAATTTTTTATCGGTTGGTTTGTAGACTAAGGAGGATTATGATAAGGAATTCAATGGTTTGAGATTTTGCACTAATAATGGGGTTTTGATCTTCTGTTATGTAGTAGACTAGAGCTGGACTTGATTATGAGATGCCCGAAACAGGAGAGTTATCCCAGCAAAAACACATGAAAGACCGTTATTATGGGTAAGCTATTTGCTTATGTATGCTTTACTTTTTTGATGTCTATGATTCTGCTATGGTACTAATCTGTTCTTGGCATTGAAACTTTTAGGTTTGGCTTTCTCAGTGGTCACATGTTTTGTTCTTCATCGAGTTTGAGCACGGGGGAAAGCAGAGAGGTGCCGTATCTCCCTGATGAACTGCTGTTGAATTGCTTTGCCCGAGTCTCGAGATGGTACTACCCAAGTCTCTCCTTAGTCTCCAAGAGATTCCGCTCTCTCCTCTCCTCCAAGGAGCTCTACAAGACCCGGACGCTTTTAGGCACCACTGAGACTTGTCTCCATCTCGTCTTAAAGTCTAATTCTTCTTCTTGTGGTTCTTGGTTTACACTCTGCCGGCGTCCAGCTCGACCAATCCTTGGCTGCTTTCGTCGTCCTTGGAAGAATGTTCTGGTCTCAGTCCCAACTCACAAGCTTCCTCAAACAATATGGGCGACTCCTACCGCAGTTGGTTCTGATGTCTACATGATTGGTGGATGCATGGATGGCGAGCCCTCTTCTACGGTGTTTGTCCTGGACTGTTTGTCTCACACCTGGCACGAAGCTCCAAGCTTGCGTGTACCCCGCAAGGTCCCCTTTGTGACTGTTGTTGATGAGACTATTTATGTAGTGGAACGCTCCCCAAATGGCCACTCTCAGGACGTGATCGAGTTTTTCGATACCAAGACCAAGATATGGAGAATCTGCCAAGCCCCGGGGCAGAGATACGTATAACCAAAAGCTCTGCAATCAATGGTAACCTTTACCTGTTTGGGGACAAGAAGAATGTGGTTTACATGCCTAAGGAGAAAAAATGGGATGCGGTAGGATCGGAAGTGCTTTTGCCTGCGGTTGGATCATCTACATACGTGGTAGATAACGTAACATACTGTTATAATGGAAAACAGCTCGAGTGGTGGGACCCTAAGAGTTTAAACCCTTTAGGGTTTAGTGGCTCATGGAGGGCTCTGAAGGGTTGTGAACACCTGCGTAACTTGGAAAAGGGGTTTCAGTTTGTTGAGTTGGTGAATTATAGTTTCACAACTATCAATTGACGTGATTCAGTCTAAGACCACTTGATAGTACATATATATACATATTTTGTAATACAAAATGGACATGTAAATTAAAGCAATGGGGATCACTTCATATTGCACCAATGTAGTGGAACTTCACGTCTCTTTTGTGTAATCACGTAATGGTTAAGCATATAGCAATTAACCAAAATATAAATTAAACATCCAGACTCATAAACAAAACAATAAGTAAACAACCTTATTTTCTTACAAAATAATATTCAGATCCTTTTTTCTAACAGAGGATCTCAGTTTGTTTTTAATTTTGACATCTATATGTTGGTGTATTATTTGACATCTATATGTTACTATTTTTTTTATTAATATATAAAAAGTTGGATTTTATTTTTATTATTAAAAATTCCTCACGCACGACTTGGTCCAATTCCCATTTCACAAGTTGATCGGCGCATTTCGTGTTAGTTAGCCACCGAACTAGAATCTTTGCATTATATTAACTTTATCTTTGTTTTGTAAACCAATCAAAAATATCAATGAGAATTTCATCTCAATTTGTTTATATGTAGAATAGTATTTAAATGAATCAGAAATCTAATATACTTCTACTCGGTTTAAGATGAACAAAAATAAAAGGTTCTATTCGGTTTAAAATCGTTATCAATACATTTTCCAAATCAAGAATGGGTCTTCGAATTCCAACATTGAAAAAGATAGTAGACCCTAAAATAAAAGAGAAATACTTAGGTACACCCCTAGGGTGTATCTATGGGTCCACCCCCCTCCCATCACCAATCATTTATCCAACTATTATCTAAAAAAATTAGAGTTAAAAAATAAATAAATATATATATATATATATTAGGTTTGGGTTAACTAATCCCAAATTAGGGTATAGTTTTGGAGTTTAAGGTTTAGGGTTTATAATTTATTTTGGGCTAACTATTCCCAAATTAGGGTATAGTTTTGGAGTTTAGGGTTTAGGGTTTATAATTTATTTTGGGTTAACTATTCCCAAATTAGGGTATAGTTTTGGAGTTTAGGGTTTAGGGTTTATAATTTATTTTGGGTTAACTATTCCCAAATTAGGGTATAGTTTTGGAGTTTAGGGTTTAGGGTTTGGGGTTTATAATTTATATTTGGTTAACTATTCCCAAATTAGGGTATAGTTTTGGAGTTTAAACCCAAATTTGAGACTAGAATTTTAGGGTTTAAACCCCAAACCCAAACCCTAAACCCCAAACTATACCCTAATTTGGGAATAGTTAACCTAAAATAAACTATAAACCCCAAACCCTAAACTCCAAAACTATACCCTAATTTGGGAATAGTTAACCCAAAATAAATTATAAACCTCAAACCCTAAACCCTAAACTCCAAAACTATACCCTAATTTGGGATTTGTTAACCCAAAATAAATTAAAAACCTCAAACCCTAAACCCTAAACTCCAAAATTATACCCTAATTTGGGATTAGTTAACCCAAACCTAATATATATATATATTTATTTATTTTTTAACTCTAATTTTTTTAGATAATAGGTGGATAAATGATTAGTGATGGGGAGGGGGGTGGACCCATAGATACACCCTAGGGGTGTACCTAAGTATTTCTCAAAATAAAATAGCAAATATAAAATGAAAAACAATAAACTCCACTTTTAAAAAGTCAACACGTTGACCAACGAAAACATCTAACTAAAGTCGTCCACTACTACTACGTACATCTCTATATAACATCAAAAACCAAAACCACATCTCACACAACACAAATAACAACCAAACAATAAGATGGAGAAACAAATCTCTCAATTGCTATGTCTCTTTCTCTTCATCATCTCAATCTCATCATTTCTCCACGAAACCGAAGCTCGAAAACACTACAATAGACCCGCGCGGATCACGAGCCTAGTCTCGAGATCTCTCTACGACGCAATCTTCATCCACAAGGATAACAACGCATGTCCTGCAAAAGGATTTTACCCATACGAAGCATTCGTGGAAGCGACAAGGTGGTTCCCGAGGTTTGGGAGGGTAGGAGACGTTAGGACAAGGCGGCGCGAAGTGGCTGCCTTCTTAGCTCAGATTTCACATGAGACGACAGGTGGTTGGGCCACAGCACCGGACGGACCGTACGCATGGGGACTATGTTTTAAAGAGGAAGTAAGTCCACAAAGTAATTATTGTGATGCTTCTAATACGGAGTGGCCTTGTTTCCCTGGCAAGTCCTACAAAGGAAGAGGTCCCATTCAACTTTCTTGGTACGTCTATATCATAATAAAAATTACTAACCAATAACCATTTATGTGTACATTTACTTTGTCGAATATAATAACTCTTTATCATTTCGATATGTTAGTTGACCGTATAATGGACGACTTTTTACGAATGATTTGATTTTGCTTATAAACCTATGAAGTAATGAAATGATTTCGCAAAACCCATATATACTAAGTCTTAATTTTTACTCTATTTTTTGGATAAATAGGAATTACAATTACGGGCAAGCAGGTCGGGCACTTGGATTCGACGGTCTAAAGAACCCGGAAATTGTTGCCAACAACTCCGTTTTAGCTTTCAAGACAGCTCTTTGGTTTTGGATGACCGAACAAACTCCAAAGCCGTCTTGCCATGACGTCATGATCAACCGTTACAGACCGACAAGAGCAGATTTAGCAGCGAACCGAACCGTCGGTTTTGGTTTAACAACCAACATCATAAACGGCGGGTTAGAATGTGGGATTCCTGGAGATGGACGGGTCAATGACCGGGTCGGGTATTACCAAAGATACGCACAGTTATTTAATGTTACCACAGGACCTCATTTAGATTGTGAGAACCAAAGACCATTCTCCTAAAACTCAAATCTATATGTATCAATCAAATTCAAGTTTTAATCATATTAAATAAAATTCCCAAAGCTAAGAGATTTTAATGTATTACATTACTTGTAAGCGTACTTTGACATGAAATTATTGACCTCGGTCGCGGTTTCATATGCGCCTTCTACACAACGGCCTAAGGCTACACCAGCGACGTAATTTCCTCCCAAAAATAGTCCTTCGTATCCCGAAGATGTTAGAGATGATTTCGCTGTGTCAAGGATATCAAAGTGACCAACTAGAAACTGAGGAATGGCTTGAGGCCATACTCTCACTCCTAGTTTAAGTGGGTCAGTCGAATTCGGCTTTATCAGCATTTTCCTCAAATCGCGATCAACCGCTTCCACTAACTCACCTTCCGACTGCGGAAACAAATTGGTTGTTAGGTTCTCTTGTTTGCAAGAAAGATTTGTCACAAGCGTTTGTTATGTTTTTACCTTGGATAGAATCCCGGTGTTGGTAGCGCCGCCAATGTAGTTCAACAGCAAAACTCTTCCGGGCAGTGCTCGATTTGGAAAGAGCGAGGAGCTGTATATAGTTCCTGAATATAATCCAAACAACATGTAGCTTATATGAACATTTTGGCAAAATAGGCGATTAAAACTACAAGAATTTGTACCTAAAGTTTCTACTCCTTGCGTGCGTGGATGCAGTTGCCCAAAACCCTTTAGTTCACCGTCTATCAAACACTCTGTTCGGATTGACTCTTTTGGGTACGAGACAGATACTGCTGCAACTGGTGGATAGTAAAGTTTTGAGAGCGCATTTGCTGCAGATTCCTGAAATAAAGAAAAAGGCAATAATTGCAACACTTTCTCTATTTGAATATACGCTTTGAGCAGATTCCTAGTTCACAAAACGAGAAACTTACAGAAAGAGGGCGCAAGAGACCGCTTGCGACATGAGATGGTACAGTCATTACAACGCTTTTGCTTTGCACGGAAACAACACCATCCGGAGTTTCATACGTTAAGTTGTATCCTCCGCTTTCAAGCTTAGTAATACCTGAGAGCTTCCAAGACAGCTTAACTTTGCTACCCAACCTGTCAAATAGAAAAAGATTTCAGAAAACACTCGAAAGTTTTTGCCTTTTTTCGCTTCCAATAGAGCGAGACAAGTGTTGGATACCTTGCAGATATTGCTTCTGGCAACATTCTAAGTCCCTTCCTGAAAGAACCAACTGTTTGGCCCTTTGGTTTTGGCAGGCGCCTGAAATAAAAGGTTAAGTTGTTTTACAAATACATACCAAGAGACGAATACTCCAAGCAAATGAAAAAGTTTACGTTACTCACGGGTCTCGTTCTGCCTTTGGAGCTTTTTTCCTCTCCTGAATTGCCTTTAGAGTACCACCTATGATGCTTCCACCATTTTGCTCTAGCTTCCAAACCTTCCCAAAAGCTGCTTTCATACTCAGTTTCGAAGGATCACCCGCATACACACCTGCAAGTAATGAAGTTAGATATTTTTTTATCACTTTAATAATCAGACACATTGATCATCTAAGAAATGGTTTATTTGAACTTTGATTTGTCACACTACCTGAACAAAATGGCTCAATCAAGCGCTCGAAAACCTCATCACCGAGGTTGCGACGTACAAACTCCTCCACAGACTCTTCACAACCCTGTCACCTTTGTCAAACTCTTAGAACATGAGCAACTTCTATAAAACATACATAAGCCTAACTTTACGATATCTACTTGTGATCAGAATACAAACTGGAGGTGATGGTCGAATTCCAAGAGCACCAAGCCCGGCTCTAATCTTCCCACCAATGCTCATCAAATCGAAGAACGGTAAGTCCGTTAACTTCCCCGGAACCGGCCTCAATTTCCCATTCCACAACACAAACCTTGGCGCATTAGGATCTCCCAACACCAAATCATCTTTCAAACCACTATCTACCTGAACTAACACATATACAGAGAAGGCTCAATTCACATTTCAATTGTTCCCAATAAGAATTCATGACCTAGCTTCAAAATCAAGTCTATAGCTTTATTTCTTGTCAAGCAAAACCAATTTTGGGTAAAGGAACTTACGACCATAGTGAGCATTGGATCAGAAGGTTGAAAGCTATTGGGACCTTCTTCCCAAAGAAACCCATTCTCTTCACGAGTGATAATGTTACCTCCAACACGATCCTTAGACTCAGTCACAATCAAATTCGGTGCAGCATTAGGGTGTTTCGTAACAAGTGCCTGAGCAATGCAGAGACCGCTAATTCCTCCGCCGACGATCACACAGTCCGCCGTGACGGTGGTTCCTCCGCCGATTTCGGAAGATCCGACGGTGGGTCCACCGGCGACCGAACAACGGAGTTTAAGAGGCTTATAGGGATTGAATCGTCGATTCGGATTCGAAAATGACGGAAGAAGGAACTGAGACGTTGATTGGAGAAGAGAAATCTCCATGGAAATTGCTACGATTGAGAGAGAATTCGTAATTTTGTCAGCTCTTGAGATTTCCAGATTGGGCTATCTTCAAATGAAGAAGACGAAGAGGAGAAATATTCACCTGCATGTAGTCACACCGTAACTGTGTGTGGACAAAATGATATTTTCTTTACTTAGGCCCATTTAGGCCCAAATATTTAGCTTGCAATGAGATAATTTTAGGCCCACAATTTGCTTTTAAATAAGATCCTCCATTAGTGATTTACCCTTGTAATTATCTTTCACTGATTTGTAATTATGCTTAGCTAGGTCGAGTGTTGACAGAATGATTAAAAATACTTTATGTAGGACATGGTTTATCTTCAAGAAATTTCGGAGTTATAAGTATTCATACATGTGTCATTAGATCATTTGTTAAGGTTTATCAACTTTATTTGATTTCAAATTTATAAATTAAATCCTAGGATTGGAAGGCCAAAGTGGTGGAAAACAAAAAATTTGTAAATAATATTAATACGATATATATTGATTTATATTCAAGTCAATCTCGAATGCACCGACATATATGTAAGAAGAATAGTGATTTCCTTGCATTTCTATCCATAAATTTGTAAATTTATTTTTATCATTTTTAATACTGAAAATGTTATGGTCAATTAAAAGCATGAGGATTGATTTACCTCAATTTTGTCAGTATCAAACTAGAGGATATATTGACAGAGAATATTAGTATGTCCTCTCTCTCAACTCTCGAACCTAATAGCTGCTACAGTGATCCGATCTCCTTTTCCAGTGAGCGGTGGCTCTCACCGCCGCCGGAAAAGGATTCCCCGTATGATGTTCTTCCTTATTCAGCTCTTCGTTCTTGGTGTTTTTTCGATATTCGGCGGAGATCTAAGTTTTCGTCTCGCTTCCTCTTTGGCCAAATCGCCGTCGGTGATGCAGCGGTGGGTCGTACCGTCTCTCTCGGCCATCGACTCTGATGTCTACTCTTTTTTTTATGCTCAAGGACGGTGCAAAGAGGGTGGATCTAGATTCTTCGGTCGGAAAGTTTCGGCTCTGTCGACTGTATCCTTTCGCCGCTGGTGATTTGTGGCCCATGCATGTTACAAGGCTCGTTAAAAGATCCTTCTTCAATTCGAGCTTGGAGAGATCCATCCTCTTTCATCCTGTGCTTTCATTAGCTTCTCCGGTAGATGCGTCTCCGGCAAAAACCTTGAAGATGAAGAGTCAAATTCGGCCGTTTATCAATACGGCAAACTTCCACCGTGGAAACGGCAAATCAAGTGTGAAGTTGGGCTCTAACAAGCCGTCGACCTTAGACGTGATGCTCCTCCGGGCAGCCTCCAACGTCCTGAATCCGATCAAATCTCCGGCGATGAGAAGCCGACGAACCAACCTCACCAGACAATACCCTGCTCTTGGAGTTTTCAACACATGGGCCTGGCCCACTCTACCCTCGAACGTTTCGAGCCCAGCAAGAGACATGTTCATTCCCACATCCTTTTGGAACATAGCAAAGTTAGTTTATAAGTTTTCTAGTGTTTTGGCTTGCACTAGGATCCCTGGTTATAGGATGTTGATGGTATTACTGTGTTTTCCCAAGAGGAAAAGTACTAGTCAAATGTATTCCATGTCTTCACGAATGGTAATTCTCCCGAGCTTTGCGACGGGAACATCGAATCTCTTTACCGATGCTTATATTGTGGCTCACTTGAGTTCATCTGAAGCATATGGAATCGTTCTTACAACTTCCGATGGTAGGATATTGACTTCTAAATCACTATGGCAAGTGACCAACTCTAGATTTTTCGGCTGTGCCTTGAAGATCGCCTCGACGCATTTGAGTGTTTGCTTGAATTTGTTGTCCATCCATTGCGATGAAACTTCTATCCTTTATCTTCTTGCATTTAATTCCTGTTGTAAAACTGTCAAGAGGATGATGATTTCCCTCTTGTGTATGATTCTAGTTTGAGATGAATGAGAAAAGAATATGTTGAAAAGAAAAAAAACTAGAGAATACATGTTTCGTATTTTATTTTATTTGTATTAATATTTTGTCAGACTGTAAAACATGTTTTAGTTAATTATTAATATAAAAATTATCTATTATTGCTCTGCCATGGTCTTTATGTCTATGAAACTACATAGTTTTAAACATTTTGGTAATCGTTGTTGGTTATTATGCTAGTTAGCCATTTTGTAAATTAGTCAAATATCACCATCAATTTTCTGTCAAACACCACCATTAAATTTTAACTTTGTAAATTAATTTTGATATTAATACTTACAGTTTTAACTTTAAATTTAAATTAGTAGTCGGAATACTTTTTAAATTAGGATAAACCAAATAATTCTGATAAAACTATTGATTTTTCTCTCATTTGCTTCCATTTTAAGTCAGCTTGCTACGATAACCTCTATGTTGACAGAAAATTAATTTTGCCTCCGTTTTTATTATCATAATTATTAATTGTTATTATTACTTTGATTATTGTTAAAGCTATCATAATATATATATATATATATATATATATATATATATATTATATTCATTTAGACGAAAGAGATTCGGGATAATAGTAGTACATTCCGATCGAAGTAGTACGACCACTTGGTTAATCAAAGCGACGTCATTACAGTAATGACCACATAATTAAATAATAAAGACATGAATAGGGCATGTGTTTATGCTGTCCCTAATTATGCGAGGACCTAAAGATTACGACGTCTTTTTTTTGGTGAATCTGAAGATTACGTCTTTGTATAGCGTCATTGTCCACTTATCTTTCTAATTAAATTTTAAATTAAACTAAAATAACAAACAAAAACTGATTGCGATATGTATAATTAATTTTATATTTCCCATACAAATTATAGAGGTTTTGAGAGATAAACGGGTGTGATTTATGCGATATATCTCTGATCAAAATTATTGACGTTAATCTTTCAAATCAGAGTGGTTGTCATCATCTAAATTAGCGATGGGCAAAAATAACCGGAACCGAAAAACCGAACCGAAACCGACCCGTAATTATCCAAACCGAAATCGAATTGAACTTCAAAGAATACCCGATGGATATTTTTTGTTAGAACAAAAAGAACCAGAACCGAACCGATACCGAATCGAAAACCGAATGGGTATCCGAAATATCCGAAACATAAATTAATCCACAAATATATATATGCATAGTTTGAGTATATTTTACAATTTTTCTTTGTTATGTTTACAATTAATTCGGTTAGTTCAAATATTGTTATCTATTAGTAGGTAGTTCGGATAAAAATAGCTAATATAATTTTATTGTTTTATTTTTTATTAAAAACAAATACTATTTTTTGGATAATTTAGTATATTTTGGATAAAAAATACTCGGAACCAAACCGAAACCGAAATTAGTGCTTTAAGATTTGTTTCATTACAACATCTGTCACTCTCTTAAGACTTTGATGTTTCACAACTTGTTTCGTTATTTTCGTATTTTGAAGGTTTGAGTTGAAACTTATAAAGTTTATCACTTTGAATAGGTTTAAACTCTTTAATTTTGTTTATTTAATATCATTGTCTTGTAAACTCTCAAATCTTGTGTTACTTTATAGAAAGGGAATATCTCTCTAGATTACTCAAATATTGTGTCATTTTCTACTGTTTTTTGTATAATGCTTTGCTTAGGATTTCAACTTTTAAGTTCGGTACTTTGTTTCAAAACAATATGTAATTCGAATTGTACTCTTTTTCCTTCAATGTGATTTTCACATTAAGGTTTTTTAATGAGGCAAAGAGAATTACCTATCTTAGGATCTCAACTTTTAATTTTGTTATTTTGTTTCAAAACTATTAAGTTGCTTTTGGATTTTTATTATGAACTTGTTTCAGTATTGTCGTAATATTATGTTTGGTGGCATTTTGGGTATAACCGAGACCGATCCGGAACCGCTAGAGACCGACCCGGAACCGCTAGATACCGAACCGAAACCGAACCGTAATTCAATGGGTACCTATATGGGTATAAAATATCTAAACTCAATATACCCGGAACCGATTGGTACCGACCCGAAACCGAACCGAATATCCGGTTGCCCAGGCCTAATCTAAATCAACAAAAAGCAAAATAATAATTAAAATAAACTCAACTTTTTACTTGAGATTTCAAAGACATAATGAGATTACATTTTTTCTAGTTCCCCTTCTTTCTCAATATTTCGAAACCCGTTTTTTAATATTTTGTGACCTTAAATGATTTTTATCGTTACTTTGTGTCATGTTCACTTGTATCCCATCAAATATCTATTCCTAGTTAATTAGAGTGATATAAATGGGATTATTCATAACTACGCATAAAACCTTCATCATCAAAAAATTTCGTTGTCGACGACAAATTGTAACATTTACTTAAATTATTGCTTTAGGCAATGATGATTACCTCTTTCATTAGTGTGGAGTTTTGATGGGCTTCTATTATAAAATAGGTCGATTAATAAAAACTCGAAATGTGAAACATTTTAGTAGTAATGCATAGTTTAAATTCTCATAAATAAAATAATACATTATATTATTTTGTTAATAACTAAGCATAATCATATTTTTATCACTAAGCTAATTTCATATGGTGAGTGTAACCGTTAACTAGTCCATTAATCATATCCCCTATATATTATTAG
Source organism: Draba incana (assembly GCA_963576765.1). Lineage (NCBI taxonomy): Eukaryota > Viridiplantae > Streptophyta > Magnoliopsida > Brassicales > Brassicaceae > Draba > Draba incana. The sequence continues at coordinate 841,983 of OY755211.1, read as the reverse complement.
AGAGGTGATTTTTCTAAAGAATCATACATATCATCCTCACATTCACTCTCACAATTTAAATGTGACATGAGATCTTCTAAAATATGACATGGCAAGGTAAAATTTATAGTGAGCTGGATTTTAAGAAAACTAATATAATTAGTGGACTAAATTCATAAATCCATTAAAAATCTAACATAATCTCTCACACCAAATGCATTTGGTAATTGATATTTTTTATTAAAATACAAACACAAACCAAAATCAAACCAAACAAAATTATCCACTTTTAAAAAAATTCATTTTAGATAGCGTTATTCATAAATCGAATAATTCACACATCTTTAACCAAATGGATATTGAACACAATAAAAAAAACTTTTAAACCATGAAATAAAGTTTTCTAATTTATTTGATATTTAGGTATTAATCTAAAACTTAAATTATTTGGGAGAAAAATATATATGACCAAAATTTATAGAAATAAAAACTATACTATCTCGCTATATGTTTTATTCTAGGTACTATTATTCAGAAGAAAAAAAAATTTTAATAAAAAATATCCTAAAAACCAAAAATAAACTAAAAATAAATTGAACATTAATAATTTTTAAGTTTAAAGAAATATTAATTCGCATATAACGCAGGGAGTCACCTAGTTATTTATTAAGTGTAAAGCACGGTATAGTATTTTGACCAATCAAATAAAAATGTTAGATAATTTTATGTTTAAATTGAATCGACATGGTATGTAAATCAATAAAACTAATATTCTCCAAACGAAAACTATTAGGACATGTACATTAGAAATTTTTGTGAAAGTGTCTAAAAACTTTTTAATAATTAAATATATTAAATTTTAGAATCTTGATGTCTAAAAACAGAAAAAGATCATATATAAGATATTTTCTGATTTTAGACATCTAATGTCCTAAAATTTAATATATTTAATTACTAAAAAGTTTTTAGAGACTTTTACAAAAGTCTCCAATGTACATTTCCTTGGTCCATTATCACTTTATGTATTTAGACGTCATAATATTTTTATAGCCGTAGGCGCTCAAAATAACAGATAATTCGATGGGGATTTATATGTACTTTTATAAACAAAAACAAAGAATCCTATCTTTTTCTCTTTCCGTTTTTCGCTAAAACAAAGAATCTTATCACAATTATTTTTCTATCAATTTAAATTATTCAGAAGAAGAAAAAGACATCAATTTATGAATTTAATAGAAGAAACATGCACCTTGGCAAAGACATGAATGGAACATACATATCAAACAAAAAACTTCACTGCTACTTGCCAGCAAATGACATGTAAGCACAAACCCAACCGTGTGGACAGCGATGCACCGCAATTAAACTAATACATTTTTGGTCAAGTTATAAGTTCGTGATTAATTTATACATTCATATAATAGTAACCTAACAAGCTTTACGAATTTATACATTCATATAATAATTGACGTTTTCATTAGACAGTATACAGCTAATGATACCGATATATGACATTAAATAAATGTTGGTATGATAATTCGATATATAATACATAAGTGAAGTGTTTAGTTTCGGTGTATGATTAATTATATATATGTATGATAAAACGTGGTTGAAAAATTATACATGTCGTTGTCGAAATGACACAACAAGTTTGAAAGAAGAAAAAAAAAGATTGATAAAGAGTACTAATAAATATTCAAAATGTCACCGTCTAGAGTCGAAGACATTGTACACGAGAAACTTGGACGTGTGCATTGACACGTAACTTGTCCTGGGTCGACTCTGATCCCTAGTTTTAATTTCCACATTAGATACTTGCAATATTGTTGACAAAATCTTGAGCACAAAGACTGAATTATGAATATAAATACAGCCACACCGACGAATAGTTAGGCATACTCTCTTCCTTTTTATATTGAATTTGCAGCTTTCTTGCAAATTTTATATTGCAAGAAGATGATAATTAAGTGTGTGTATTTTTATTATCAAGAGACAAATGTATATATAACCAAATTAAACTCTAAATTCTTAATTTAGTTTCTAAGTAAGTTATTCGATGAAGCAAGCGTCTATAGATAAACCATTTAAAAGATTTTGTGTCCCAAAATCTCATTTTCGGGTTAAATGGTTTCGAAAAACCATTTAAAGTTTTTTGTAGCTCCAATCCAAAAGTATGTATAGATTTAATGTCTGAAGTCTCCAACTTATCAAAACAAAAAGAATGTCCGATGAAATATCGTTTTAATCTCTCTAGGTGGCATGATCATTAACACACATAAATATGATTTTTTATACAAACAATAATAAAACAAATTTTGCAAAATACTATAAATGCATTTTTTACCATTAAAAAATTGAGTAGCTCTGAAGTGCATTGGACTTTCGGTTACGTCCAAAACTCAAATATAATTACTATGTTTTATTAATTTAATAATATTTCTTATTTAACTTACATAATAAAAAAAAAGAACTCAATAATTATATGTATAAAATCCAAGTCGGGTCCCGGAGGATCGACCCGAGTCCGGATCCACAAGAATCCATCACGTGAAAACAAACGTGGGTATGTACGGTCGAAAAATGACGTAGGATCTCGATTACGTTTGTTGATGTTTTCAGTTTTAATTGTTGTGTAATTAATTTACATAGACGTAAAAAAAAGGGTAAATATTATATAAAAAGATTTATTTAGTTTTTTAGTTATTAAAACTGTTAGGACTTCAGATGTTTTAAAAAAAAAAAACTGTTAGGACAGAATTTTCCGGCGCGGAAATTCCTTGGGTCCACCCAAAATTTTTACACTTTCATAATACTGTTGTAAAAAAGCAACAAAAAAAGGAAAAAATCAATGTTTACTAGGAAAAAACATGTTGACTTTTCAAGTTTTTTTATATAGATTCTGAATGGTAACAATTAAATTTATGGCAGAATAATTAAATTTTTAGCAGAATCTGGCAGAATAAAAGAAAGTTAAATGGTGTCAGTAGAACCATTATACCAATAGCAGAATCATTCTAGAAACAAAAACTTATAGTAGAACTATTAAACTGATAGTAGAACTATTAAACTGACAGTAAAACCATTAAACGAATGGTATCAGTAGAACCATTAAGCCAATGGTAAAACCATTGGTACCATTTAAAGTCATACAATAAATTATAGTAAAAATAGCAACAAGTTTATCAAAAATAGCAATAGCTTTATCAAAAACTTTAAAGTAGGTATATGTAGTAATGATGTGGTCGCAATTTTTAATTTTTTTATTAATAATCCAATTGCAGATGAAATGAAAGCGTAATAATGTGAAAGAGAATTAAGGCAAAGTAAATAGTGAATAAGTTTTTATTTCTGCCGGTTGTTATCATAATTTACAATGGCAGACAAACAGTAATCAATTGCTAAAAGTGGAAAGAAATAATGACTAAAGATCATTACAAAAGTGATTAGTACCCTTTAGAATCACTAATTGCAGCAAACTTGGGGTTTGCCGACAGCTACTAGTCAATTACGTCATAATGTAAAAATATTAGTTTAGTATAATAGTTTTCTTTTAAAATAGAATTCTTTTTCTAAACATCAATAAAAAAATCAATATATAATATTTAAGCGCATACGCCCGAATTTATTTCAATCAAATTTAATTGATAAACTATCTATAAAAGCACAAATTTATTTATAACTTGTTTTCGTATTTCACATAAAAATGTAAAATAAATAGATGAAATAAAATTAAATTTTCAGTTTCTCTTTATGTTTTGCCTTTCTTGAATCTCGAAGGAACACAAAGTTGGGATTAAAATTGATAGTGAATTTGATGGTGATGATGCATAATGATTTTATGGTTAGTACATCCTTAATCACTATATCCATCACATCAAAGCGTGGGACCCATTGATTCTTCTCTTGTTTTCATCATCAGCTTCTCTTTATTCAACGGGACATACTTAAGAAATCTCACACGTGTCGACTCTCTAATGATCCGTTATCATCGCTAAACTCATTTGTAAATTTGTAATTACTTACCCCATTTCTTTTCTTTCTTTTTTTTTTGATGAAAATTTTAACTAATTAGATATTAATTATTGTAGAGCCTTTAGTTTACATTTTTAACAAAATATTTAACTGATATAATTGGTTACTATTCCCATTTACTACTCCCTCCGTATGTTTTTAAGTGTCGTTTTATGAGTAATTTTTTGTTTATAAATAAATGTCGTTCTCACTTATCAATGCACAATTAATTAGTTTTTTAGTGTTTTTGACTATTTAAATTCTGCAGATTGAATTTCTATAGGTTGAAATGTCTTGAAAATATAAAATTTATTGTTTTATTTCGAAAAACAAGATAAATTTATTGATTTCTGAATAAGAGTGTAAAAACCTTAAATGACACTTAAAAACACATGGAGAGAGTATTATTTACGACGAGGACTAGGAAATCATGCCACACAATGAATTCTGCACATTTTATGTTATCTGAGTGATTTTTAATTACATACTCCCTCTTTTTCATATTAGTTGTCGTTTTGAGAAATATATATAATTAGTATTTGGATGTATTTAACTCAAAACACATCTAGATACATTTCCGATATATTTTATCAAAACGACAACTAATATGAAACGGAAATAGTATTTTTAATGTAAAAGCAACCGAATGTATGAAAATATTGTAAGCGTACAAAGTATAACTTTTTCATTTACATTGTCTTCTCATTACCATAAGATCGATGAAAAAAAACACATGAGGTTTTTCTTTCTAGTAAGTGAATAGTTTTTAGTCTACATAATGATTACAAGAACAAAATTAGATGATGTGATCACATTTATAATTGCATTTGAATATTAATGAAAAAACTTCAGTGAATAAATAAAAAAATTTGAACTATATTCTATATATTTTGTCAATGCCAAATATTTATTTGACATCATTGGTAAACTATACACATCAAAACATTCTTCAACCTTGCTAGTGATTTCGATAATTAGGCCGTTGTCCAAATTCGAACCTTTACATCTACTAACTTTTATTTGTTTCAAACTCTTTGTGAACTATATGCGTTTTGCTATATTGCCTATATCTAACGTGTAGATAAAATTCAGAGTCACTCCTTTGACTACTAAGTCTTCGTAAATTGTTGAATATCTTTATGCCAATTTTTACCTTTTGCGATAATTTTACGTTTAATATTTGTTTTATCTCTAGTCGCGCGCTGAAATTAGTTATGGGCTAAAAAAAACGAAATATGGTATATCAAACTCCCAAAAATCCAATCTCTTCGGCGACATTGGATGGGATTTTAACTTTTCTTAAAAAAACCAAAAAGAAGATGACAAAAAATTATTCTCTCTTTATAGCACACGCCTATTTATATATGTATATCTAGTACAAGGCATTTCTTTTTTGGCACGACAATTAAATTCTATTGTAAAGAGTATAATTATTGGAGTCTCGACCCTCTTTGCGTAGGGTCCTTATAATAAGTCTTTTATCACCATTAACCATTAGGATAGCTTTCTCAATATTTGACCTGTAAATTGTATCCTTGTATAAAATAGAATAATTAATACATATATGGAATATTTTTCATTTCTATTTTGATAGTGAATATACACACCCAACGACAAAAAAAACCTTCATTATTTCATGTTACATAATAGATCTAAAAAATGCATGCATAAATTGAAAATTATGGTTCTTATATATATAAAGAATTATATAACACACGAAGAAGAAAAAATACCCATCACGACCTCTCTAATTTGCCTTTATTGGAGTATTATGTGACGATGTCAGTATATGACAACCGTACGTGTGGCTAGTTACCCCTACATGTCTTTGAACAATTATTACGTACCAATATATATATTGCATCCGATTCGTTTTTGAAATGGACATATTTTGACAGAGTTTTCGCCATTTCATATTGAATTATACATTTAAATAGATCGTTTTCACATAGCCAATATATTCTGAAATCGGGTGCTACAATAAATCCTCCACATTCCAGCTATTACAGTGATATATATATATATATATATATATGTGAATATACTATATATATCATATATTGGACAATGCATGTACTCGTAGATGGATATGAAAGGTTGAAAGTACATGCCTCATATAACGTCCTTGTGGCTTTGATCGATTAGTTTGGTTTCTACTTTACTATATAGTCTTCTTCATAGTTTGTTGGTGATATAAGTTTACTAAAAATGTAACGAGCTAGGTGAGATTAAGATTCACTAGTTAATACTCCTGTACATTTCTTTTGTGGAGTAAAACTTAATTTATAACAAGCCACAAGACTTCAATACGAAAAAGTTCGATTATTTTGGTTTATTTTTGTTTCAAACATCAAACACAAAATAGTAAATTTTGTAATCAGGATCGTGTTATGCTAATTTTTAGCATATAAAAAAATTCGCAATAGGCAAATCATAAAAATAAAATAAAAGTCTATATATTGTAAAATTGTAATGGATAATTGATTAATCAATTCGTTAAAGAGACAATAGTTGACCGGAAAGAAAACATATCATGTGCTTGCATTATGATAAGCTAAAGAGTAAATGATGATCCCAAAATGATTTTATTCCTGATTATTTGATTTCTTAATTCATTCATTAATATTTCCATAATCTCCTCTCCATATTCGTACCAGTCACCCGCTAAGGGTTTAAATGTTTAATTAGCATAAAAATCCTTTAGGGATCTATCTCGAATGTTTTCATTAATTAATACGACCAGTATAGATGCAAACGAAACAATACTTAACAAAGCAAAATTATAGCTAGGTCTGATTGGTTAGAGTTTGACCATCCACATTAATTGATCAAGGCATTAGTAAGTGAATTTACAGCATCCGAAGACTTAGCAAGTTGTTTTAAAGAGAAAAGAAACATAACTTTTTTATGGTTATAAGTTATAACTAAAGTGATGTGATTTGGTGGTATCTACGTACGTACAATATATGCAGCCTAAAGTTGGTTTTTAAAACTGATGTAAAACTGCTTCAAAACGCTAGAAAAACTAATACTATTTTTACCAATCATACGTATATAGAAAACGTAAAAAATATCATATGATATTATGGATAGAATATCACAGTTTTACCCAATATTTTTCAATATAGCTTTTTTTTATGGTAAAAGATATATTCAATCAGGTACTGATAAACAAAAATTATAGGACTACTTCAACAGGAGAAAAATGTATCGATGTAACTTACGCTAAACAAATAAAACCAATCAAAAACTAAACCTCGATTCAACTAAGTTATTCATTATTCTATATTCAAAAACAAATACCGAACCAAACGAAGGACCAACATTTTTTAAAAATTTTCTTGATATTTATAAATTGTTACAAAAAAAAAACTAAAAACACTTAAGAAATGTAAACAAAAAAATAAAAAAAGATTAGAAGCGTACGTGTAGTCTTTCACTGAATTTAGGACAGTAAAGGGCCCCGCAAAGATGAAGTCGAGATACATTATCCAGTCCTAGGGGTGGGCACGGAGCGGATATCCGGAATTTTGACGATATCCGCAATCCGCTCCGCTCCGCACGGATCAACATATATCCGATCCGTATCCGCTCCGCTATATTTCGTATACGATTCGTATTCGTTCCGTTAAAATCCGGATATTTTCCGGATATCCGATCCGATCCGTTTAAATTAAAAAATAATTATTAAAATTAAAAAAAACAAAAAAATGTTTAAATTTAACAAACAATTGACTATTTTCATTAAAAATGATATTCTCTTATTAATTTGTTTATTTTTAATATTAAAATAATTAATTTGATGAATATAAATTTGTAAAATTTACATATAAATATAATTATTATGCAATTTATATATGTAATTATGTATATATACATATAAATACACACATAGACGGAGCGGAGCGGATATCCGTTTTTAAAATTTTAGTATTTGTAATTTGCTTCGATTTTAACGGATATTGATTTTTAGTATTTGATTTGCTTTGTAAATATAAGGATATCCAGATTTTTTGGATCGAATCGAAACGGATCACGGATCGAAGTGGATCTAACGGATATTTTGCCCAGGCCTAAATATCCACCACAGTCTAAGCACATGCGATTGCCTCCGTTTTAACTGGGCTCCACAATTTTGCTAATTCTCTGCTTCGAGTCTACGATAATTACTGCACATAGCTGTTCCCACCGTTAGATCTATCGCTTGAGCGGTTAGATGTTAACTAGTATTTCTTATCAACATCGGTTTGCTACAAGTGGGCTCATTGTGGGCTCGAAACGGGCTCACCGTGACTATAAAAGTTATACATATCATAATCCACATATAGGTAAACAATATCATCCTACAAAGATAGATTAATGTTGCAAATAAATAAAGGGAAAAACTCGAAAAATATCCTGACTATATAAAATTTGCTAAAAAAATACATAAACTATATAAAATTTGCTAGAAAAATACATAAACTATTAATAACCTCTTCTTTAATACTCGAACTATTAACCAATCTCTTTTTAATACGCAAACTATCAATATTATAAACCTTACACGTTTTATTACTTTAAGAAAAACTAATTTTATCTTTTAAAAAATTTCAAAATCGATTTATTCATATTAAAAATCATGTATCTCCATTATTGCACTATGGTTCTTCTTACTCTTTTAGAAATAAGTTTTTGCATCAAACATTATCTTTCGCATCCAACATCAAAATCGATATTGATGATTTGATCAAACATAAATTTGATGTAAAATCCATTGATTCGATGTGAAATTGGTGAATTGGCCAAACGACGAGGTGCCGAAGAAGGATAGGACGTCGATTAAAAAAATAATATTCACGGACGTGATTCAAGGTGGTGAAACGTCATATTCCATGTTAAATGAAATTTATAATAAGAATAAATCGAATTTGGAAATAAAATTAAAGGTAAAACAAGTTTTCAAATTAAAAAATGTGTAAAATCTATGAAATTCGGTAGTTGAGTATTAAAAAGAGAATAGTTAATAGTTCGGGTATTATAAAAAAATCATTAATAGTTCATTTATTTTTTAAGGAATCTAAATATTTTATGTATCTTTTTAACAAATGTTATGTATAGTTGGAGTATTTTTTCGGGGTTTTTCCCATAACTAAATAAATAGTTACGCATAAATACTGTATATATTAATTTAATACAATGGTAGGTCAATAATTGATGTTACATTTATCAAAACCGCCCTCTGAGACTTGGCTTATACTCCATCTGTTCTCAAAAGATTGATGTTGTAGGAAAAACAAATATTTCTAAAAGATTGATTTTTTACATTCTCAATACATTTTTAATAAAAAAGTAATGATGAATTGTAAATTCCAAGACACATTAATTGATTTTATTGAATTACTATTGGTTTAGAGTCATAGAAAATTGTTTTGTACAAAAAACAAGACATTTATAACTAAGAATTAATGTGTTTTCTTAATAATTGTGAAAATTCTACAAGATCAATCTTTTGAGAACGGAGGGAGTATTCCACGAAGATTCCCCTTAGTCTTTTTCTATCTAAAGGCCATTGTTCACACAACGAATCATTTTTTTTAATAATTGACATAACACTACTTTAATAAGATTTTAAAGTTAAAATAATAAGTTGACATCAATTTAGTTTTTTTTTTTTTCATAAACTGTTTGAGTTCTGGATCTTTCTCTATAATCTCAAGTTTTAGTATATTACTCTCTCCATTTCAAATTAGATGTCATTCTAGTTTGTTTTACACAAATTAAGAAAACAATTAAATTTTCTGTTTTACTCCTAACTAATTAATAAGGTGAAAATATAGAGATAAAACTGTAAAAATTGATAATAAATATGTATTGAAAATACAAAACGACAAGTAATATGAAACAAAAATTTAACTCTAGAATAACAAGTATTATGGGTGGGAGTAATTTAGTTATTAACAATATAAATGCAATGCCGTATGTTTTTGCATGACTTATATGCTCCATTTAACTGATTAAAGTAATAGACTAATAGTGTTTGAATAAGATAACATTAATTTTCTGAAACAATTTTTGAACGACTGTTAATCGTTCGAGTATGATAAAGTAATGATATTTACTCGCTTTTAGATGTTCTATTTTAGTTAAATTATTGAAGTCAAGTTATAATATATAAAAAAGTTAAAGGAAGCAAAGGTAGTATATTAATGCACATTAGTAAGTTAAGTATATGTATAACCAATAATGGCACCGAATCATTGTGTGTTTTATGCCTGGCATAATATTATATTGATTCAAACATCGTTAAACACTCTTTAGAAGTGATAAAATATTTAGTTCAGTGAATATAAAATTGAATTATTATGTTTTATCAACTTTAATCATTGAAATGAATTATCAAACTTATTATTTCCTGATTAACAAAGCAACATGTTTATTTCTTTACATATGGAGTACGTTTGTGTTTATATACATATGAAGAGAGAGTTTTCAATCGTGATGAAAATTTTAATATATGAAGATATGGTAACATTAAATTATTCATGAGACTTTCTCATTTTTCCATATAAACCCCACAAAATGTTATATGTGGAATAGAATATTTTTATGTCAAAGAACTTAACGGTTGCAAAAATAATTATACAGAAAAACTAGAACCTCCACACATTTATTACAAATCATAAATGGGAAATGTATACTAGCTGTGAACAACGTTCTATAAATACATTTCAAGCATGACTTTCTGTAATATACAAAATATATGACATATATAACAAAATTATATATATATATATATGTGATATGTCTATACATATTCCAGATATATACGGTTTTTCCCAAACAAAAAGATAGCGTGTGGTTCGTAAATCAAACCTCAAAGAAGAAACTTAGCTAATAACACCTCTCAAAAATATATAAGTTGCAGAGAGTCACATCCTTTTCACAGTTTTAAAAGTATTATCTTTACAATATATTCGTTTTCATAAGTTACTGGAAAGTGTTACTTTTATATCCATACCTATTAGTATCAAACATATATGGGATTAAACTTTTTCTCAAATTTAAAACATAGAAGAGTTCTCACTTAGCTAGACTTCAACTCGCATAAATAACTCGTAGCTAGCCATAGGTAACGAATACGAAGATTACTATCAATTTGTTTGTTTTTTTTCCAAATACATATTTTACATTTTTTATATCTTTATTTCATTTTACATTGATTAATTAGCTAGTCATGCATAAATATCACCACCATTCACCAATCATAGGAAGGAAAATATTGAAAAAAAGCAGCTAAATTGACTCATGTAACTTCAACGTATAAAAACAAAAAACCTTTTGTTTATATTCCCCAAATCCTCCTCTCCTTTTCTCATCTTCTCACTTCAAAACTCTCTCTTTCTTTTTCTTTTTCTTTCTCTCTCACCTCATATTATGAACTAAAAGATTTCTCTGAAAGCTGACTTCAAAACTTTTAATCTGAAATAAAAACAAGAATTGGTATTTTTATTCATACATACAAATATTTTGAATAGAGATGGGAAGACATTCATGTTGTTACAAGCAGAAGCTAAGGAAAGGACTTTGGTCTCCTGAAGAAGATGAGAAGCTTCTTAGGTATATCACTAAGTTTGGCCATGGTTGCTGGAGTTCTGTCCCTAAACAAGCTGGTAACCAAAAAAATATATTTTATTCATTCAATTTATTTCTCAGTTCCATTATAGTAACCTTAATTATCTTTATTTACTTGATTTTGTAATTTGATGAATTATCTTTTTGATTCTTGATTTAAATAGGTTTGCAAAGATGTGGTAAAAGTTGTAGATTAAGATGGATAAATTATCTAAGACCAGATTTGAAAAGAGGAGCATTTTCTCAAGATGAAGAAAATCTCATTATTGAACTTCATGCCGTTCTTGGAAACAGGTAAAGAACTACACTCCGTTTTCTGCTTCATACTCTATGTGTGTATAATTAAACTAAGTAGTTGTTACCGGTTTGGTTTGGTTTAGGTGGTCTCAGATTGCTGCTCAGCTACCTGGGAGAACCGACAATGAAATCAAGAATCTGTGGAATTCTTGTTTGAAAAAGAAGTTGAGGCTGAGAGGAATTGACCCGGTTACACACAAGCTTTTAACCGATGTCGAAACCGGCACAGATGAGAAAACTAAACCGGTTGAGAAGAGTCAACAATCTTACATCGTTGACACTGAAGGCTCCTCTAGTACCACAAGTACTAACCAAAACAACAACAACAATGATCATCTTTATACCGGAAATTTCGGGTTTCAACGGTTAAGTATAGAAACGGGTTCAAGAATACAAACTGGTACAGACGTCGGCATATGGATTCCCCAAACCGGAACAAACCAGCATCATGTGGATATGAGCACTGAAGGCATCCCTAGTGCAGTGGTACTACCCGGTTCAATGTTCTCATCCGGTTTAACCGGTTACAGATCCTCCAATCTTGGTTTGATTGAATTGGAAAGCTCATTCTCTACCGGACCAATGATTACAGAGAGTAATTACAACAATTCGACATTCTTTGGAAATGGGAACATGAATTGGGGATTAACAATGGAGGAAAATCCATTCACAATATCGAATAATTCGTTACAGAATCATTCAAATTCTTCATTATACAGTGAAATCAAATCAGAGACCAATTTTTATGGTACAGAGACTACAAATGTTGGTATGTGGCCATGTAACGAGCTTCAGCCTCAGCAACATGCTTATGGTCAGATATAAAAATCTTCTTGTATTATAAGGTGTGTGAATCTTTTTTTTTTTTTTTTTCATGTTTTCTTCTTTTCTCAAAAATATTTGATTTTTTTTTCAAAGATGGGTTGTGTATATATAGTTTGTGTTTATATCATTTAATTTAACAGTATTGTTTTTATTTTATTTGATGTACTTTGTGAAGCACAGTTTTCTGGGCTTTCGGATTTTGTTTCTCTATTATTGGTGGATTAATGACATTTATTTCTTATATGTTTTGTTCATTTTGTATACCTTTTTAATAGATTTATTCACATATACACGACAATAATAGTGTTACTTAAAAAAATGATACGGTAGTCCTTTTTTAATTACTGTATAATGTATATCATAAGATATTCAATTATGTGTTGAGACAATTAAAGTTAACTCTTGAAATTCTATCCTGTTTAATATTATTTTTTTATCAAAGACAAATGAGAGATTACCTTGTTTAGCAAAAAAAAGAAGATTACCTTGAAGATCCAAATCCAATTATTTCAATCAAAAGTATACTAAAACGATATTTTCATGTGAATGGGAGATAATATCACTTCATTAACATATGTACATATCAGTGTAATTAAAACTTAAAATATATACTTTGATGAAACAAATGGAATAAACAGCAAAATTTGAGATAGTTATCTCTTAGAAGTACTGAGGAATATTTAAGATTAATATTGACAATTGAGATTGAATAATTATGGTATTATTTTCTTTTTTAAGACATTTTTTATATATTGATAGACAAAGCATTTATTCGATTGACTATTGTAACATATTTTAGGTGAAGCTTCTAAAAAAGGGCTAGTGTATCTTTTTATAGGGACAACTTTATTACTTTATCTTTTACTCACTTTCATTTTAGTTTCATTTTCAATAAACTTAAGGAACAGTTTTTTTAGCTGCCAAAAAAAAAAGGAACAGAGTTTTTTTTTACTTTTAAAATATTATAAATAAATATTCGTTAAGTTAATCCGGCAATTTTTAGTTTCTACTTACTTGAACTAGTTGCTTCAACATTTGGTCGGTCAAGTTCTTTGCTTTTTTTTTTGGTTTACTTTCAGAGAACATTAAACTAACGGTGCACAACATGAATACGTAATAAACTTGCCTACATGTTGATGCAGGAAAATAGAGAAGGGCAAACTCTCTCTGCCACGTTCCCAATGAACAATCATTGGTTCCCCTCCGGTCAAGTTTCCGCCTTGAATCCATCTGCAACCTCCTCAGTTGTTAACCCACCTCCGCCTCATCCACCCCCTATCCCTCCTGACCCTCTCCAGTTCCCTCCCCTTACTTCTTCCTCCTCTTCTTCTCTCCCACTATCCCAAACTATCTCTTCTGAGAACTTCACCTCCTCCACTACTGATGTCATTATGACTCAGAATGATGTTACCACTAATACTGATGTTGTAATGACTCAGTCCCAAGAGCCAAACACTCAAACTCAAGATCATGCTGTTAAAAAAACTAGATCTACAATTACTGTTGAGAAACCCTACACTGTCCATCAACCAAAATCATCATCTCCTCTCTTAACTAACCCTGCTTCCGCCTCAAGCACTCACTTGCCCCCCCCCCCCCCCCCAAAATTCCCCTGATGTTGTGATTCCTGCGATTATTCCAACTGTCCCTTTTCCTGAGATACAGAATATCCCTTCTACTCTCCCTCTCCCTCTCCCTACCCCACTTCCTCCTATAGCACCACTTACCTTGGCTGAAAAGATCAAAAAATCAGAGGATAAACAATTACATAAGGTCACTAATGTTGTTGTTTTAGAATCCAGCTCTGGTAGACCTAGAGTGAAAATACCTGACTCCTTCAAGAAGGGTGCTGACTTGCATAAAGAGTTCATTGTGGGTGTAGGGGTCAAATCTCCCCTAGAGGAATCAATAAGCCTAAATCGACTAAAAAAACGTTCAATCGGCCCAGTAGTCAAGCCCAGAAGATGAAGGTTTATTAGAAGCCCATTAAAGGCCCATTACTGTTCATCCGAACCGATCTATTTTCTCTATAAATAAGCATGTACCCCCTCATTCAGTGGGGATCGAAAAATCTTTGTAAAAGCTCTGATCTTGATGAATAAGAACCCTAATTCTATATCTTTCTAAAGTCTTTCTAAGTGTTTGAAAACCCTAAAGAAGCTCTATTTCGTAGAATCTTCACAATTTCTGTTGTGTGAAAATTCCAGCTCACACAATTTGGCGCTAGAAGGAGGGGAGCTACTCGCAACACTAGCTTCGTACACGAAACAAACGCTTAGACAGCAGCTCGCCTCGTCGTCAGCAATGGGGAGGCCTAGACAGCAGCTCGCCTCGTCGCCTGGCACTTCTCGCCTCGTCAACTGGCACTCTTCGCCTCGCTGTCTACCAGCTCATCTCGTCGCCTCGACATTTCTCGCCTCGGCACTCCTTACCTCAATATCGGCCTCATCGTCAGCACGTCGCTGCTGGCACCTTGCAAAGCTTCTTCAAACCGGCTCGCCGCTAGGCGTTCTAGGTCGGCTCGTCGTTATCTTCAACGAAACATTATCAGTGAGCTCGCCTCGCCACTTGGTTCGAAAAACAACGAATCTTTGCCGCTGGGCTCTCCATTTTCTTAAATCATTATGATTCTTGGTTGGGCTCGCCGTCTCCTTCAACGAATCAGCATGATCAACTCGCCACTTGGACAAGAAAAGTGTCGCCTAGCTCGCCCATATCTTCAAGAAAACAACATTGAGATGCTCGGCTCGTCGAAAAACAAAAACGAGTCCTCGCCACTGGGCTCGTCGAACTCGAAGACGAAGTCCTTGCCGTTGGGCTCGCCGAATCAAGCTCCTCTTTTGCCAAAACAGATTGGGCTCGCCACAACACATGATCAAGAAGGGAAATGGGCTTTGAGGCCCAATTGGAGAGATGGATTGAAGACCGAGTCTTCTTCTTCTTCCCGCAGCAGACCACCTCGTCACCTCGCTACCTCACCATCTTCATGATTCTCGATGATGACTTGAGAGTGGTCTCGGGCACTCGAATTAATGACGATTTGAGATTGATCACACCAACTCGATTTGATGGTGACTTGTGATTGGTCTCAGCAATAAGAGGATTTGAATCCTCTCGGCTCGACCAAAGATGGTGATGTTGCTCAGCGTTGTTATCTTCACTCAGCCCGGCAAACGACTTTGAAGTTTCGCCGCGACGTCTTTTCAAGAATTTATTTCGTGATCAAGAGCACAACCTCACCTCGCATTGCGGCACCTCGTCGCCGTCAAGTCGAAACGCCACAAATCCGCCTCACGGCGAAGCTCCGTTTCAACCTCGTGAACCTTGATTCACCATGACTAGAGTTTGAGACTTTCATCACTTTGTCGCTACGACTCGTCACTACGATTCACCACGTCGTCCTCTTCTTAAGATCGACCTCGGCATCAAAGCGACATTTCCGAGAATAGAATCTCTACTTCGATGTTAGTCGGTTCCGCCGACTCAACTCACCTCGTCGACAGCATCGCCTCGTCTTTTCACAACACCTCGCGAGTCCAGGAAGCTCAATGGATCTCGTCACTAACGGTAAACATCAAGCTCACCAAGTACTCCAAGTCAGCTCGCAAACGCGTGGCCTCATATTCTACTCGCCGAGCTCATCCACACCATCAAACCAGTTCGTGGTCTCCCAACGTTGAATCAGATCACGGATTATCAAAACGGTCAGCCCGCCGAATCGAATTAAGCTTTATCATCTAGGCTCGACATCGCCACTTTGCCGAGCTCGATATACCACCGTTTTCACCTCTTCGACCTCGACATATCTTTGCTTCACTTCGCCGACCTTAAGTTGACACTCAATCAAACCGCGTCCACGTCTCCAAACTCGCAAGCTGGATCTTTGTTTTCACCGAGTCAACTCGCCTGAGTCAACTCGCCCGAGTCAACTCGCCTGAACCACACAACCACCTCACGTGCTCGTCACCTATCCGGACTGACCTCGCAAGCTCACAGCAATATGACTCCATTGATGGCCTATCTTCATTTGACCAGCTCGCGGGAAGACTTCATCTCCACCTCGACCGAATTGGAGTCAAACACCACTTCTCCTCTGTAAATCGAGCTCGCTTACACAACAGAGTTTGCAAGCTTTTTTTTTTTTTTTTTTTTTTCGGGTCACCTCGCAGAACCGGAGCTAACATCGTCGATTCGACCGGTTTTGCGAGCTCAGTCAACTCGTAAACTCGCCACCGAGTCGGCTCGCTTCCTCGCCAAATCGATTCGCTTCACCTTTCGGTCGCTTCTTTGAGCCAAAAAAAAAAAAAAAAAAAAAAAAAATTCAACTCGCAAATGAGGAAACAAGCTAGTGGAAGAGAATTTCCTCGCCGAATCGACTCACTCGCCTTTTCACCGAGCCAACTTAAGCTTTTCATGTCGCAGCCTGCGAGACACGAAGATCGATCTCATCAACGTCTACACAAGCTCCACTTATTCACCTCATAATCATGTAACGAATCAACATCACTAGCTCAACCCGCCTCGTCGCTCTTCACGAGCTCGCCAAAATCAAAATGGGTAAATCAGTGAGCCAGAATGTGGGGCCTTGAGATTGACCCAAATGAAATTGAGTTCGCACCTCGCAACCGCGTCATATTGAATTCACAAGCTCGTCGTCTGTCGGAAACGACACAAAAGCTCGACTTTCTCTACTTCGCAAGAAAATGACTCAAGCATATCTCGCGATTCACTTTCATCTCGCGAGCCCGCAGACGAATCGAACCACCTCAGGTCAAACTCGACGTCTTAATCACCCCACTTCTTCACACCGTCTGTGACTCGACCGGGTCAACTCGTCAAACTCGCAGATTTGCAATAGACACCAACAACCCACTGGCGGACGAGATGACTACTTTGATTTTTCACTCTGAGACTTTGTTCCTCAAAGTCTTTCGACTTTTGAGTTGTGAAAAAACTTCAAAGTAGTCTCTCCCCATCAAACGAGCTCGCGGCCTCGTCGCTCTCTTCATCAAATGAGCTCGCGGCCTCGTTGCTCTCTTCATCAAATTAGCTTGCGGCCTCGCAGCATCTCGCCGACCACGATCCTCACTCGAGAGTACGTAGGCAGCTCGTTTTTAAACGAGTTCAGTCACCCCCCATATTCAAAAAAGGGGGGAGTGGGTCCGTATATTCATACTCCCACTCGCAATATGTAACGACTTAAGGTTTTAACCAAGTCTTATTACGATTCGTTCAATTCGCAAACGACTCCGGTCTAAACGCGATAATCGATTCGCAATAAGCTAAGGTTTTAACCAAGTCTTATTACGATTCGTTCAACTCGCAAACGACTTCGGTCTAAACGCGACAATCGATAACGACTTAAGGTTTTAACCAAATCTTGTTACGATTCAGTCGACTCGCAAACGACTTCGGTTTACACGCGACAAGTCGACTCGCAAACGACTTCGGTCTAAACGCGACAATCGATAACGACTTAAGGTTTTAACCAAGTCTTGTTACGATTCAGTCGACTCACAAACGACCTCGGTCTAAACGCGACAAGTCGAAAACGACTTCGGTCTAAACGCGACAATCGATAACGACTTAAGGTTTTAACCAAGTCTTGTTACGATTCAGTCGACTCGCAAACGACTTCGGTTTACATGCGACAAGTCGACTCGCAAACGACTTTGGTCTAAACGCGACAATCGATTCGCAATAAGCTAAGGTTTTTACCAAGTTTTATTACGACTCGCTCAGCCCGCTAAACGACTTAGATGTCTAAACGCGGCAACTCGCTAAACGACTTAACTGTCTAAACGCGAGATCAATAAAAATTGGGCGTCATTATGGCCATAATGGCGACCTGATTAAAACTTCATCATCATTATGAAGTATACTTATACATCGACGGATAAAGCGCGCTATATAAATTTAGAGTTCATTACTGGGATAGACGTATTCAGTGCGAGTATTGTCCGTTAGCCGGGATGTCCATCTCGCGAGTCCATCTCGGGATAGACAAATTCAGTAGAATGTGTCTGTTAGCCAGGATGTTTGACTCGCAAACCCAGTTTTAACCTTAACAAACTGGTCGAACTTAGCAAATATATATTTGCCTGGATAAGATATATTCAGTAGAATATAACCAGGATGTTCGTCTAAGCGTCTTAAAACCGCATCGCGTCTTAAAACCGCATCGCGTCTTAAAACCGCATCGCGTCTTAAAACCGCATCACGTCTTAAAACCGCATCGCCTCAAGCGTCTTAAAACCGCATCGCGTCTTAAAACCGCATCGCCTCTAAGCGTCTTAAAACCGCATCGCGTCTTAAAGCCGCATCGCGTCTTAAAACCGCATCGCCTCTAAGCGTCTTAAAACCGCATCGCGTCTTAAAACCGCATCGCCTCTAAGCGTCTTAAAACCGCATCGCCTCTTAAAACCGCATCGTCGTTAAGCATCTCAAACCTGCCCGCGATAACATATCTGCGGAACAGTTCGCCAACTAGCATTTTTGGATCAGCTCGAATCGAAAGTCTAAAATTGTTAAGTGTTCATTCTTGGAGCAGGCGTATTCGCCATCATCTATGAAAAACCTTGTCGCTCAGCTCGTCGTTATCTCCAGCAAACACATCATCGCTGGGTTCGTCGACAACGAGGATGAGTCTTCGCCACTAGGTTCTTCGCAAAACAGCAAATACTCGCCTCCGGGCTCGCCGAACTCGAAGACGAACCTTTACCGCTGGGCTCGCCTTGATCTACAATCCGCTGATTAGACAGAGTCTCCGCCTCGACCAGTCAACTGGTAGATTATTCTGTCCCAATCTCGACCGGTCCGCTGACAAAATGCTCTGTCATCATGACGACTAGCTCGCAGTAACATTATCAGTCGGCCCGCCGCAAAGCGTTTTAAAACCGCCTCGTCGCTAAACTTCGTTGGATACATTGACGCTATGCGTACTCGTTTGGCTCGCCGTTAACCTTCAACAATAATACATCTCGCTCAATGTACACAACTCGTCGTACCCTTCAACTCGCCTAACTCGTCACTGGGCTCATCGAACAACTGAACAAGACTCCAAGTTTAGTATTCTAGCTACATTGGTTCGAGTATTCAACTGACGCAACAATATTCAAAATAATTTTTTGAGGAATACTCCCTAGTGTGCTACATGAATCCACCTCGTCACTTCATAAGGAGGAGTTGTAATAAAGGATTCGAATTGTTTAAAAGATGGGCTTGTATATGAGGTGAAAGGCCCAATTTCACTTCTTCTTCTTCGTATCGGCTCGTCTTATCTCCGACGTCGACTCAAAGGCTTGAGGATCTGCGGTCTACTTCACTAGCTCGCGAATGATGTCACCTGTGAAGCTTGTATTCGTCTCCCTCTAAATACAAGCTCGCCATTTTCTCTAAGTGACTCGCAGGCTAGACCGAGTTAGCTTTTCACCTCAAAAAATCAAGCTTGAAGTCACCTCGCCGAGTCAGCTCGTAGCTTCGTCTACGACCTCGTCAAGCACCGATTTCACCTCGTCAGATTCGAATCAATCTCCACCTCGCCGAAGTTCGATTCGCCGTGCAATTTTGAATCCACCTCGCAGCTTCGATTCAACCTCGCGAGTTCAAGGGCAACCTTATGGTTCGCAGTCTAAACTTCGAGTCGCTTCACCTTGTCGCCGTCAAGACTCAATAAATTCATCTTACTAAGAAGCTTTGATTCGACTTCGCAATCGCTTCTTCAAACCAGTCTACCACTTCGCAAGAAAAACGTCGAGGCGGGAGAGTGGAGATTCAGACCCTAAACGACAACGTTCTAGACTCGATCGCGAACCCAGTCCCAAGAAGTCAAGAAGAGATGGTAAGCCTGAAGCAGAACGAATTTTGAGTGACAAGGATTTGGATGTTAGAGATGGAACTGAGACAGACAAGAGACTTTGACGAGACTCTGCACCACTTGAACCTGATGCTCAGGGTCTCGTAAAAGACGGTGAACAGAAACATCGCGAGACGACCAAACAAGCTTCTCATCTGTCACAAAGAACTCGTTCCAGGCCGTATCATCATCATGATGATCATCGTAGTGATGGGAAAGATGAGAAAAGAAGAGCAACTTCTGCGAGAGGATCGTGGAGAAGCTCAAGAGATCTTAAAGATGACGACAAGTCGCAGCATCGTAAAGATGAAGACAAAAGACACGAAGCTAAACGAGCTCGATCTCTATGTTCTCACCCGAGTCAACTCGCTCAACTCGCCCACCGAGTTAACTCGCAAGCTTGGCAGGACTCGAATTCGTTTTGTCGCGGTTCACCAACAAGCTCTAAATGAAGGATCGATCTCGCAGCAAGACTTTGGTTCATCTTGAAACTTGCCACAAGAGCTTGATTCGACCTCAACTAGCAGCTCGCGGCTCAAACTCGTTTCTTCTTCTTGTGAAACTCTGAGCCTCGCCGTAACACTCGTCTCCACCTCGCAACTTCGAGGACTGAGAACTCGCGAGCTCGTTTGGATTCAAAACCAGCTCGCGAGCTTGGACCAAACTCCAATCAACTGGCCGCAACTTTGATTGGTCTCGCATCTATTTGACTCAACCGAGTCGACTCGCCCGACTCGCCGATTCGCCTTATCTCCTTGTCGAGTTCGTTGGCTTGTCAAGCTTGCCGTTAAAACCACCTTGCAAAGACCACTATGAAGTCCAAGGCAACCACGTTACTCATCTTCTCCTCTTTGATTCGCCTCGTGGTCGTAATGTTTCCCTTCGTCGCTTCACCTCCGAATCTACTCAAAGACGCGAGCTCTCCTTCTCCACATCGCTTCTCCGCCTCATTACACTTCATCGGACTCGTCGGACTCGACACCAAAGATGGAATCAACTTCTCCTTCATCTGCGAGCTCCTCAACTGTTCAGATTCACCTCGCACCAAAGAGATTGAGTCGACTCGCTCAAATCGTGGAATCTCGGCTTTATCTACTCAATTCAGCTCGCCATCTTGCGACTCCCCCCACCTCAAGTCGGCCTCACAAGCTCCTGTGCTCAAACCTCAAGTCGACCTCGCTACCTTGTTACAAGCTTCCGGTTCAACTCATCATGTCAAACTCGATGCACCTCGCATCAATCTTCGCCGAGCTCGAGTCTAAGCTCGCTTCACCTTACCGAGTTAAATTCACAATACACGCGACGAGTCTAAGCCCGTTCCACCTCGTCCTCATCATCAAGAGAAATTTATATGTCGGAGGTGAAATGATCTCGTGATCTCTTGACCTCGTGACTTTCTTATTTTTGATCTCGGTGAAGGAGAAAAATTCAACAAAGGGAAAACAAGACAAAGATTTTATGGGCTTCACAATTATAACTAAGGCCCAAGCGTGGATTGACTTTTTGTTGACAACACAAAATTTCTTCACAAGATGACTCATAATGGCGAGCACTATACATTCGGTGGAACATAATGTCGAGACTAAACATATCAGCTCGCCGCGATTGAACTACAAAGCATGACGAGCTCGTCGTCTTCTCCATTCAATCTCGGTTCAAACCTCGCTTCACCAAGCGAATCAACTCGCTCGACTCGCCACAATTGTGTCGACTCGCACGCCCCGCTCGCCTTGCTCTCCTCGCATAAACCTCGCTATTCTCGCATCAATCTCGCTCAAGAGCTCAATTCGTCGACTTCGCCAAGCTCGAGAGCTCAATTCACCACTCGGATCAACTCGTTCGACTCGCCACCTTATCACCTTCACTGCATAAGGGCGAGCTCCTCTACGTCACCTTGCCAGGTCAACTCGTAGCTTCGTCTACGACCTCGCCGAGCTCGATTCTCGACCTTGCCTAGCTCGACTCAAACGACCTGGCCGAGCTCATTCACCGCTCAAACCACTTCTTCGAGCTCGACTCGTCCTCAATTCACCTCAAAATCGAGCTCCCTCGCCTCTCTAAATCAAGTTTCGTCACGCCCACTTTGCCGTCTTATTCAACTCGCACCTCGCGAATTTGAAATCATCTCTCGGGCTCGCAGCAACAAAAATCAACCTTTGAAGTCGACAATGGCGACTTGAACGAGTGTGTGACTTGTGCTCTTTTTCCCTTGATCTGGTTTTTCCCACCGGGTTTTCTAGACAAGGTTTTTACCGAGGCTTGTTTACACACTAATACCTCGTCATCATCTTCGAGCCGCTCGTACATTTGGAGCATGTTCATCTCATCATCTCACGTCTTCAAGCAGCTCGCGACTTTGCAAGATCGAAGTCGACTCGCTCGTAGCGTCACTCGGCCAGCTCGCCGAATTGGGTGCAACCAAGTCATTTGGGCTCGACAACGTTGGCCAACGCGTTAACAATCTAACGGAAATCGATTCTTCGTCTGGACACCCTTATTTCAACACTTTTTAATTAAATTGTTGAACTGGGGGACTAACTGTAGGGGTCAAATCTCCCCTAGAAGAATCGATAAGCCTAAATCGACTAAGAAAACGTTCAATCGGCCCATTAGTCAAGCCCAGAAGATGAAGGTTTATTAGAAGCCCATTAAAGGCCCATTACTGTTCATCCGAACCGATCTATTTTCTCTATAAATAAGCATGTACCCCCTCATTCAGTGGGGATCGAAAAATCTTTGTAAAAGCTCTGATCTTGATGAATAAGAACCCTAATTCTATATCTTTCTAAGTGTTTGAAAACCCTAAAGAAGCTCTATTTCGTAGAATCTTCACAATTTCTGTTGTGTGAAAATTCCAGCTCACACAGTGGGCTACTTCAGTGGTCGTACACCTGCCTATGGATCTATCCAGAGTGTGCTCAATCATATCTGGGGTAAAGGTCAAAAACTTGAAATTCATGTTAACTCCTCTGCTAGGTCAATGCTGGTCCGTATTCCCAATGAGTACATTCGCCTCAAGGCCCTGGAGAAGAAGGTTTGGTATGTTGGAGACAGGATGTTCCATGTGGCACAATGGGGCGAAGAGGAGAGTGCATCATCCATGGACCCTGCCTGCTCTACCCCTGAAAGATTAACAAAGATTCCCATTTGGGTGCATCTTAAAGGTATTCCCTTTGATCTAATTCATGATGAAGGGTTAAGTCATGTAGCAGAGCTGCTAGGATTTCCTAAGGAGATGGATGAGTTTACGAAAAACCTTACAAGAGTGAATGAAGCTCACATTAAAGTTGAAGCTGACATATCGAAGCCCTTTCCTTCTGAGATTGAACTAGAAAGGGAAAATGGTCATATTGTTGTCGTCAAAGTCGAACATCCTTGGCTCCCTCCCACTTGTACTCACTGTAAGGAAATCAGACACTTGATGAGGAACTGCCATCGACTAACTTCAAAGTGGGTTCCCAAGACCACAAATCCTGCAGCGGTTCCAAAAGAAAACCAAAACACTACTGGACCAGAAAAAACAGAGGCTACAAAAGAAACTTTACCTCATGTTAATCCCTCTAAAGGTCCCTACTTGTCCTGACCTTGCCCCTGCTACCATCCCTCGGCCATCACAGTCCTCCCCTTCCTCAATTTCTCCTTCTCCTGACTCAATGATTGAGTCTTCCCCCAATCATGTATTACATTCTTCTCCTGACATTATTCCCTGTGATATAACATCCGTCCCTGATCCCAAGTCCCCTGTGTTTCCACCAGGTTCCCTTATTCCATATATTGTGGGACTTG
Organism: Draba incana; assembly: GCA_963576765.1. NCBI lineage: Eukaryota > Viridiplantae > Streptophyta > Magnoliopsida > Brassicales > Brassicaceae > Draba > Draba incana. The sequence continues at coordinate 817,613 of OY755211.1, read as the reverse complement.
CAGTCCCCCCTGCTAATAGACCTCCCAGCAAATCTTACTCATCCAAAGGCCAAAAACAGCACCACCAAACAGTACCAAATATCCCACAAATCACAAACTCTGTCCCTTAAACCCCCACAAATGAAAACCTCCAAGCCACCACAAAGCCTCCTGCTAGCCAATTAATCCATTCTATTTCCTCTGGTAGTTTCTTCTCTAAAGAAGCTACCTCTTCTAACCTTTAATGTGTACAAAGCTATTTTTTTGGAATGTTCGAGGTCTAAATGACTTGGATAGACATCAGCCCTTTTGTAATTGGCTTTATCTTCATCAGCCTATTTTTGGTAGTATATTAGAAACCCATATCAAGGAACCAAACCTAAACCTAGTCATGTCGAGAGCTTGTCCTGGTTGGCAGTTTATGTCTAACCATGTCCTGGATGAATCAGGGAAAATAATTCTTATCTGGAAGGCCCCTGCAGTGGTGACTCTGATCCATCAATCCAGACAATCAATGACCTGCCTGGTTCAGAATGCTAACCAACAACCTTTCCACTACACTGCCATCTATGCCTCTAATCTCCCAAGTGAAAGAACTGATCTATGGGTTGAACTTCTGAATATTCACCAACAGCATTCCCTAAGCAGCTATCCTTGGGCTTTAGGAGGGGATTTTAACCAGATTCTCCATCATGCTGAGCATTCTAAGTCTTCAGTCAACTCATTCGACTCCAGAATGATTGAATTCAGAGCTACTCTCCTACAACTTGATGTATTTGATGTCTGCTTTTATGGTCCTCCCTTTACCTGGACCAACAACTAGCCTGACAATCCTAAAGGTACGAAGTTGGACAGGCTTCTTGTAAACTCCCAATGGATCTCTGCTAGATCAGATAGTTATGCTTCATTCCTTGCCCCATCATTCTCTGATCACTGCCCTTGCCTCTTTGATCTCTCTTCTATCCTCCCTTCATCTGGCTCTAAACCATTCAAATTCTTTAACTTCCTAACCAAACACCCAAACTTTATCCAAACTGTGGAGGAGGTATGGATTCAAGCCGGAAGCTGTGCTTCCACTTTGACAGATCTCTGCTGGAAGTTGAAAACCATTAAGGGAGCCCTCAAAACTTTAAGTAAAGAAAATTATTCACAAATACAAAAGAGGGTGAGTGATACTAACTGTTTGTTGCAAAGTATACAGGTTTTAGCTCTTCAAAATCCATCTCCAGCACTTTACCTTCAAGACCGTAACCTACACATTAAATGGAATTTCCTAAGGATTATTGAAGAAGCTTTCTTCAGACAAAAATCTAGAATCAATTGGTTAAAGGAAGGAGATCAAAACACAACCTATTTCCAGAGAGTTGCACAAGTACTTCAAAACTGGAATTCAATCAGAGCCTTCATGCTTCCTTGTGGCACCTTGTTGACTGATCCAGCTGAAATGAGTCATCTGGCAATCACCTACTTCAAATCTATACTGGCTCCAGCAGACATGCCTCTATCTAGGATGTCCTACCTCTGGATCCAAACGATTACACACTTCAGTTGCTCAGCCTCACAACAACATGCCATGACGGTTCTCCCTACAACAGAAGAGATCACAAAGGTGCTCTTAAAGCTAAATCCCAATAAAGCGCCTGGTCCAGATGGATACACTTCAGGGTTTTTTAAAGCAGCATGGTCTCTCCTTGGTCCAGAAGTCGCAAACTCTATTTCACACTTCTTCTCAACTGCCTTTATGCCCTCTACTACAAATGCAACAATCTTAACACTGGTCCCTAAGTTCATTGGTGCCTCTGCCATCGGTGAGTTCAGGCCTATCTCCTGCTGCACTACCCTCTATAAGGCCATCTCAAAGTTGTTAGTCAAAAGGCTGAAGCCTATTCTCCCGGATCTTATTCTCCCTAATCAGACTGCATTCATCAAAGGAAGACTCTTGTTAGAAAATACAGTCTTGGCTTCAGAAATAGTAAACAACTACCACAAGGATAAAGGCCCTAAGCGTATAGTAATAAAGGTAGATATAGCAAAAGCTTTTGACACACTAAGATGGGATTTCCTTCTAAACTGTCTACAAGGTCTTGGACTTCCAAATCAGTTTATCAGGTGGATTCAAGCTTGTGTCTGTATAACAAATTTTACTATTGTCTATAATGGAATGGTGCATGGATACTTCAGAGGCAAAAGAGGGCTGAGACAGGGTGACCCTCTATCGCCTTATCTTTTTGTAATTGCTCTAAACTGCTTATCATTTCTACTGGATAAGGCTGCCCAAGAAAATCAGTTCTCCTACCACTACAATTGCGATAAAACAAAGCTCACTCACTTGTGTTTTGCTGATGATTTGCTTATCTTCATTGACGGTTCCTTGAAATCTGTCCAGGTTATCTTACGGATTCTGAGAGAGTTGAACTACTATCGGGTCTTAAAGTTAGTCTTCAGAAATCCTGCTTCTTCTCTTCTGGTCTATCTTCATCAGAAAATGAACTCATCAGTTTTACTACTAGAATGATGAGAGGCACTTTTACAATGAAGTACCTAGGACTTCCCTTATGCACTAAAAAGCTTTCTCTACTGAATTGTGCACCTCTAATCCAACAAATAAAAGAAAGAATCAATACCTGGAGTGCAAGATCATTATCCTTTGCTGGAAGGTTACTGCTACTAAACACTGTTATCGCTGGAATAACCAATTTTTTTGGTGCTCCACTTTTCTCCTTCCAAAGAAATGCATCGAATGCATCAATTCTGCTTGTAGTGCTTACCTGTGGAAAGGAAGCCTTGAAGGTCATTACTCTGCCAGGGTATCATGGGAGACAATAACACACCCAAAGGAGGAAAGAGGGTTAGGAATTAAAAACCTTTGTGTCTGGATCAGGCTTGCTCTATGAGATTGATCTGGTTACTGTTCTTCAGGGCAGGCTCGGTATGGGTGGCGTGGTATAAGGAAGTGGTCTTGAAGGGTGTGCTTAACAACTTCTGGACATTGAAGCCTAATAGGAGAAACTCTTGGCTGGCCAACAAACTCCTCAAGCTGCGTGATATAGCATACCAATGGATCAAACTCAGGATTGGAAATGGAAAAGTATGCATGTTTTGGTCAGATAATTGGTCACCGTTTGGTAGTCTGAAGGAGTTTCTGCGTGAATCATCGGATTTTAGATTGGGAATAGCTCCAGACATCACTCTTCATGACCTCAAAACTCGGTCTGGTTGGAACGTGCCACCTGCAAGATCAGAGAATCAGGTACTACTTCATGCTCATTTAACAACTATTACGCTTACTCCATTGGAGGACTACTACGAATGGGAAATGGACAACACGGTTATCAAACGATTCACTACTGGATCAATTTATAATTACCTTTCACATCATAATCCGATTGTTGCCTGGAAGAAGGTTGTATGGAACTCTAGAGGAATCCCTAAGCACAACTTCCTCACTTGGCTATTTTTTCTCGATCGTTGTCCTACCCGTGATAGGTTGTTGAGCTGGGGAATAACAACTGATCATCTGTGTCTTCTGTGTAATCAAGTGCCGGAGAGTAGAAATCATCTCATGTTTGATTGCAGCTTCTCTTGGAGAATTTGGTCTCCAATCGCTTTGAAATGTCAAATCTCTCCTTCACGGGATTGGAACACTACCCTCACCACCACACAAAACATTAATGGTCCAAAGCAGAAGAGGATAATCACAAGAATAGCATGGCAGTGCACGATCTACTTGATTTGGTCCAGAGAGGAACAACCGTTTGCATCGTAACTCCTTCAGAACCGTCGACTCAATAATCGGGGCAATCGATGGGACTGTGCGAAATAGAGCTTCCAGTATCCGAGAATCAAACCCTGCTTTGGCTTCTCAGATGCTTCAATTCTGGTTCACTGTGTAGACTCACTGGGAATTTTAATGGCCGCCGTCTATGGTTCAACAAACACCGTCTGCTATCGACTATCTCTTCACAATTTGGTTTATTTGGTTTCTCTTAGATTGGGGCTTTCTGTATGGGCCGTCAATTACAAAACATTTGGGTTATAACCCATAAACACTAAAGCTGGGCTTGTAATATTTTCTTTCTGCATTTTTAATTTGAAAAATTTTACCAAAAAAAAAAAACTTGCCTACATGTTAATTTATTTGAATTATATCGTCATCAACTTCCATGTATGTATCTGTCGTAGATAATATTCGAAAAACAGCGAAAATGCTTTCAAACAATGCTTCATAATTCAATTAAATGCACATATTTTTTGGTAAAATTACACATATATATTTTTTTGTGTGCAAAATTACACTATTAGTTAATACTTATGAATAACATTACATTGTCTTCTCAAGAATGATTGGATATGTTACAAAAGTTATTTGAGTTACGGTTATTTGAAAATTTAACTGAATTATTTATACTACTCATCAATAGTGGATTGAAGCAAAATGTTATTATTCATTTCCGTATCATATAGTTATCCTTTTGATCATGTTTTAAAATCAAAACCAGTTACGAAGATTTTTCAATTTGTCATTTAGTTTGGGGACGAACGATGTTCGTTTTGGGTAAAAGATATAAAAAAGGTAATGGTTACCCAATAAATTTTATGAATGGGCCTTCTAATTATGAGATTATAAACCCAATACTCAAGAACATTCTCTCTCTCTCTCAGATTTTATATTTCTTGAGAGTTCAGAGGAGAGTTCACAAAATAATAAGAACTATGAGACTAATACAAATTTTTTTATTTGCTCTAGTGACCTTTTTATAACTAAAACATACCTTTTATGTATCATTACCGATTACAAATACTTTGTTTTTTGCAGAGTAAATTATTTTCACCTTTATTGTCGTGTGTGTAAGATCAGTTAATAATCCTTCGTAAGTTCATGAGAAACCCCCTATATAAATTCATCTTTTACCCTATATAAGCTATTTTATAAAACCGGCGGAATAGTGTTATATTTATATATCATTTTCAAATGTACAGTTTACTAATAATATTATCAATGGCCGTCAATATGTATTTGTCTTCTAAAACTAAATCTCAATGTCCTCGTGGGATGCATTGATTGGTTTGCCTTGGATATAAATTTGATTTGGGTCGGTCTCACCTAATATTACTTTTTATTATTACATAGTCAAATGATAACATTCTTTGCATAGTGCAACATATATTGTTTCTCACGAGTAACCATTCTATGAATTAAGTCAACAAAGAAGGAAATGGTTTGTTGCGACTTAAGCTTTTTAGTTGCTTTAAAACCCATATACTTGGCATGATCACTACCACCAAATTTTTAATTAGAGCTAATATCACATTTTCACTTAAATGTAGTATGAAAAGATTAGATAGCTCCGAAGGATATATATAGCAAAGTAAATAAAGATGAAACACATTAACTAGAGCGATTGAATATTTTGTAATGGTTTAAAACATGCAATGCCACGATGGATGATTTCATGATTTGTTTGTTAATAGTGAGTTACGATTTATACCGGAATCAACCCAGAAATTACTATCAGAAATCCAGAACCTATAAATATATGTTTTTGATAACCAGAAGAAAATAATTTGCTTGTATGGACAGCAGCACGTGCGGTTCCACTAGAATCAATCATAATTTGTATAATGACATGATATAATGCGTTTTTGGCGCATTCTAACTTTTGTTTTGTAGGTTTTTATCGAGACTTTCTTTTTCTTTTGAGTCATTTTAGGTATAAAAGAGGTTTTAGAACATAGATTGGAGTTACGGGAGTTCATTGGAGCAAAAGGGATGAATTTGGAGAGAAAATGCGTTTTTCATAACCGAGCACCTGCTCGCCTGAGGACTCAAAGATTTGAAGCTCCCTGGAAACCAGACCAATCGATCCAACCACAGGACCGACCGGTCCACACCCGAAGTCCCGAAGCCGAAGCCCCTTGGAATCCGGACCGATCGGTCCGGATGAGAAGACCGACCGGTCCCAACACTCGAAGACCCGAAGACCGTAGCTGCTTGAAGACAAACCGACCGGTCCCCAAGTGAAGACCCGAGACCAAACCCCCTGGAATCAAGACCAGCCGATTCAAGACACGGACCGACCGGTCCCGAGGTGAAACCCCGAAGACAAAGTCAGATTCAATCGGGACCGACCGGTCCGGAACCCAGACCGACCGGTTCTGTGCCCATATCCGATTTTAACCTACTTTTTAGTATAAATAAGAGGTAGCCACCTCTGAAAAAAGGGAGTCAAAAACAGTTTATTTTTCTCTTTTACCCAGACATGTTACTTTTAGCTTTCTTTGGAGACTTTATCAATTGTTCTACTCTTTGGTTTATAATTTGGAGGATCATTCCACAACTTTGTTTTGAGAAGAATTCTAAACCCTATCTCTTTCAATATCATTATCATGAATTCTCCTTGCATCTTTGTTGTGTTTGATTCCATCATGCTTGAGTAGTCCATTAGCTAGGTTAGGGGATTTCAATGGTGATTTAGGATTGATTAGTGACTGAGCCAAATAGGATAGATTATCATATGTCTTCATCAATTGGGATTCGTAATGCTTAGGCTAGTGTGGCCGCCTAGTCTATGATTTCAAGTTTAACTTATTCACGACAGTGCTCTAGGTTGCTAGATAAACCATTGGTGAGCAATTGGTGTGCAACCAACGACAGTTGACTGTTGCCATCAATTGTGAACAAATTGAACATTTTCGATAATGCTTGTCAACATCTCTGAATTCAAACGACAGTTTAGGCATTTAAGTTATTAGACAAAGATATTGATGCATCACGACAGTGGGGAAATATTATCTTCATGTTTGAGTTCTAGACCGAATTGCAATAGTTCCTGAATAGTAGCTCAGTCCTTAGTCCGAAATCACCGGCGAATAACCTTGATCTAGTGCTTGTTTTATTGAATTTTACATCGTTTAATTATTTGCTGCTTGTTACGAAAATCACCAACCATATTTTATCTTAGCTTTGAATTAAAATCTCATAATTTCATAGTGTAGCATTGGTCTCTGTGGATTCGATACCTTTTATATTACTGTGATTGTCTGTGTACTTGCAGCTTTATTTGGGTTAAAACTTTCTCGCATCAAGTTTTTGGCGCCGTTGCCGGGGACCAATTGCGTTACCTTTGATTTTTGGTTTTATTTATAGTCTAAGAATTTTTGCTAATTTTTTTTTTTTTTTGTTTTTGGTATGTGTCAGGAAGCGATGAATACTCAGTTGCAGTTGTTGAGGGATCAGATTGCTCAGTTGCAAAGGAATCAACCATAAGCTCCACCGTTACAACCGGGTATAGGGGATTCGGATAATCTCCATGCGTACTATCGAAACCGTTCGGCTATTGTTTCTCCAACAATTCAGAGGCAAGATTATGAGATCAAGCCTGAGATGATCTCATTGGTGAAACAACATCTATTCCATGGATTACCGGCTGAGATACCGATGGATCACATCGAGAACTTCGAAGAAATCTGCAGCACTACGAGGTCTAATGGGGTACCGAGTGAGTTTCTGAAGTGCAAGTTGTTCCCATTCTCATTTTCGGACAAAGATTCTAGGTGGTTGAAGTCTTTACCCGCTGGTTATTTGAAGACATGGGATGAGGGTAGAGCTGCGTTCTTCGACCATTTCTACACTAAGTCCAAGACATCATCTTTGAGGAACAAGATCTCGTCTTTTCAACAACATTCTGGAGAAGCTTTCTGTGAAGCTTGGGAGAGATTGAAGGAGTACCGTAGAGAGTGTACTCATCATGGATTCAAAGATGAACAGATTCTGGGGATTTTCTATGATGAAGTTGAATGGGATTATCGGAATGCCCTAAATGATGCGAGTAATGGGAATTTTATGACCGAAACTAGAGATGGTGCTTTTGAGCTGATTGAGAGCATGGCTGCAAGCTCTAACAACAAGGCTCCTGAGTATGATAGGTCCAGGAAAGTCTATAGTGTGGACACTCAGAAGATTGATGAGCTGACAGCGAAGGTAAACCTGCTTCTACACGAGAGTCAAAGACCGGTCAAGTTTGTGGAAGAAAATGGAGCTGCGTCTATTTCTCAAGAGTTTGAAGATGATGAAGATGTTTGGATACGGGAGGTTAACTTTGTGAGTGGTCAAGGATACCAGAACCGTGGGTTCAACCCCAATTATCAGAACCACCCCAACCTTTCCTACCGAAGCACTAATGTCGAGAACCCGCAAGACCAAGTCTATCCGCAACAGGGAGGTATGAATCATAGCCCACAAGGTCAGAGATACCAGGAGTTTTACTCCAGCAACACTCAAGGAAATCAGTTCAACCCTAACCAGAATCAGACTCGTTTCCAAGGAGGGAACCAACAACAATTCGCCGCGCCACAACAAGATACTTCCGCGCCTACATCTCAGGATGAGTTGAAGAGTCTCATGCAGAAACTGATGGTTAACCAGCAGAAGGCGTCTACTGAGATTAGCGCCAAGGTAGATCACATGTACAATGATCTGAATGCAAAGTACGAGGTTGTTACCGAGCATGTGAAGAAATTGGATACACAAGTCGCTCAAACGGCCGAAGCTATTAAGAGACCAGCTGGAACTCTTCCAGGACGTGGTGAGGTGAATCCCAGAATTGAGTATCCAGTAAATGCTATTGAGTTGAGGAGTGGATAGTTGTTGGTACCGCCTACAATCACAAGCTTCCACGTGAAGGCTAAGGAGAAGATTACCGAGCACCAGGCTCAAGAGAGTGATTTTTCTGAGGAAGATAGGCATAAGGAGATTGGATAAAGCTCATGGACACTTCAGGATTCAGTTCCGATCAATGATGCGAAATTTTTTTCCGAGCACCCGCTCTCTGCCAGCGAGCACCTGCTCGCACAGGGTGCTCCCACGAAAATTTCAGAAACTTCGCCTGAGCTAGTTTATGTACCAAGGGTGCCTTACCCTGAGCGAGTCTACGTACCAAGGGTGCCACCTCTGAAAAAAGGGAGTCAAAAACAGTTCTTTTTTCTCTTTTACCCAGACACGTTACTTTTAGCTTCTTTGGAGACTTTATCAATTGTTCTACTCTTTGGTTTATAATTTGGAGGATCATTCCACAACTTTGTTTTGAACCCTATCTCTTTCAAACCCTATCTCTTTCAATATCATTAGCATGAATTCTCCTTGCATCTTTGTTGTGTTTGATTCCATCATGCTTGAGTAGTCCATTAGCTAGGTTAGGGGATTTCAATGGTGATTTAGGATTGATTAGTGACTGAGCCAAATAGGATAGATTATCATATGTCTTCATCAATTGGGATTCGTAATGCTTAGGCTAGCGTGGCCGCCTAGTCTATGATTTCAAGTTTAACTTATTCACGACAGTGCTCTAGGTTGCTAGATAAACCATTGGTGAGCAATTGGTGTGAAACCAACGATAGTTGATTGTTGCCATCAATTATGAACAAATTGGACCTTTTCGATAATGCTTGTCAACATCTCTGAATTCAAACGACAGTTTAGGCATTTAGGTTGTTAGACAAAGATATTGATGCATCACGACAGTGGGGCAATATTATCTTCATGTTTGAGTTCTAGACCGAATTGCAATAGTTCCTGAATAGTAGCTCAGTCCTTAGTCTGAAATCACCGGCGAATGACCTTGATCTAGTGCTTGTTTTATTGAATTTTACATCGTTTAATTATTTGCTGTTGCTTGTTACGAAAATCACCAACCATATTTTATTTTAGCTTTGAATTAAAATCTCATAATTTCATAGTGTAGTCTTGGTCTCTGTGGATTCGATACCTTTTATATTACTGCGATTGTCTGTGCATTTACAGCTTTATTTGGGTTAAAAATTTCTCGCATCATGACATGTGTTGAAGACCTAATCCAAGCCGTCCATTTGCCTTCACAAACCGCAAAAAGCCGGACTTAACAATATACAACGATAGTCCGCAAGCTATTTTGAGTAAGAAGAAACCTCTTTAACATATACAAAAATAAAAAAAAAACCAAGCAAAGCTTTTTGACCTATATATCACTCGATCATGATTAAAAGAAAATGATTTAGACTGATAAAAAAATTATTTCGTAAAAGAACGAAACTTAGCTCCTTACTTTAACAATATTCGAAAATTATAAATTATTTTTGAACAAAAGAAACTTAGCTCCTCACATGACATGTGTTATCATGACATCATTACATTATGATAAAGATAACATAACGTGTATAAATAGCTTCATATTGGCATACCATTCTCGAAATTAAAAAAAGGAATTTCTCAACGAATAATGTATATTTAGCTTTTATCGTTGATGTATTAAATTCGGCTCAAACCAAACTCCCTTAGGACATGTGCATTGAAAACTTTATAAATAAATATCTAAAAAAATTTTAGACTTAAATATATTAGATTTAAGACATTTGAATGTCTAAAACCAGAAAATATCTCTAATATATTTAATTCTAAAAAGTATTTAGATATTTGTTCATAAAGTCTCCAATACGCATACTCTTATATTCCGAACTAAGTACTTGGTTACAATTCGAAAAGACAAAAACATTATGTATTGATGAGTAGAAAACGTAAATGTAAAGTTCTCATAAAATATTAGATTAGGGTTTTGGACAGCCTCATCGTGCAGACTAATCTTTGTACTATCTTTTGCTAATATGTTACGTGTCATAAAATGGTTGGTTTACGTAGAAGCTGGTCAAGCTCACTTTAGATCAGCAGAGACGAGTTCTAATGTTGTTTTAATTAATAATACTGTTGTTAAATACTCCATCCTAATTCTATTTTTATTAAAATTATTGAATTTATCGCTAATCTCGAAGTTCCCACCAAATGGATACGAGTAGGAGGAATAGGATATCCCTTAAATGCACAATTACATAATTATCCTCGCAGTCGCATTCTCTCTGCACCAGCGGTGACTGCCACGGGAATTTGCATTACATTGTTACATAAAGATGATTTCTCATAGTCTTTAAAACAATTTAGGTACCAATTTATATTAACTGCAGAAAATGTGAAAATTTTGAAATATTTTTGTTTTATGACATATAGGTCACACGACTATTTCTCATAGAGAAAAGTGGCAGAAGAAAATTTTAAATTGTAAATTTTTTTTTGTAATCAAATTCGGATTTCACATAAGCAAAGAATTTATACATATACATATATATATATATATGTATTAGTGTTTTTTAAGTCACGGTAAGCAATAAGGCAATAACCTATAAAATATACTGCAATTTTTGACCCATAACAAGTAAACCATTTAATTGAATATCACTAAAAAAATTCTGATATTCAACTATATATAATATGCCATCGTTGTCGTACATTCATTATCGCTTTAAATGAAATTAAACATTCTCAAGTTTACTAAATATATCCTGTAATATTACACGGAGTATTTTGTTTTCCTTATGACATTCATTATGTCATTATGTGATTAAACGAGGCACACATAATGACACAAATCCCTTAGAAAAATACAAAAGGTCATTAAGTACGAGGGATACATTTGGAAATTCGAATAATGGCGATAGGATATATAGGGTCTCCATGTCGTTAAAACAAAACAGAAAATAAAAATCCGAAGCTAAAAACAGATACAAAATCAGATAAAACCGAAGAAAATAGAAATATCAAAAGACATACATATATACACCCACACGTATATATACAGTTCTTGCTGAGAAGAAGAAATTATGAAAATGGCGTCTTTCCTAAAACAAGAACAAGAAGTTGAAGAAGAAGAACACCATTCTTTATCAAGACTCTCCGTTTGTTCAAACTACGAAGGTGACGAAGCCGATGACGAACCATCAGATAATTCCGACGAGAAAAAACTTAACCTTTCAGATTCCGACAAAGAATCAACCGGTTGTCAATCACTTCCGGCAACACCTCCAAGAAGAAGACGTCGGAGAGGAAGTTTAACGGTGAGTTCTCCGGTCTCCGGCGATAAAGCTTACGCAAGCGAGAACGAAGCAAGAAAGGAGAAATATGGAAATAATAATAATAAAAATAATCGGAGGAGGAGATTGAGACCGGAGTATCCACCGTGGGTTAATAGTATGCGGCGGAGTAACGTCGATGAGCACGGTGGTTACGGAGGAGGAGTTGTGGTTATGACGAGGCCTATAGGAGGAGGAAGACCATTGTGTATGGATTTAGGAGAAGTCAAAGCTTGTAAGGATTTAGGGTTTGAGCTTGAACCGGGTCTGGTTTCTTATTCAACGGTGGATACTAGTAGTGGTGGTAATTCTCCGATTTCCCCTAACCACCGTATCTCAAGTCCTGGTTAGTCTCAAAAAACCCAAACGTTTTTAACTATTTATGCATAAATTACACATACTAATTGTTTTGTACATATATACACTATGCTTTAATATTAGACCGACGAATGCTAAAATTAGTTGGATTGGATAGTTAAAAAATTATCTACATGAAAGTGTTTCTATCTAATAATTTTTATTTAACTCTGTGCTTTATTATGGAAGCAAAGTGTAATAATGGGTATTTACTTGGATAAAGATGATTATTATCACTACAAGAAAACAGTGGGTTTTCCGACGGGTAAAACCGTCAGAATTCCATCGGAAAAGCTCCAATTCCGACGAAATTCCGACGGTTTTCCACCGTCAGTTCTATCTCGTCGAAAATTAAAGATCCGTCGGAAAATCTTGAAGGATTTCCGACGGCAATCGGTAAAACGGAATTGCGTCGGAAAACCGTCGGCAATTCAACCGCGTTGTACCTCCATTGCCTCCAACCGGTCTACATCTGTTGCGCGATGTGCCTCCATTGCGTTTATCCGCTCGAGAAGCTCCGTGTTTTGTGCCCGCAAACCGATATCAATATGAAATCAGAATGAAGACACGGAAGAGGTGGAACTGTCTTCCGGAAAACCGAAGACACGACCTTTGTTCTTCGGAGTAACCTACCATATACAATAAAACTATAATGTTATAACGTATAAGTATTATAAGTTATTTTAAATTCGTTAATAATTGAAAACGTTACTAACCTCATACGTAAGCTCGTTGATCTTCTCGAATGGAACTTCAGTGAGCGGTGGAGTTCCTTCGACGATCGGTTGAGATTGGATGAACTCCTCACCGTGCCTCTCCACGCTTTCCACGATTTCACGAGCAAGTGCATCTTGAATTTCACCAGTCTTTCTGTTGGTGTGCGCATCTTTGATCAAATCAAGATGTGACGGACGCGTACCTTGCTTTTGATACTGTGAGCATTGAAAAGTAAGCAAATAAGTTAACGATTATAAAAATGTTTCAAAATAAAGTAACTTACCAGTTGTTCTGCACGAGTCGCCTTGCTCGTCGCTCCGAGGTTATGGGTCGCTGGTCTCTTCCCCTTCCGGTCGCTCTTTCGGTTCGTAGAGTGGGTTGCAGAGCTCGACTGAGTTTCCTCCTTTTCCCAATGCGCAATTAGTTGAGCCCATAACTCGAGATTGTTTTTCATATCCCGAGAGATCTTACGATGTCTCCATACGTCCTTGTACTCGTTCATCTTCCACGAGTACATTCTACCAGCCTTCGCGTCGAACTCCCGTCGAACCCTACCGGTCAGCTGTCTGTCCCAATTAAATTCTTGCTGGACAGATCAAAACGTTTAACGATTTAGTAAATAAAATTTAAATGTAATAAAACCGCGAATTGTCTAAATTACAAAATTTAGGGATTACCAGAAATTGCCGAAACCAACTGTCACGGTCGCCTACCGGCATCGAAGAGTATGTGGGATACGGTCGAGTTATCAAACAATTAAGCATTGTGTTGATAGACCTCGATATCCCGTTTCCCGAAAATTGAAACCTAAACAAAATTAAGGAAAATTATTTATTAAGTTAACTAAATCAAAAACATTTTTAAATAAAACTTACCATGTCGTGTTAGGAGGCAAGTCCGGATCTAGGACAGGCAAACGATCCCTTCCGGGTTGTGATACGAAATCCTCGATGCTAATTACTGTGGGAGCTGAGGTCGATGTACGATTAGGAGACGGTTGTTGTGTATCCAAAAAGGGAGGGTCGGGGATCTCGGACTGACTAGAACTCCGACCCCCCCCTACTGGAACCACCGCCTCCAAAACTCTGATGAAATCGTGGATAATCCCTACGATTTCCAAGATTCGTATATAAAATTAGTAGTTAATATTTTAATTAAATTTATATATAATTTAATGAATATATATATATATATATATATATATATATATATATATATTTGAATACTTTTCCAAATCTAGTTCATATAAATCAATTCATATAATATTTTTTACATGATTGTAATTTAGTATCTTTTACTTTTTGACAATTATATAGATATTTACAAATTAGTAATATTTATTAAATTTTACAAAACTTACGCAAATTTCATAAAAATTATCTAAAATCATGTGTTTAATCAATATTAATATTCTATGAAATTATAAAAAATTTCACAAATTTTAAAAAACTTTATTTTGTAAAATATTTATTCCTTAAACATCTAATACGTTTAAAAATCGAAAACAATTTTCTATACCCGAAAAATAACAAAATAACTAAATTTCTAATTACCTAAAATTCTCATAATCCCTAAATCTCTAAATTTCTTAACTCCTAAAATTGTTATAATCCATAAATTCCTAAATCCCTAAATTTCTAAATTCCTAAAATTCTCATAACCCCTAAATCCCTAAATTTCTAAATTCCTAAAATTCTCATAATACCTAAATCCCTAAATCCCTAAATTTCTAAAATCCTAACTCCCTAAATTTCTAAAATCCTCAAATTCTCACAACAATCGTAAATCTAAAAACCCAATTTTTCAAGAACAATCAAAATTATCAACCCAAACTTACTTTGGTATGTAGATTTCGAGATGGATTAGGCTAATTGGATTGAAACCGTGTGATGGTCGGCGTTTTCCGGCGAATTTCCGGCGATTTCCGTTTTTCCTCTCCGTTTTTGGATCTGTCATCGGGAGGAAGAAGAGTCTGGTTTTATTTGATAATTCCGACGGAATCCGCCGCCCAATTCCGACGGAATCCGCCGCCCAATTCCGACGGAATTCTGACGGATAATCCCACCTTTTTGATGAGATCGAAGTGTTTTTGCGGAAATAAATTAGGGTATTCCATCGGATTTCTGTCGGAATATATTGACAGATTTCCGACGGACTGCGATATTTATATATTTTTTTTATTTAGGTAATTTTTGATTTAGGGATTATGAGAATTTTAGGGATTTAGGATTTCGATACATAGTGATGAGGAGAATTTTAGGAATTTGGAGATTTATGGATTATGAGAATTTTATGAAATTTAGAGATTTAGGGATTATGTGATTTAGGGATTATGAGAATCTTATGAATTTAGAGATTTAGGAATTTAGGGATTTAGGGATTATGGAATTTAGAGATTTAGGGATTATTGAATTTAGAGATTTAGGAATTTAGAGATTTAGAAATCCGTCAATATATTCCGACAGAAACCCGACGGATTGTGTTAATTTTTTATAATACTTCTGATGATCAAAATAAAATATAAAATAACACAATCCGTCGGAAATCCGTCAATATATTCCGACAGAAACCCGACGGATTGTGTTAATTTTATATAATACTTCCGATGATGAAAATAAAATATAAAATAACACAATCCGTCAGAAATCTGTCGGAATATAGTGGCAGATTTCCGACGGATTGTGTTATTTTTATATTTTAATTTCGAACAGTATTACACAAATAAAACACCAATATTTCACAAACGAAAACATTTATTCATAAAATATTACTCCGAATCTCCTGAGGAACCTTCACTAGGGATGGAGTCTGAATCGTCATCAAATTCGTCCCGTGCTTCCTCTTCGTCCGAATGAACTAAATCATCGCTGATATGTGTTACATCAACAACAAGGTCAATGTTATCCATCTCCTCGACAGGTGACATTTGAATACTTGTCGATGGTTGGAGAGCATCATGTTCTGGAACTCCATATAATCTTCCTCTCGGGTTAATTGGAGTTACTGTGATCCAAGGATCTGTACGATAGGAAACTTGAGGATATGGAATGTAGCAAACCTAAAATTAAATAGTTGGTTTTGTTAATATACATGGATAACAAAACATATCGTATGAGCATGTTAGAAAACCTATTATTGACTTCATATCTGGTCTGCTTGCGACGCAAGGATAAATGGATCGTATTTATGTAGTTTCCATCTTGAATTTACCGAAATTACACCAAGGGGGTCAATTCGAACCCCACATCCATTGGATGGATCATACCAATCGCACATAAACACAATGCACCTCAAGTCCAACATTCCTGGATACCGGATTTCTAAGATTTCGTTTAAAATGCCATAGTAGACGGTATCACCTGATTGCAATGAAATACCATAGTCTGAAGTTGACCTCGGTCATCCTTCCTCACGAATCCTAAACGAATATCCCCTAGTGCAAAACCTGGGATATGAAGTCGCGGTGGTGCGCAAACCATTAGCAAACTCTACTAACCATGTCGGGAGAGTTTGACCACTTGCAAAACCTTCGGATACCTAATGAACGATAAAAGTAAGAAATCATTAACATATAAAACGTGAAAATCTGGAATTATATTAAACTTACATGCATGACATCTAGATTATGCCACAGTAGATGGTTTTTCCAGTAAGGCAAATCCCATAGAATACTCTTCTTGTGCCAATTGTGATATTCCTCACAACCGTCGACGGGGTGATGGCCATTACCCCTACATTCAGGAGTTCGCTCTGCACCAAAATCTCGTAACTGTTCCAATATGCTGCGACCATCTATCTCAGTAGGTGGACTATGTAGCACTTGCAAATTCTTCCTGAAATGTCTTCTAGACCGACGATATGGATGATTTGTCGATAAAAAACACCTATGGCAATCAATCCATGAAGTCTTCTTTCCGTGCTGCAATTGGAAAGCTGAAGTATTGTCTTGGCAATAAGGACATGCCAATCTTCCATGCGTTGTCCATCAAGATAACATACCGTATGCCAGAAAATCGCTTATGGTCCACATAAGAACCGCACGCATGTTGAAATTCTGCTGGATTGAAACATCAAATGCCACAACACCATGCTCCCACAATATATGCAACTCATAGATCAATGGTTGGAGGAATATATCGAGTGACCGTCTCGGATGATCTGGCCCGGGAACTAGAATTGTGAGAAACAGAAACTCTCGGCGCATGCACAAAGAAGGAGGCAAATTGTAAGGTGTTACGATGACCGGCCACAATAAATATTTTCTTCCATGCTTTCCAAATGGGTTGAAACCATCAGTGGATAAGCCGAGGTATACATTCCGTCGTTCATATGCAAAATCTGGATATACGGATTGAAAGTGTTTTCACGCTTCCGCGTCAGAAGGATGCGTAACATCTCCATCTTGACTATGCTCTGCAT
This sequence comes from Draba incana, assembly GCA_963576765.1. NCBI lineage: Eukaryota > Viridiplantae > Streptophyta > Magnoliopsida > Brassicales > Brassicaceae > Draba > Draba incana. The sequence goes on along the minus strand of OY755211.1, from coordinate 800,210 downwards.
GTCATCTCATAGCCTTAGCTGTGCGTTCTGATTGATACAACCTCTTCAACCCCTCTGATAATGGTAAATACCACATCCGTTTGAATGGAATCTTCACTCTGCCACTTGTGTCCTGGAACTGTGGTTTACGGCAAAATTTACATTTGTTTCTGTTCTCATCTTCTCTCCAATATAGCATACAGTTGTCGATGCACACATTTATTATCTGATAGGGCAAACCAAGACCTGCAACAAGTTTCTGGACCTCGTGGTATGATGCTCGACAAAAATTATCCTCTAGCAAAACATCTTTCACAAACTCGGCGAATGCATCAACACATTCTTCCGACAAATTGTCATCAGTCTTCATGTTCATCATCCTACTAGCAATAGATAACGGTGAATGACCTTCCCTACAACCACTGTATAGTGGTTGCTTTGATGCGTCTAACATATCAAAAAACCTTCGAGATTCTAAATTAGGTTCTTCAGCCCTATCACCCTCATAACCACCGGACTGGAAATTCTCTCTAAACGCATCGTTAACCATCAAAACCGTACTTGCCCAACATCTACTTCCGTTGTACGTTCTCCTACGCTATCCGGAAAATAAGGTGCATTACTACTACTACTACCATATTCATAATTGATTTCTCCATGTAAAAACCAAACCTTATATCCCGGTCTAAATCCATATCTGTATAAGTGATTCCAAATAGTATGAATTGCAACACTAATTCTATTACAGTAATTAGAACATGGACATTTGATATTCTGACCTCTTTTGGCTGCATCTTGATTTCTCGGTAAATTCATGAACTCGCATATACCCTGAGCGTATGCGGACGTTAATAAGTTCGAGCACATATCCATCATTGGCTCGTCCATCCAAGACCGAAAAATATAAACTCATCTCTGATAAATTGTTTGATAATGTGAATTGTATTTTTTTGATAATGTGAATTGCGTTATGATGAAACGAAGAAATGTCGAAGCTTATATAGAACGGATTCCGATGGATTTCCGTCAGAAATCCGTCACAAACCTCCGACATATCACCCCACCAGTCCCATCAGCCACCACCGACGATAGGGTAACCACTCAAACTTTGACGACATCGGTTTCTGACGGAGTACCAACGGATTCCCGACAGTTTTCTGGGCCGTCGGAAACCCGTCGGAAATTTATAACCGGATTTCCGACGGATGTTGTTATTTATATATATTATTTGCGTCAAATATTATAAAATATTATAATAACACAATCCGTCGGAAATCCGTCGGTAAATTTTCGACGGGTTTCCGACGGATTGTGTTATTATAATATTTTTCTTTATTCCGGTAGGAATATTATATATAAACCAACCATATCGCGCAACGTGGTCGAGAAATAAAACATTTACCATTCATATTACAGAATCAAAAGACTGTTTATATTAATAATTTATAAAACACCAAAATACATAGATTTATTTTTTCTTCATAAAGATTTCAAAACTACTACTTCTCGTCCTACTTCCCGATGGTGTATCTTTTACACTACCGTACGCAGTATAACTCATGTTAGAGTAAGTATCCTCAAGATACGAGTCTCCGTTAATATTAGAAGTATCTTCATCGTTGTTCTGTGGCGGAATACAATTTTCTTTCGTCCAGATAGCATCTATGTTTTCAAGCTTGATGTTGAGGTAAGTGTACCCAGTTCCAACTACAACTTGAACCTAAAAAATAGGCAAATATAATGTAATATATACTTCATTTACTTAAATAAACATATTTTAAACTTATATTACTCAATACAACGACTGAGCCAACTCGTATATCAGGGTCAAAAGAAGCGTGTACACACGCTTCTTTTTGAATATATCCGCCAATTCTCCCACATGGATCCTACATCAATACATATTAATTTAACGTTTCAAGTAACAAAATAGATCAATTGAATCATATTCTCAATTATAATTACCAATTACCTTTAAGACAACCATAGCGTCTCCCTCATCAGTACAATCGTACTCATCAATAATTGCAATTACCTACTTAATTTAACAGAACCGATTATACATATAACTTTCATATAAAATCTCTTTTCCAATATAACTCAATCTCACCTTCCGAACAATGTCCAAATGATTTAAACAGTTAAGAATAACGTCCAATTCAACGGACAAAACCCAATCCCTGGGAGTCTCCATTAACCTCGCTGGAAAAGTATATAAACATTTTTGTAAAAATGCCCTACCAAAATCAGACTGCATTCGTTTCATGCTATTCAACAAACCTAATATTGTACTTGTGTCACGTAAGTGTTCAACTGCAGAAATCCAAGGATGGTCGCTAAATGCGGGATATTCCGACATGCTAAAAAAACCCTGTTGCTTATTTTATAGAATGTATTTTTGTGTTCTGATGAAATGCAGAAGTTTCCACCCATATATATAATACCGGAGTCCGCGGGAATTCCGTCGGTACACCATATTTTTTTCCGTCGGTACAAAGTAATCAAACTTTGCCGACATCGGAATCCGTCGGAATTACGTTACAACATTACGACGACTTCGTTCCCTCAGTAATCTGTCGGTACAAAGTGACTAAGTACCGACGGAGTTCCGACAGTTTCCGTGGCCGTCGAAAATCTGTCGGTAAATTGTGACGGATTTCCGATGGACGGAATATCCGTCGGAAAAGTGCATGTTTTCTTGTAGTATATGTATTCTTCCAAAAGTACGGAATATTCATGTATTTTAAAGTTCTTAACAGAAATCGTTTAAAAATGGTAAATGTTATATGGAATTTTTTCTACATTCTGTTATTTGTTTTGTACTAAATTTGATTTTACACAATGATTTTTTCAGGGGATGACCCAAAAGATGTGAAAGCGAGGCTTAAGGCATGGGCTCAAGCAGTGGCTTTTGTGTCCACTACTTATCACCAACCTCCTAATTCCTTATGATCCATCTAATACACATTTTTCTTTTAAAAAATACAAAAAACAAATAAAATTTGCATGCATTTTCGAGTTACGTTTTGAAAAATTCTTTTTGAGTTTTTGATTTTCTTTAATTTTTTTTCACAGATCTTCTGTTTTTGTGTGTTGAGGTGAGATTTAGCGATTGATATATTGTCATAAACCAAAAGCCAACATTCAGAGTTTGTTGATTGATTTATCCATCATTGTAATATTCAACATTAGTAGAAAAAAATAAAACAAAAATTACTCTAAATCAAACTCTAAATAAAACAAGAATCGTTTTTACTCCCAAAATGGGAAATAAAAGAATCGTTACTATATTTTGCTTATGAAGAATCTTGTGGCTCATCATCGAACTGATACTTATTGTAAACTTGGAGCAAGAGATCACGACAAGGTACGGTGGCTCCAAGCTTGATACAAGCCAAGAAAGCGCCGGATAGTTTACGGTGAAGGCTATAGGCTTCGTCGGGCGGTGGTGTAAGTCTATGATTCAACATTGTCGCTCCTAAATTCGAAATACTAGAAGTAATGTTGTTTGTTCGGAAAGCGTAGCCACCGGGTTCTGCAAACGGTAGACCTACGATGAAACCGGCTTGAACATGAGCGTCTAGCATTACGTTTGATTCGTCTCCGGTTAAGAACCCGAGTCTTCTCGACATTTCAATCACTCCTTTACTGTCTTTATCCGCGCACGCCTTTACCTAAGGTTCAAGTAAAATTGTTGTCAAGGTTCAATTTTTAGAATTCAATACATGTCAAAGACGGTTTTTACCATTCGTAGGTAGTCATCGACGAATTTCTTGGGGTAATCACGGCTGCACCGAAATCGATAAGATTGATTGTTCTCGTGGCTTCGTTGTATAAGAAGTTACCCCAATTTGGATCGGTTTGCATGAAGCGGAAGACAAAGAGTTCTTTTAAAGTGAGTTCAAGCATTTTCCTCCCAACGTAATCTCGTGTTTTCTGATCTAACAACGCCACTTTATCGATAGGGATCCCTGTAAAGAACGAATACATTAGAAGACAGTTATCGGAACAGAGTAAGTGAGATTGGATTTACCAGAAATAAGTTCTGTGGTTAGAACTTTCTTGCTTGAAATCTCATCTACTACACGAGGAACGTAAAATCCCGGAGTGTCTGCAAGCAATTCACGAAAGCGCTTTTGACTTACTGCTTCGATTTCATAGTCACACTCCTGTGCCAACTCTTCTTTCGCAACCTGCAAAAAAACTTCGTCGTGAATCTTAAGCCACGGATAAATTGATCGTTTGTAGCGTACAGCGATAAAGATAGCAATACCTTAACGGCTCTGTCGAGAAAGAGTCCCTTTGGGATTAGATTTGTATAATTTAATAACCGTCTGACATTTTCGATATCACTTTCAATATTGTTAGCAACGCCAGGGTACTGAATCTATTGGAAGATTCTACGGATCAGAGGAGAATCTCGAGACTTTGACAATCACATAAGATATCTCAATCAAATGTGCACCACTTATGATTGTAATTAAGTGTAAAATCGTATATTTTAGGCAACTAGATTTATTGTGTGTAATATAAAGATGTACTATGTCATTCATCAAAATAGGCAGAAAAGTTTCTCTCAATAGTCTTTCTCTTCACTCTCTTTCATGGTATCAGAGCCTGAAATATTTTTCTGATTTTGCTCTTTTCCTTTTCTGAACATCGATTAAAAATGGCCGACCAAAACACGAACCGAAACTTGAACACGACAACCAAAACCGAACAGATCTCGATCACGAAAATGGAGATGACCGACCAAAAGGCGAACCAAACCTTCAAACCGACAATCAAAACCGAAAAGATCTCAATTACGACAGTGGAGATGACTGACCAAAACGCGAACCGAAACATGAATCTGACAATCAAAGCCGAGAAGATTCCGATGGTGTATGCGAATACAGTTCACGTGTCACCTATGAAAAACTGTGAACACGCCAACTATGTCATCACTGATAAGGATCGTGATGGTGTAAGTGGACTCACTGATAGTCAATGGAAGACTATTCTCAACCTACTAAACGCTGGAAAAAACAATGTCGACCCGAATACTCTGTATAGTAAGTCTTCTTCTCCCTTTTGGATTATGGATACGGGAGCAAGTCATCACTTAACTGGGAAATATGATTGTTTGATGGATGTGAGAGATATGCCACCTGTTTTAGTCACCATGGTTGATGGTAATGAAAGAGTATCGGTTAAAGAGGGAACAGTGTATCTTGGATCTGGTTGGTGTTAAAATCAGTCTTTTATGTTGAAGAAATGCAGTCCGATTTGATCTCTTTAGGTCAATTAATGGATGAAAACCATTGTGTGATTCAGCTAGTTGATCGGTATCTCGTTGTTCAGGACCGTACTACAAGGATGGTGCTTGGAGCGGCTAGACGTGGTGGTGGAACCTTCTATCTTTGTAACTCCGAAGTGGCTGGATCTATTACCGTACGGGAGGAGGATTCCTATGGATTATGGCACAAGAGGATGGGACATCCATCTGCAAAGATTGTTGGTTCCTTACTTGGCGTTTCTTTTTCTTCTAAACTATTGGATAAGACGTGTGACGTCTGTTTCCGCGCAAAGCAGACAAGGGCTAGTTTCCCACTCAGTTTGAATAAAACAACAAGAGTTTTTGAGTTAATACACTGTGATCTATGGGGTCCGTATCTGTTGGATTTCTTGGGTGATCCAACTCTTTTCTTTTCTTTTTATTAGAATCGGATGAATTTCTTTTACAACATCTCATACATATTTATAGAAGGAAAACAGAGCATCCTCTGTTTTCTCCATACTCTACGCAAAACATTTTGAGCCACAAAATGACTTCCACTTAGACATGATTAGCTCTAGATTTTTATCTTACAAAACAAGCAACTTCAACTCCTAAATCAGACCAAACCAAACACCAAACAGTGAGCTTCAAAAACTTCTTTGACTTCCTTGTCTTTGTCTTTCTTCCCACGTTTGGTTTTGTTAAATTGGTTTGTTACTCTTAATTAAAGGATTAATCAAGGATGAGATTCCAACAGTATCGCACTCCGTCGTATTCTGGTGCACGATATTTTCTTACAATAGTCGATGATTTTTCACGAGGAGTGTGGGTCTATCTTCTCAATAATAAAACAGAACCACCAACGCAATTGAAATTTTTTTTGGCTACGACAACACGTCAATTTCAACAAGATGTTAAAATTGTGCGCAACGACAATGGATATGAATTTGTTTGTCTCAAGGATTTTTTTCAAAAAGAAGGAATTGTTCACGAAACGTCTTGTGTTGGCACACCACAACAAAATGGAAGGGTCGAACGAAAGCACAGACATATCTTAAATATCGCACGGGCCTTGTGCTTTCAATCTAACTTACCGATCGAATTTTGGGGAGAATGCGTCCTAACTGCTTGTTATTTGATAAATCGGACACCAAGTTCTATTTTAGGAGGACTTACACCCTATGAAAAACTCTATGGCTCACCACCACAGTATGATCATCTAAGGGTGTTTGGTTCATTATGTTATGCTCATGATCAGAGACACAAAGGCGATAAATTTGCATCACGAAACAGAAAGTGTGTGTTCGTTGGTTATCCTCACGGTAAGAAAGCTTGGAGACTTTATGATTTAGAAGCCAAAGTATTCTTCGCTTCTAGAGATGTCGTGTTTTGTGAAACAGTTTTTCCATTTACTAGTCCAGTGGAAATAGAAGAAGAAGCACTTGATCAACCATTGCATATACCTACAGGAACTTTGAATTATCTGGTTGAAGAAGAAGAGAGACATCCTGTTGGGCGTGATTCCTCACCTCCTATGATGGGCTCAAATAATAAACAAGGCCCAATTGCAGAAACAAATCAAGTAAGTCCATCTCCTCTCATTAATGAGCCTGATTAAACAAACTCGTCATCTTCCACATCAGCGAGTGATGGATCTCCTATCTCACCATTTGTGAATCTTCCGATTAATTCTCCGGTGGTAGAGGATCCGATCCCGGACGAGCAACTTGGTAGAGGCCACCGTCGACGAGCTCCTCCGGTCACACTGCGTAACTATGTTGCCAACACTGCTACTAGTCGAGTTCTGCAAAACACCAATGGTTCGTCTGCTTATCTGATTCACAATTATATCAATTGTAATCGCTTCTCAGCTTGACATCAAGCGTTCATGGTTGCGATTACGGAAACAGTTGAGCCCAAGACATACAAGCATGCTGTCTTAAATAAAATGTTGGGATTACAAATCAAGTCCCACATCCGAAGATTAGACAACTAAATTAGTATGAGGCCTTTTGGGAAGGAACCCAAAGATAAATCCGTGCGGGCTTTGCCTTTTGAGCCCAAAGCGGACAATATCATACTAATAGGAGAGTTGGACATTGGCTTGAAAATTCCCACAATTGGTATCAGAGCCTAGGTTCCGGAAAATGTGGACCTGGAGAAGTGGGTGTGGGCCAAGTTCGGTGTGGGAGGAGAACCCTCAAGGTGACCTCGCGATTAAAGGGTGCCGGTGCCTTGTGTCGAAAGTCTTCCTGACTATGCGGAGGTTAGGCGGCGGGTTCCGTTGGAGATTACGGCGGTGCAAGAAGGGTGCCAAGGTATCGCAGGAGGAGAGGATACACGGGTTTATGTGGTCCTTGGTTTGAGGGGAGGTTTGTTGGGATTACAAATCAAGTCCCACATCCGAAGATTAGACAAAAATAGTCTAGTATATAAGTAGTGTCCAACTAAATTAGTATGAGGCCTTTTGGGAAGGAACCCAAAGATAAATCTGTGCGGGCTTTGCCTTTTGGGCCCAAAGCGGACAATATCATACTAATAGGAGAGTTGGACATTGGCTTGAAAATTTCCACATAAAAGATGGAGGGGAGCGATGGGGACTGAGGTAGATGCTCTCGAAGCCAACCATACTTGGACGATTGAAGATTTACCACCCGGAAAGAAGGCTTTGGGCTGTAAATGGGTATACAAGGTCAAATATAACTCTGATGGTACGATTGAGAGATACAAAGCCAGACTCGTTGTTCTTGGAAATTGACAGATTGAAGGAGAAGATTATGCGGAAACCTTTGCTCCGGTAGCTAAAATGGGTACGGTTCGGTTGTTTTTACAAGCTGCAGCTGGTAATGGATGGGATGTACATCAAATGGATGTCCACAACGCATTTCTACATGGTGATTTGCAAGAAGAGGTTTATATGAAGCTTCCGCCGGGTTTCGATTCGGTTGGTAATGGTAAAGTATGTCGTCTCCGTAAATCTTTATACGGATTAAAACAAGCACCTAGGTGTTGGTTCGCTTAAGTTGACAGAGGCACTAAAGAAATATGGATTTTAACAATCACATTCGGATTATTCTCTATTCGCATATGAGAAAGGTATGACACGTTTGAATGTTTTGATATATGTCGATGATTTGATTATTTCTGGCACTTCGGGGACAGCCATGAATGCATTCAAAACCTATTTATCTACGTGTTTTCACATGAAAGACTTAGGCCCTTTGAAATATTTCTTGGGTATCGAGGTTGCAAGGAATTCAACAGGAATGTATCTTTCTCAAAGGAAATGCCTTGGACATCATTTGTGAAACTGGATTATTAGGTGCAAAGCCATCAAGTTTTCCTATGGAGCAACATCATCGCTTAGCGTTATCCACCTCACCTCTCTTAGCCAATCCTGAACAGTATCGTCGTACGGTAGGACGGTTGATTTATTTGGCTGTTACAAGACCTGATCTCGCGTACTCTGTTCACATATTGGCACAGTTTATGCAAAAGCCACGTGAAAACCATTGGACAGCTGCTCTTCATGTTGTTCGGTACCTCAAAAACAGTCCTGGCCAAGGTATTCTACTTAGAGCAGAGAATAATTTTCAGATTTCGGCATGGTGCGACTCAGATTGGGCGAGTTGTCCACTTACTCGACGTTCTCTCACTGGATATTTCATTCAACTTGGCACTTCTCCGGTGAGCTGGAAAACAAAGAAACAACCGACAGTTAGTCTATCTTCCGCTGAAGCAGAATACCGAGCAATGGCGTTCATGACTAAGGAACTTCTTTGGCTCAAACCAATGCTTGCTTTTCTAGGGATTCGCCATGATCAACCTATGATTGTCTATTGTGATAGCAAGGCTGCGATTCACATAAGCAACAACCCCGTTTTCCACGAACGCACAAAGCATATCAAATTAGATTGTCACTTTGTGTGCGACGAGATTGTTCGAGGAACGATCACCACGAGACATGTCAACACTCACTCCCAACTCGTTGACATTCTCACGAAAGCTTTAGGCAAACAAGAATTTGATCATTTTCGAGACAAGCTGGGCATCCAAGACTTGCACGCACCAGCTTGAGGGAGGGTATTGGAAGATTCTAAGGATCAGAGGAGAATCCCGAGACTTTGACAATCACATAAGATATCTCAATCAAATGTGCACCACTTATGATTGTAAATAAGTGTAGAATCGTATATTTTAGGCAACTAGATTTATTGTGTGTAATATTTTAGGCAGAAAAGTTTCTCTCAATAGTCTTTCTCTTCACTCTGTTTCAGAATCTTCATGGCGACGTCTAATCCATCTTTAGTAACAGCTCGATGCACCTAAGAAACATCATTCACGTTCAGAACGATGAAGTATCACACGCATTCACAAACGCAGAAACTGTATGTTAGTACCTGACCAATACTCGCTGCTGCGAGCGGTTCATAATCAAAACTAGTCAATTTCGATTGCCAATTAGGACCTAATTCCTCATCCAAAACCGGATTAAGTTGGCTTCTCGGCATCACATCTGCACCTTGACGCACATATTCCAGAGCATTCAAGATCTAAACAAAGAACCTACTTTTCGTCAAACAAAGATTATCGAAATCACACATTGCAATCAAGTAATCTCATCATTGGTATTTTACCGGAGCAGGAACGAGACTCTCGTCCTGTATACTCAACATTTGGCCAACTTTAAGAGCAGCTCCACGCATTTCACACAGTCCAAGAGCCAATCTTTCTGCATTTTCCTCAGACATTATAGCCGAAAGCGCAGGTTTATCGCCTTGTGTTACTGGTGTCCCATTTACTATCCTATACGTAGATTCTTTAACAGCTCCCCAAGCAAGTGCAGCTCCAAGATTGAAAAACCTTTCACAAACCCCACAATTTCTCAGAAAACACTCAAAACTTGTTCATACTTGATCATAAGATTCTATGTATAATCTAAAGAAACACAATACTTGTTACAATACCCTATCATCTGGAAGTTGCTTGGAACCTCGGATACATACTTATGTTTCTGGAGTTTTTTTTTTGTTTTCTTACGTATTACAAAGTATAATAACCAGAAGAGTTTACAAGGTTAACACCTTTCTTTCAAATTCTTCAATGGATGTAACTTTTTTTGTGTTTTGAATAATTTCAATAGCGAGGTGTGTAAGAGTATGGAACTTGATAATGTTGTTGTTGTTGTTGATGGTTTTGTCTGAAACTCATGTAACCTTGTCTTCCATTTCTATTGTATTGATCCCACATCATTTGTTCTTCCATTAGTAATCTTTGTTTATTCTCCATATCCTTCATTTGCACACGTATGGTGGTGGAGCCACCTATATAGACGCCGCAAACGGGTCCATACTCACCCCATTTTTTTTTTCCGATTCCGTTTCCATTGGCTATCGATGGCGGTGCGGGCAGTTCCAACATTGAGGCTGCAGAACCAAAAGCAACACTACTCGCACTTCCACTGCTTCCATATGTTTAAAAATTTTGGACAATTTTGCTATTAGAAGAGACTTCCAAAAATAATCAGATTTTCGCCGTAAATCTAGTGATTAGCTATTTAAGTGAGACTAGTTGCTCTACAGTCTTATTATAAGCATGTCTCTGAGATCAAGAAAGACTTTTGAATAGTTCATAATACTAATGTATGCCGAATTGCATATATTATATATTTAAGCACGTCGTTGATTTTGAGTAAGAGACGTGCAAGGAGCCTAACTTTTGATATTTGAGATCTCAAAAGCTTTTCTTCTTCTTCTTCTTCTTCTTCTTCTTCTTCTTCTTCCTTTTCTAATCTCAAAAGACTTTTGAGTGGAGAGAGACATAGAAACTTGAAAAGAGCATATCTTTGATATTTTAGATCCAACTTTTCTCTTTTTTTCCTTTTGTCTTTTGAAATCGGATCCAACTTTTCTTTTTCTTCTTTTGTCTTTTGAAATCAGATCCAACTTTTCCTTTTCTCTTTTGTCTTTTTAAATCAGATCCAACTTTTCCTTTTCTCTTGTCTTTTTAAATCAGATCCAACTTTTTTCTTCTTGTTGTTGTTTGCTATCATGGATTCTGATGAGGGAGTGTCACTACCATTGATCCACAAGCATTTGATGGTGACTCAGGATTCTTGGCAGCAAGGTGATTGTTGTGGAGGCTTTAAATCTATCGCTGATGGTTACTACTGCTATGAATGTGATTATTTCGTCCACAAGGAATGTAGCGAGTCCTCGAAATATATCTCACTACCATTTATCCACCACCATCTTTTGATACTTTGCAAAGCTGTGTGGAAAGGAGAGTGTTGTGGACTCTTCGGAACTATCACTGATGGCTATTACTGCCAAAGCTGTAATTTCTTCGTCCACAAGAAGTGTAGCGAGTCCTCAGAATATATCGCACTACCATTTGTCCACCAGCATCTTTTGATACTTTGGAATGATATGAGGAAAGGTGATTGTTGTGGACGCTTAGAAGCTATCACTGATGGCTATTACTGCCGAAGTTGTGATTTCTTCGTCCACAAGAAGTGTGGCGACGAGGCCACTAAATATATCAAACACCCATCTCACTCCCGTCACCTTCTTTGGATTGAAGATAATAAACATTATCCCGAAGGTTGTGATTTATGTGGAAGGACAATCGTGGATCAATCCTATCATTGTTATCGTTGTGATTTCAATACACATCTACGCTGTGCCAAGAACCCGCCGCAAGAGGTCATTGAAGTTTCTGAGAAGCATCACCACAAGCTCATCCTTCTCAAGGAGAGGACTGACTTTGACTGTGAAGCTAGATGCGGCAAGCATGGTAACGACGAGTTTGCTTACAAATGTGATGAATGTGATCTTTCCTTTCATTTGGACTGTGTGTGGAATCAGCAGGAGATCGTCGAGCGCCCGTTAGAGGTAAACCACTTGTACCACTCCTTGCACACTCTTAAGCTCCTCACAGGCCAACCACCTGAATATTGTGATGGAAAATGTCGTCTTTGCGGAAGAAAGGTTGATAAACAATTTTATCATTGTTCTTCATGTAACTTCACCTTGGATATGCGTTGTGTTTTACACCCACCACCACGATCTCTTCTGGATTTGAAAGTTCATGATCACCAGCTCACCCTTCTTCCAAAACTCGATTCTTTTACATGTAATGCATGCGGGAAGAAGGGGGATCGAAGCCCTTACGTTTGTTTTCAATGTGGTTTCACGATCCATCAAGACTGTCTTACCCTTCCACGTGTCATCAACATCAACCGGCATGATCACCGTGTTTCTCGCACTTCTGTGCTTGGTGTAGTGAATTCTGTTTGTGGACTTTGTCGCGAGAAAGTGGATTGGACTTGTGGTGGTTATTCTTGTCATAGGTGTCCTGGTTATGTCGTTCATTCGAAATGTGCTACAAGAAAAGATGTTTGGAACGGGAAAGAACTTGAAGAAGTACCAGAGGAAATAGAAGATACAAAACCATATGTGGTAATTTTGATGGCAACACAATACAACATTTCAGCCACGAAGTGTACGTTAGAAACAAAGAGCATCATCACCTTAGACTCAACGTTGATGGTATTCTCAAGGACGAAAACAAGCGGTGCAACGCATGCAACCATCTCATCTGTCTCCAATCCTTCTATGGCTGTATCGATTGCGATTTCTTTCTCCACGAAAACTGCGCTGAGCTTCCTAAAAAGAAATGGCACGTGCTAGACAATGAAAAACTTACCTTAGTTACAAGCTATGATAAGCTTTTTCAGTGTGATGCTTGTGGTAGACCTTCTAATGCTTTCATGTACAAAGGCTCTATTGCTTTAGATGTCCAGTGCGGTTCAATTTGTGAGCCTTTTGTCCATCCAAGTCATCCCCATCATCCCTTGTATCACATTCCACGAGACCAAGATGAAATCTGCAATGGTTGCAACAAGAGGGAACGTCGTATGCTTAGGTGCATTGAAGATGGATGTGAATTTGTCTTGGGCTTCAACTGCGCCACTTTACCACAAGTGGTAAAACATAGAGTTGACGATCATCCTCTTTCACTATGCTATGGCGAAGAAGGGGCAGTTGGTAAATACTGGTGTGACATTTGTGAGAAAGAATCTGATCCAAGGAAGTGGTTCTACAATTGTAAAGATCACCTAGCGAGTTTGCATACAGAGTGTGTGCTCGGAGATTTTGCAGGTCTCAGGCCAGGAAGCGAGTTAAAGTATTTTGCCACAATTGATTATCACAAGATTCCATGCCTTAATGATAGTGTAACTCGTCCAATTTGCTCGGGGTGCAAGTCGCGTTGCATATACCCTATCACCTTGACGTTGGTTGGACCCCCAAATTACTATTGCTCTTTTATTTGTGTATTGAGTTCGTAAGTGAAGATGATTCCCTTGATGTATTATCTAAGAATATATTTCAAATATTGTAACAAAAAAATATGAAATTCTATGTATTGTAAGAAACTTTGTGTGTTTTTGTAAACAAGTTCTATATTGTTTTTGGAGTGTCTTTCTGGTCTTTTCATCTTTTATTTTATTTTATTTTGATAGCGAGGTGAGTAAGAGTCTACTATGTTAAAGAGACAACCAAAAACAAAAGCCAACACTTTCTTTTCACACCTTTTGTTTATATAGTTTCAATAGCGAGGTGTGTAAGAGTAAGGTCCCATAGAGTATGGAACTTGATAATGTTGTTGTTGATGGTTTTGTCCGAAACTCATGTAACCTTGTCTGCCATTTCTTTTGTATTGATCCCACATCATTTGTTCTTCCATTAGTAATCTCTGCTTTTTCTCCATAGTCCATATCATTCATTTGCACGTACGTTGGTGTAGCCACCTCTAGAGACGCCGCAAACGGGTCCAAACTCAGCGGATTTTTGCTTCCGATTCCGAAGTCGGTGGCGGCGAAGGCAATGCCAACATTGAGGCTGCTGGTGTTCCTGCCGAACCAAAAGCTACACTACTTGCACTTCCACTGCTTCCATAAGCCGTAGACGCTTTAACCGCCGCGTTAACCGCACCGTATTGGTACATTCCATCAAGCAACAAAGTATCAAATCCTCCTCCAAGCTCACTCTTTTGTCCCGACAATCTTGTCGCCGATTTCACCAAAGCCATCTCCCAATCCGCCGAATCATCATTAAACGCTTCCCACCCCGGTCCAGAGGATGTTTCAGTTACAACCGCTCCATCAAATAACGCTATGTGTCGAAAACACCTGAACAATCCCATTTCAAACAAATCACTCAAGATAACATTTCCTCAAAACAAAGACACATATCATCAAAATGGATTCAAAATTCAATAACGCACTTCCCAATTTCAGAAAATTTTCTCGATTTGTTTACCTTAATAGTGAGTTCTGGAGGGAGGAACCATGAATTGGAATTGTGAACAGAAGCTCGTTTCCTGAAACACCGTTTAGTGGAATCGAGAAGAAGCGAAGCGAGCTCGAGCGTACGATCGACGAGACGATCCTGATCGGAGACATCGCCGGAAGCGGAAGCGAGAGCTTTATCGAGCACACGATCGAAGGAGCAGCCAATTGAGAGAGGAGAGGAATCAGGAAACGAAAGGAGCGACGAGATGATCAAATCGGCGTGGCTATTGTTGAAGGAGGGAACGGTGGTGACGGAATTAGGGTTTTCATTGGGGATCGGAGAATCCATGGAAACCGATGACTGAGAGTTTTTTTTTTTTTTTTTTTCGCCGAGTACTTATGAGAAATAGTCACACCCTCCAACAAATTTCCGGCTATTTTTCTTTTCATTTCTTTAAATTTAGAATGAGAAAATGAAATGAATATTTTACATAAATTACTTCATAAACTAATTTTTTTAACATTTCATTTTTGTTATTGTTTTATATAACAACGAATTAGTACCAAATTTGAAATCTGCCACAAATTTGACATCTGGTCTATCTTCTTTCAGCATCTCCAGAGGAAACCTAACAAAACAATCATTACGACAATAATGGAGTATTAATTTAATCAGTGAGTCATTTAGTAGTGATCTAAGAAAACATAAAAGTGAGCAATCCATCAATTAGTTACTTTGGTAATTTGTATGAACTTTCGCCGTTATTAACCGACAAGCCGCGGTTATTTGAAATGTCCTATTGGAGAAGAAGAAGAAGAATATTGGTTAATAGAACTTTCATTTTACACAAATTATTATAAGGGAAATCGATCTATTTTCCCACGAGAACTATCATATCTAAGTATATATCCATCAAACTATGACCTCTATCTAATTCCACACCAATCCAAAGTTTAATACCTATATCTCCACCAATTCAAAATTTCATATCCAAATGCACACGAATTCAAAGTTTCATACCTAATTACACACAAATTCCGGTAATGATGGTTTAGTGTGAATGAGATGATTTGTTAACCAACATTAAACCGGATTATGACCCGATTACACTCTGAAAGCCGGATTAGAGACTTAACCGAAAACTTAACCAAAACCAAATTCCTAAATCAAAATCCCCAATTCTTCTCATCTAAGAACCCTAAAAAAAATTCACAAATCAAAATCTCTCTCTCAAATCGCAACTGAAGAACGAAACAATGGGATTTTCATGGATTCAAGTGCGACGGATTTAGTCCGTGTAGCAAGAGCAGGAGAAATGATTCGACGAAGAAGTAGAGGAACGAGTTGCGTTTCGCTAATGTCCTGAGTCAACGAATAAGCAGAGGAATATCATTTTCAAGATGTTCAAGACAACGACCAAATTCATCAAACAAGTCAAGAAACTAAGTTGACCGGTGCTTTTGTTTTTGAAATTCTTCCAAATCTGAGGTCGAGAGAAGTAATAGATACAAGCAACGAAGATCAAAGCTTGGATCAAAAGAGAAGCAATTTCACCAAAAGCTGAAAATGGAAGATCTTTGTGAATACAATACGCAAGTGAACTAAACCATTGATTATGTTTTTATATCTTTCATTCCTTTGTGAGGAAGAATTCTAGTTTTCAATTGATAAAATTTTCTGGGTTAAGAACAGACCCAATTCTTCAACTCTTCTTCTTCTTCCTAAAAATTTAGGGTTTTTCATCTCCAAATCTCTCCGAAAATCGTAGATCGGTTTTTCAAATCAATGGCGAAAAGATTATACACGATGCTCGAATGTCAATCCTTACTGGAGAATTTCTCGCTGTTCATAGATCTCAAACGCACGAAACGCTATTTTGATGAATCAGAGACCGAGACTAGTTGTTTGTTTTCAAACGCGTTTCTCGGATTCCCACAGTTACCTGAACCAGAGATTGATGATCAACCAGAGAAGATGATGATGAAGAAGAAGAAACCGTTTAAGCTGATTCAAGCGTTTCCTGGATCGTACAAGACGCTTCATTATGGATCTAATACGACTTTTGAACAATCTGGGCTTGCGAATTCAGTAGTCTCTGTGACTTGGATGTAAAGATGGTCTTTGATTGAATTTTTTTAGACTCTGATTTGGATCCTATAATTTGAAAAAAAGTCGGGTAAAGAAGAAGAAGAAGAAGAATTGGGTCCGTTCGAGTCGGGTTGTTTACAGGTTGGTTTTTTTGTCGGGTTTGGTTGGAATCAAATTTTTATATGGTTTAGGATCGGATTGGTCGGTTTGTTATCAAGAACCGATAAAATTGAATTCGTGTGTATCTGGGTATGAAACTTTGAACTGGTGGAGATATAGATGTTAAACTTTGGATTGATGTGGAATTAGATAGAGGTCATAGTTTGGTGGATATATACTTAGATATGATAGTTCTCGTGGGGAAATAGATCGATTTCCCTTATTATAACCATAATTTTCTTATAACAACTTACAATGTGCCTAATGACTATGAAGTTGCCTGTGGATAGCGAGTTTAGAAAATGCAAAACTTCATCCTGAAAACATAGCAATTTAATGATGCCATTTATGGGTATAACCTTGTATATCATATTTCACTCTTTGATCGATTAGTTCAAAGCTTTACTTAAATGATTGACTTCTTTGAGTAATCCAGGAACCAATACAGAATCTACACTTAGCTTCTCCAACCAAATCTGGCCAAGATAGTCTATTGGTATCAGAAGCAAGCTTGAAAGGTTTTGCTTTCTTGAGCTACTTGATTAACTTTCCACATCCTCTGAAACACTCGACACTTCTTGTTCCTCGAGAAAAACGTAAATGCTCATCATCTATAAACCAGATCATCACTTTCCATGACAAGTTGCTTGTTTCCGCCTCAAACCCAGAGGCTACAAGAAGTACATAAGATGGGGTAAAGCATAGAGTTGATGATCATCCTCTCTCACTATGCTATGGCGACAAAGAGACAAGCGGTAAGTGTTGGTGTGACATTTGTGAGAAAGAAGCCAGTTTAGAGATATGGTTCTACACGAGTAAAGATCATCAGGCTACTTTGCATATAAAGTGTGTGCTCGGAGGAGAATTCACAGGGTTCATGTCAAGAAGCACAATAAATTTTTTGCGCGCTTCATTTGAGGCAGTGCTCAATAATAGTTCAACTCGTCCATTTTTCAGAGGGTGTAAGTCGCGTTGCATATACCCTCAGTGCCGGTCCAATGTTTTTGGGTGCCCTAAGCAAGTTTTTTAAAAGGTGCATTTTTCGTATATCGTAAAAAATAGCAATATAAGTAAAAAACACTAAAAAAATTTGTAAATCTGTTCATAATCCAGAGTAGTTTGTAAGAAAATAAAAACAACAACAAAATAAAATTTTATTTTAAAATATTGCCTTTTATGCTTTTTTGCTTGCAAATCATTTATAAAACTCACATAGTCGAGTTTTTAAACCATCTTCATTTCAATCGATTGCAAAACCAACTCATTCATTGTCTCTTATGATATGGTAGACTGCAAATAATTCTTTATTAGATTCAACTTCGAAAAACTTTTTTATGCGGTGGCTACGATACCAGAATGGTCAATAATATGCAATAACTTTTATTTGTCAGACGTCTTTCTCGATTTAGAATATTTTTTTTACTCTGGCCTTTGCAAAAACTAGTTCACTCACAAGATTGAAAACATCCACTCGATACTCCATGACTTTAATTTGTGCAACAGTGTAAGACCAAATAAGAGAAGATCAAAGAAGAAGCGTGAGAGAACTCAATCATTGTTTGATATTTTTTTTCTAAACAAGAATTTTAACTAATAAAATTAAATTAGTTTTGGAAATAAGTAATTACCATGTTTTTTGAGATAAGCCACAGACATTACAAAATAGTTTAAAAAATGTTTTACAAATATTATTATTATTATAGTAAAAATCGTTAATAATTTTTTTTTAATTATATCTATAACAAAAATTTAAACTAAAAAGACCCTCTAAATTTAGGTCCTAAGCGGTGGCACTGGCTTGCCCTCTGGGCCGGGCCTGAATCTTAAGTAAGCAAAAAGTGATAAGGTATTTTACCCATTGGCTCTTGCTATAGGAGTTGATGGAACTTTCCGTTCTCTAGGTTTCCGTCTCCTCACCGGAGCTACTACTTCCGACGACGGAGATGATGCATCAGCTTCTTTAACTCCAATAATCTCAACCTTAGCCTCAGATTCTCTATTGAGATCACTAATTTCACTTCTCAGGATTTTCGAATCATCAATGCTCGAAACAATACCATCGTTTCCGACGCGGCTAGGTTTGGTAATACTAACAGATACAATCTCAGACGCGACGGAGGAATCTTTAGAGTCGCCCCCATTATCCTTATCGTAGAATACAACGGATGGTTCCAAGCATTGGTTGTTTAAATTTATTATATCCAAGTAGGCAAAGTACAATGCACCTCCACTCATAAAGTAAAATGAGAAATAATTTTCACTTTAGTTTTTTTGGTGTTTAATAGTGTCTGAAATATTTATTTCGTTTTATAATAACACTGATTCAATCTGTTGTTACACATGATATTATATATTCACGATTGACGGATCTAATCTTATGTAATTCTTGGAAATGCAACGACCAATTTCACAATGGATGATTCTATCCATACCTCGAAAATTCATGAAAACATTTTTCATGTACTATTTTCTCGGTGGACATATAAAATCTGAACGATTTTAGTTGCACCACAATAATGAAAACGCCGATAAATTTATCTCGACTAATTTACAATAATTCACATTCTTTAAATTTGGAATCCCATATTTGATGTAAATACATTAATATCTTTAGTCAACCCAAAGCAGATTCTACAAATGTCAAGTTATTTATTATACCGACCTTATGGTAAAAACAAATTTCGAATATAAAATTAGTCAAGCCACTCAAATTTGTCAGAAGGGGTAGGAAACATATTTTATAAGATAGAAATATGCCCTAGTTGGCATCAACCTACGGGTCTTCATCATTTTGTCTGCAGGGGTAAGCAATATATTATCAAGCTTTGACAATCAGAACAAAGAGAAAAATGTCCATTAGAGCTCAAGAACATCAAACCCTTGAAGGTATATTTACTTTACCTATTTCTTTTAAGTTTTAAGTAGTACATATATATATATATATATATATATCTTTCTCTTGTTTTAAATCCCTTGTTATTAATCTCTTCAAGATCCTTGGATCCAAAATCATAATTTAAATTTTGATTCCCTGTTTATGTTCTATATTTCGAAAGGTTTTCCTCTTTAGATAAGATCGGTTTTGACTAGTCTAAATGATATGTATTAGTCTATTAGAGACTTTTTGGTTCCTTGATCATCCAGTTAATGATGTTTATGAAGATCATTAGCACAATATCTCATCAAACTTCTCAAGGATATGAAAGATCATCAATCTCGAATACAGTCATTAGTTTTTCCCAAAAGCTCATTTGGATCTACAAATAAAGTTTTATATATAAAAAAAAGTTTCTTGTCTTTTTATTATAATAGTGGCATCTCTAGAGCCAATGATAATTGAGTGAAAATAATAAACTTTTAGTGGGTAAATATTTTTGGTACTTTATATAATACACCACATTATTATTTACTTTAGAATATCTTTTACACTTTTATAAATTCCATCCAGAAAAAAAGTTACAAAACTCTTAATTAACAGATTGAAATAAAAATTTCCACCCATTTTACCAGGGTAAAAAATAGAAATTGTATTACAATTGAATGTGATTATTTCCACACAAAAATCACATGAATAATAGCTACTCACGTGATAATTAGGTGATAGTAGTCCACACCTTGATATATAAAATTTATTTTCTCGTAACTATTTCATAAAATTTATAATAATTATATTAATGGAACAAAACTTATTTGAAATCGATGGCAATTAAAAAAAAAAAAATTAAATCATACTTAAATACTTTATAATTTTTAAAAAGGATGGGCCCAATTTGAATATAATAGGCCCAAATAAAAAGTTTGATTAGGCAAAAATAGAAATTCTGCTTGTAGTCTCTTCCAGATCTAGAAACTATGCAATCCTCCCCGATCGTATTAGATTCCTCCTCCGCCGTTCTCCACCCACGCGCCGCCGCAATAGCCACCACCTCCGGCTTACCAATTCAAAATTTGCCGACGAGAAATTTCCACTCTACCAAATTATCTCTCTCCTCCTTTTCTCCTTCCTCGACACTACTACTACTAGCTTCTTCTTCTTCTCGTAAATGTTTCTCTTGCCGATTCGGCGACGATTCTCAGCGATTCTACTCGCACGACGACGATTATTGTAACGATGAAGAAAGCGAAATCGAAATAGATGAAGATGATGATGATGATGATGATTATTTGGTTGATTGTTTAACAGATGGTAAAACGGAAGGTTTGATTGGCGACGATGGTGTTCTAATCGAATTGAAGAAGCTCGAGAGAAGCTCGAGGCGAATCCGTTCGAAGATTGGAATTGAAGCGAGCCTTGATTCGGTTTGGAATGTATTGACTGATTACGAGAAGCTATCTGATTTCATACCTGGACTTGTTGTTAGCGAATTGGTCGAGAGAGAAGGCAATCGTGTTCGTCTTTTCCAGGTATTTTGCTCATCAAAACCAAATTCTTCAATCCAATGCATCTGTTTAGGTTCACATTTTGTAGATAAGCTTGAATCTGCCATGTTCTTGTTGAAAATGGTGAAATATTGCTTAGTTTTAAGTTAATGGAGCAAACTTTGAATAAAATTCGTATTGGTTCTTAGTGTGATTCAAGTTTAGAGAATTTGATACTAAGAATGTGATTCTCATTCTGTGTTTTTGTGGTTCTTTTTGAAAAGATGGGACAACAGAATTTAGCATTGGGACTTAAATTCAATGCGAAAGCTGTTCTAGATTGTTACGAGAAAGAGCTCGAGATTCTACCGAACGGGAGGAGACGTGATATCGATTTTAAGATGGTCGAAGGTGATTTCCAACTCTTTGAAGGCAAATGGTCAATCGAACAAGTACGAAATACATTCATCATCGTACCTTTTTTTCCTCGGAACTGTTTTTTTTATTCGTATCCGTGTTTTGTGTTTTTCTTATTGCAGCTTGATAAAGGGATTCAAGGGGAAGTTTTGGATTTACAGTTTAAAGATTTTCGGACGACGCTTGCATACACGGTAGATTGTAAACCGAAGAGGTGGTTACCGGTGCGCTTAGTCGAAGGAAGATTGTGTAACGAGGTAAAAACAAATCTTTTGAGTATTCGAGATGCGGCTCAGAAAGTCATTGAAGGTGTTATTCATGATCTTTGAGTTCTACTTCTATGCCGGTTTTTGTTTTGATTTGGTGAAATTGTAAAAGCTTTTGTAATTGGGTTTACATATACGTTGTTTATAATCTGTAGATTCTGAATCTCTAAAGCTTTGAATATAGAGGTAATTTACCTCACATTAGATGGGAATGCAGAAAAATGAAAGGTCTATAATCTTAGTTTGTAAGTAAAAAATAACAAGTTGGCATTCAAATTTCCAAGTGCATGATGCTTTCACTCTCATCCATATGCTTGAAACAATAGTATGGTGCAGTTAAACTTGGTAAAATGTCTGATTCTTCAACTTGAACCATAACTTTGGTCAAATCATTCTTTTGCATATCATAATAGAGAAAGTAATAAGGAGTATGCAACTCACTAGATGCCCAGATAAGCTGGCCGTTTGGAGTTGCGATTTCCATCAACAGTTCAATGTCGTTATCGACTAAATGCATCTGACAAGGCCGCAAAACGAAAGATTTCTTCGACCATTTTTCACCATCTTCCAAAACCCATAAGTCAATCAAACCATTTTTACCGAGATGGGTATAATCAACAATAGCTGGTTTCCCATCATACTCTATAAAACCTACATGCCCATTAACTGAAGATGACGTCGCACGAGGTGTTTCGATGATACGAAACTCTTCGTGCCTAACGTTGAAACTAACAAGTATATCGGTAGACATACTAGTGGCAGCCAAATAATGTCCAACTCCATTAATGCACACTCCAGGTCTTGTATGAACATGATGAGGTTGATCAAACTCGATTCTTCTCCAATAACCTCCAGGTTCTAGTACAAAGACCCAATGCTCTGAGGTTATCCTCTTGAAGTTTTTAGAGAACATCATAACAGTGCAGAGAATTTTGTATTGACCAAGAACAGGATCGTGTGCGAGAAAGTAGATGGGTTGCTTACAATATTCATCTTGAGCAAAGATGTTGGATTTAACAGCGGGTAAGGTAACACTTTGTCGGGTGGTGGGATTGTAGATACACGCTTTTCTGCAAACAGTGTATAAAATCAAGCCTCGAAAAATCACCATGTTGCGTCCTTCCTTCCCTAATATGCTCAAATCTTTATCGAATTTCGACAAAGACGAAGAGGAGGAGAATGACAGAAGTTGCGATTTTCCTGGTGATTTGGGGCAGGGCTCCATCATTGTATGACAGTAGATGTGCTCCACGATACTCATGTATACACGACGAGGTGCGACCGTGGGATGATAAAGGTTGGTAAAGAATCGAGAACGTATAAGAGTAAACCAGAGCTTTGAGACGCACTTGAACCTCATAAGTGATTTACAAGGCAATCTAGCTAGAATCTCTATCAACAGATCCAAACAAATCTCTGGGGCAACAACTCTTCGTCTTTTTCCTCTAACTCTGCATCTTCCTAACCACCTTTTCTTCCATGGAAGACCACAAACCATACCTAGAGACATACCCATAACAAATACACTAATTTCGACAAAAATACTAACAAATACTTGGTTTCAGAACACTATTGTCGACAAAAAGGGTTTGAAGATGGGCTGATAATAAAAGGGTAATTCTAAAAAATACAACACTTTTAAGTTATTTTTCCAAAACTACCACCAATTTTTAAAAATTTCAAAATATCTTTTTTTCCAAAAATTCCAAAAATACCACAAAATTTAAATTAACTTTAAAATGTTCAAAATCTTAAACCCTAAACCTATACCCAACCCCTTAAAACTATACCCTAATTGTACAATAGTTAACCCAAACCCAAAAATTTAAATTCTAAACCTTTTAAAAATCAAATTTTGTGTGTGTGGTATTTTTGGAACTTGGATTTTGCTTTGAAAAAGTGGTATTTTTGGAAATTTTCAAGTGTGATCAGAGCCGTTGCCAGATATACGAAGGCCCGAGGCAAGACTAATTACAAAAAAAAAAAATCATAATTTATATAATAAAAAGTAACCATCTCGTTCAAGAAAAATTGAAAGTAGAAAAAAAAAATTACTATTAAATCAAAACTAAATGTTTGATGAACATATTCTATAAATCAGTCAAAACTAAATCTTTGATGAACATAATTCTATAAAAAAATTACTACTAAATCAAAACTAAATCTTTGATGAACATAATTATATAAATCTTTGATGAACATTAATCATATAAAAAAAAAAAAAAAACTAAATGTTTGATGAACATAATTCCAATAAAAATGATTATTTACTAATTAGTTGTGATCTTGTTTATAATAGAGAAAGACAAAAATCGATTATCTCCGAATAAGAAAGATAGAAAGAGATCAAAAGGAGGTTGGTTTTTAACTTTTAATTAATTATTATTTTTAATAATCTTAATTAAGTATTTTGATGAACACTCCTAATTAATGGTAAATTTAATGAAATTATGGCTTTAATTTTTTTTTTTTAAAAAGGCCACATGCCAATGTCTCCATGATTTACTCATAGCCACGGCCCTGAGTGTGATATTTAAAATCTAATGGGCTTTCATTATTGAACTGAATGCTTGAGTAGCTTGAGAGGCCGAGATTATTTGAATCAGGTCGATATCGAATACTGAGGCGATGAATTATCCCAAAGACTTTAAAATCAAGAGGTTTGGGTTATTATTATATCCTTCATTCATAGTAAACATTTGTCTTCTTTAAATGTACAAATACAATCATCAGTACTTGAGTCTTCCCCAGATTATAAACTCTCTGGAAGCAAGACTATATATGATACAGCTACAAACCGAGCAGCTTATCGCAGACGATGATGATTCAACAGAGAAAAAAAAAAAGAAAAAATCATTCCAAGTAAATAGAAAAGATGGAGAAAAAAACCGTAAACCGCCAATTCGATAGTTATTATTTGATAATCAGAAGTTGATGTTGCTCTTGAAGCTCTGACCAAATTGCCAATTCGAAGGAACAACGTTGAGAGCTGCTTTGATGCTTCCATCACTTAGTTGAACTTTGAAAGATAGAGATTGACCATTAAGGTAAGTGTTGCTTTGCCAATTAACTCCCCAATTCCTTGACATTGTTTCCCATTTGTTGCTTTTAGAACCTTTGATCCAAACTTTAGAGATATCACCAACTCCTCCTACGTTTGAGACCAGAACTAGTTCGAAATAGTTTCTACCGTTCATCGTAAATCTCATTCCTCCGCTCCTTTTGCATCCAACTCTATAAGAACAAAAGAGCCCTTTAAACACACCATATTTTGTGACATTTTGATCTATTATATTCATTCCTCCCAAGTGTAAATCGAACAAGCGACCTCTAGGCTTTGTATTTTTTTTTATTACCTTTTGTAGAGGATGGGGACAATTCCAGATTTGTACTTAGCAATGGTGAGAAAAGCAGGTTGAGCCATGTCGAAGTGAGGTCTTGGTGGGTTGCACCATCCACCGTTGTCGCTTGCTTGAGCAAAGTTTGGTGGACAAAAGTTTGTGGCAGTGATTGTGATTGATGTGCCTTTAAGGCACCATTGTGGCACTTTGGTCGCATCGCAGACAATTTGGTAACATCCACCACAAGACTTTCCGTCGTTAAACAGAGCCGTGCTTAATGCCGCGGTGTTTGTATTGTAACCGTCTATGTTTAGGTTTCCATAGCCACAAGCTCCACCTGAAGAAGAAGAAACTCAAACTTATGAGAGGGTTTCTTGAGGAAGAAGAAAGAATTTGAAACCTCTGGTTAGGGTGTAGAAATTAAACGAATCAAACCAAACCGGGATTTTCATAACAAAAGTTGGAATTATTCTCTGCTTTCTATTGAACAAACTGAAAGTAAATCAAGTAAATACGATAGATATTCATGATTTTTATTTCAGATATATAAAGATTCATGAAAAATTCATATGAAAAGCTAAAATAAATATTATAAATTAATTTGTACTAAACAAAAATATACTGTATTAACTACAATATTTCGAGTTTAGTGTATGCTAGTTATTTTTCCAAATCGAATAAACCAAAAAAATTTAAATGTTAAACCGAACCTGGTGAAAAATACAAATGTTTAACTCTAGTTTCTGAGACTTACCCATTGTACCAGAACCATCACGTTCGCCATAGAAGGTCGCATGAGCTTGCAACCAACCAGCAGAAACTGAACACATCTTCATGAAGAAGATAGCTGCGACCAATAGAGAGAAGATCTTCATTTTTATTTTTGAATCTCTTAGGTTTTTTATAACTTTAATTCTTTCTTTTGATTAGAGAAGAAGTTGATGATTATTGTGTTGGATGCATAAGACTTAGGCTTCAATAGCTATTTATAGTAAAATTCACAGAGCTTGTGTCATTTAAGATATGTATAAATTAATTATAAATGAGTTTGATTAGCGGAAAACGTTGAAACTAATAATATGATTTGATGATGATTGAATCAATGATTATAAGAGTGCGTAAAATACGGAGTTTCCTGGCCTACGATAATTAAGTTTATAACGCATGTGACTATTGGTAGTTGCTTGTAATTTATTTCATGTATTATACTATAAACTTTGCTCTTTTCCTAAGTTTAAAACTGTTTTTTCTTGTCAACCAAATTTTATATTATTCATCTTTTTAGCATAATTGTGAAATGGCGGTTAGTTCAAAATGTAATAGACAAGTTGTCTAAATAATATGCAACATACAATATGAATGTAGAAGTCGATTATATGTATAATGTAATGGAGTTTTGTTGAAAATTCAACGTACGATATCAATTGATAAGTGCTCCTCCATTGATGCAAATTCCGTGGTACGTTGCAAGTTGCCAACTTACGCTTATATATCGATTATTTATGAAAGGATCTTGTATTTAAAAGTTAATTGTATTGCATTTTATCTATACTTTATAGTTATAACTTATAAGACTGCCTTTTGAGTTCTATTCAAAACCAAAAAACTTTTCTTGTAACTCAAGAAATAAAGTCAATCCAAAAATCAAATTATAACATGTTGTAATGGTTTTAAAAATATACATAGAAGTCTCTTTGGTGTTCCTTTACAAAGGTTAATTAACATTTTTAAAAAAGTTGAATATAAAGTGAGTAGTTAGATAAGTATGTATAAACGATGAACAATTTTACAAAATAATTATATTGAACGAATGCTTAATCAAACGTATTTATAGATACTTTTTACAAAAACAGTATTCAGTTTTCTTCATCTACATTTAACACACAGATTGATACTCAATATTTATAATATATATTTAAATTGGTTCTTCAACCTAACCTTGAATTTTCTAATTTAGATGGTGGAAGTCAAACGTTAATAATGATATATAAGTAGGTGACATTATCAATCATCTAATATAATTAAAGATACCCTAATATTATGGCATTGCTAATGGTACGTCCACGTACTTATCACATGGGTGATGCACTGATTCCATTTGATAAACTCACACATGGATCCACCATTTTCCATTTCAATAATAATTTTCATAACGTTTTTATAAATCAACTAATCAAATAATTGACAATCGAAATACACACTATACGGTACCATAGTACAGTACAGTACGTATAAATGTATAGCTTACAATAATCTATATAACCAAACAATAATTTTTCTTCTTTATACAATAAGATTCCAATTTTGTGATAGACCTATAGGATTAATACCGTCATCGTCACCTACCCAATTTGTTATTTCGTGTTTAGAATTAATATGTAGTTAATAATTTTTTTATATTTTCTCTAGATTTTCGAAAGTAATTAATATCCAATCTCACTGATTATAATATTTTCAATAACATTGAAATCCCTCGTATTTAACCACGAATTACTGCAAAATTTCATTCACAAGATAGCTTTGTAGTCAATAACCATACTATTATATATTTTTGCTTGGGTTGATTTATTTAATTCTATAACATTTTCACAGCTAACAGGAAAACAAATCCGGTCGCCGGAATCTTTCATCAGAAACAACAACCACACAACATATATCTTACAAACAACTTTTTTAAACTCTTTGATCTTAAACCGAAGCAACCGAAATACCATCTGAAAACACATTCTTGCTTGAAGGCAAACCAGCCACTGGTTCATCTTCAATTCCACATTCATTTGTTCCTCTCCTTATCATGAAATAACCATCCTGCAATATTTCATACATGTCACACAACATTCACATTAACAAAAAAACACAAATCTTGAAATTATATCACAAATCAAGAAAACACTTACATCACCCCAGCTCCTGTTCCATTGATTTGCCAACAACTACAAACCAACAAAAAAAAAAGGTTATAAATTCCGGTTTCATTTCGAATTTTCGATATAATGGTTTAACATTTACCCAATAATCTTCGCCTTGATCGGAAGTTCCCCAACCAATAAGTTTAACAGCATGACCACCAATGTTAGCACCTGTTATATGCTTGTATACTCCAGATTTGTAATGAGCAAAATCCTAATCAAAACAAACTAATTAATGATCCATCTTTCATTATCAACTTAAATCAAATGTTAAAATTTTTCTCTAACCTCATAAACGGTAAAAGAGACTTCAACAGGTCCATTCTTATAAATCTCTGCCATGATATCTTGTGGATTAGATTTAACAGTGTATGTACTAACACTGTAATGTTTCGATTCGGTCCATAACTGATTTCCGCTAACGCATTGCCTCAAACATTTCGGTGTAGGATACGCGGGTTCACAACCCGGGTGAGAGCATCCGGTAGTATCAAAGTATGGATCACACTACCAAAACAAACTTCAATCAACAAAACCAACTCCATAATTTGAATATTTTAGTAAGAAAGTTTTATTACCTCTGCTGTGACAACACCGCTGTACGAAAAGTATTGCCAAGCAGCAATCGGGTAGCCACCGTCACAACCATCCCCACAACGGAATCCACAACATGCTAAGAGATCATTCACTGATAAAGTAATGTTCTGAATTGTTGATTACGTCAAACTAGATTAGTCTTTGGATTATTAATCTTATTTTGGTTTTCTTGAATTGTTGATTAGTATTTACCATTCCAAATTGGATACAGAATCTATCAGATAATGATTCAACAGCACCAAATGCCCAACAAGAACCACAATGTCCCTAAAACCATAACCACAAAATGTCAATAAAACCGGTTCTTCCTTTTCGATAATTTTTCATACAAAAGATTGAAGAAGCTTTACCTGATCTGTTAAAGAGAGATTACCGAAACACACACACAAAGATCACGAGTTAGTAACGGATAAACGAAATGCAATCGAACACGAATTCAGAGGGGAAAAAAAAGAAGCTAAAACCAAACCTAAGATGTTTCCAATACTGATGCATTGTGGCCAAGCGGTTCTAGCATCAAATTCTTTAGGTAACTTCAAAGATTGATCATGGCTTACAATAGGAACACCTAAGAATTGCTTCTTTGGTGTTGGTTTAACACCAAGAAGACGCTTAAACTCTGCAACCTGCAACAACAAAGAAAGAAACTTTCTAAGAACACTGATCAATCATCATCATTAGAAGAAACTTTTAAGCTAAATATCTTACAGTTGCGTTTGAAAATCGATCATTTATAGCAGCTTTCCAACCAGCATCTGGATTTTGATTGACTTTCTTCACAATCTCTTCCTGTCAAAACAAAATTCAAAATCTTGATTAGTGAGAAATCAAAAGAATATAACTAATTATGAGTTTAATTGTGAAAGAAAAAAAAAAAAAATCAAACCTGAAGTATCTTTGAGTCTAGTTTCTGTTTGGTAAGACTTTCTGCTGCAATAACCTGATTTAAACAAAACCCACAAAATTCTAATCAATAAAGTTTGGATCTTTCTTCTTTCTTAAGGTTTATCAAAACACTGATTCAACAAAACTTTATAACTCTCGATCTTATTACAAAACTCAAAATTAAGAGAACATAACTAAAAGATGATTGTGAAAGAGCTTACCTGCAAGAAAAGTCCAAAGAGCAAGAAAACAGAGACCAAACAGAGTTTGGTAGTTGAATCAGCCATGGAATCTCTTCTTATCTCAGAAAAAATCAAAAGATCTTGGTGTGTAGAGAAGTAAAGCTCACTAAAATGGGAATCTCCTTTATATAATGGAAGCGAGAGAGAGATTGTCTTATCTTGTGAAGAAATGACAGGGACATTTCTTGGGAAACTGAATAATCCAATGATATTTTAGGTTTTTAAGAGCAAAAAGAAGAGAGTGAGAAGACGAGATCATAGCCGTTGGATTGGTTCTAATCTTCAAAGATTTTGGCTGTTCAAGCTATACATGATTGCCACGTTGCATGATTACACGTCGTTGTATTAACAACGTATTGGCATTGAGTTGGACTCTTTCTTACGAAATCGTCAGTAGGCCAATAACCACTAAAGGTAAAGGTGCAATATTATTATGCAAAAAAATACGGATGATTCTATGGACAAATTAATTTATTAATTATTTCATTTTTTTTTTCTTTAAAAAAGTGAAATTTCATTCTCCGCGTTTGAAAGTATCTCTAATGTATTACACCATATTTTACATTAAAATAGCGTAACACCAAAATGGTGTTGGGTTTTACTCTAATGTATTACACTATTTTCTACACAAAAAAAGAATATTCTAAATTTATTCTTTTACAAATTTACATATTAACTCATATACTTTTTTAGTTTGATTAATTATAAAATCATTCAAATGTAACATTAAATATGAAAAAAAAAATATAATACATCATTTAAAATAAAGGTATGTATAATAGATTTTGGTTTAATCATCATAAACATATTAGAATTGGGTTTAATTGTCATCATTTATATATGTTTCTTATTAAATTTGAAATTATTTATAATTTGAAGGACTAATTTATAAATAAAAAAGTTCTACACCAAAATGGTGTAACACCAAATTTTACACCAAAAAATTTATAAATTTATAATTTTACACTAATTTATAAATTTGGTGTTACACCATTTTGGTATAGGATTTGGTGTTGGGTTGAAGAAGATTTTATACCACAATGGGATTTGGTATAGGATTTGGTGTATGATTGAAGATGTTCTGAGAAACAACAATTTTTTAGAGGAAACAAAAATGCTCTTTTAGAAAAATGTTGTGAATCAAGAGAACGAATGGGGAAGATTGTGTTTATTCATTAATCATAAGATCCTTTATATAGGATTATTACAAGAGAGAAAAGGAAAATTCCTTTTCCTAATGGGAAAAGAAAAGTACATAAAAGGAAAATCCTAATTCAACTAGGATTCATTAAACCGGCCTAAAGACTAAGTGTTAATGGGCCGTAAACGGACCAGAACTAGTTATGACAATCCACTATGATTTATAACACTCCCCCTTGGATGTCATAACTCTAATGGGCTTGTAATACGCTTTGGATGTTGCCTCATTAAAACCTTACCAAGTAAAACCCATTTTGGGACAAAACCGTGGTGAAGGAAAAAGAGTACAACACGTATTACTCCCCCTGTTCTGAACCTCACTGCAAGTCTTTCAAACGACGCATTCCAATCTGATAAGTAAGTTTCTTGAACGTTGAGGTTGGAAGTGACTTGGTGAATAGGTCTGCTGAATTCTCACTTGATCGTACTTGCTGCACTTGAATTTCTCCATCTTTCTGTAGATCGGATGTGAAGAAGAATTTTGGCAGAATGTGCTTCGTCCTATCACCTTTGATGTATTCATCCTTAAGTTGAGCTATACACGCTGCATTGTCCTCGAACAAGACCGTCGATTCCTGCTTACCTTCGGCCATTCCACAATCCACTCTTATGTGCTGGGTCATCAGCCTTAACCAAACACACTCACGACTAGCCTCATGAATTGCCAATATCTCTGAATGATTAGAAGATGTAGCTGCAATGGCCTGCTTCATTGACCGCCAAGATATTGCAGTTCCTTCATGAGTAAACACATAACCTGTCTGGGACCGTGCATTATGAGGATCTGAAAGATAACCTGCATCAGCAAAACCAACTAAACCGTCCTTAGATTGGTTAGTATAAAATAGACCCAAATCTTTCGTTCCTTGTAGGTAACAAAGAATATGTTTTATCCCGTCCCAGTGCCTTTGGGTCGGACATGAGCTAAATCTTGATAATAAATTCACGGCAAAACATATATCTGGCCTAGTGTGGCTTGCCAGATACATTAAAGCTCCTATGGCACTGAGATATGGCACTTCGGGACCAAGGACTTCTTCAGAGTCTCTCTTAGGACCAAACGGATCCTTTTCTAGATCAAGAGATCTCACCACCATTGGGCTGGACAATGGGTGACATTGATCCATATTAAAACGCTTGAGTACCTTTTCAGTATATGCCATTTGATGCACAAGGATTCCATCATTTATGTACTCAAGTTGCAATCCCAAACAGAACTTAGTTTTGCCTAGGTCTTTCATCTCAAATTCTTTCTTGAGGCATTCAACTGTTTGGACGATTTCACCAGGGGTTCCAAGGATGTTCAAATCATCCACGTAAACTGCTATGATAACAAACCCTTTGTTTGCAAACTTTTTTATAAAAATACATGGACTGATGGGATCATTCTTATAGCCTTCTTTGACTAAGTACTCACTCAATCTATTGTACCACATACGCCCACTTTGCTTCAGTCCATAAAGGGATTTGTTCAGCCTTATGCAGTGTTGTTCTCGAGAACCTTTCTTATCTTTGAGCTCAATACCCTCTGGTAATCTCATATAAATCTCATTATCCAGTGGACCATATAAGTATGCAGTTACAACGTCCATTAACCGCATATCCAACTTTTCTCTTATAGCCAGACTTATCAAAAATCTACAAGTTGTAGCATCCACCACAGGGGAGTATGTCTCCTCATAATCTATTCCTGGTCTCTGTGAGAATCCTTGTGCAACAAGCCGTGCTTTATATCTCACGATTTCACCATGTTCATTTCTTTTCCTCACAAAGACCCATTTATGTCCAACTGGTTTAATCTCATAGGGTGTCCGAATTATTGGACCAAAGACATCCCTTTTCCTTAAAGAATTCAACTCCACGTTTATAGCTTCTTTCCATTTAGTCTAATTTTCACTCTGAGTGCACTCATATATCGACGTGGGTTCTAGATCCTCCATAAGTTCAAGTGCTACCTTAAAAGCAAATATATCATCGATTTCCACACACTTTCTATTCCATTGTATTCCAGACATAACATAATTCATTGAGATCTCATTATTTTCAGGAACGTCAGAACCATGAAACTCGGCGTCCCGAGTCTCATTGCTTGGAACTATCGGTTCAGTTATGTCTGGGGTTCCATCAGATTCCTCAACCACGATTTCAGCACCTTTCTTTCTTTTCCGAGGATTCTTATCTTTGGAACCTATTGGCCGGCCACGTTTTGAGTGTGGTTTAGATTCTGTAGCAACTTGATTGTGTCCCTCTTGAACATCAATTCTAATCGGTGCATTAACAGCTGGTATGTAAGACTTAGTTACTCTTTTCGGGTCAGCAAAGGAATCTGGCAATTGATTAGCTAGCTTTTGTAAATGTATAATCTTTTGGACTTCTAATTCACATTCTTGAGTCCGAGGATCTTGCCATTTTAAGGACGTTTGATTCCATATAATTTCCTTTACCAGTCTGTTATCTCCTCCTAATGTTGGATAGACAGATTCGTCAAAATGACAATCTGCGTACCTGGCCTTAAACAAATCACCCGTGGTTGGCTCAAGGTACTTAATGATAGTAGGAGAATCATATCCAACATATATCCCCATCCTCCTTTGAGGTCCCATCTTTGTTCTCTGTGGTGGTGCAATAGGCACATAAACGGAACATCCGAATGTTTTAAAATGGGATATGTCTGGCTCTTGACCCGTTATTAACTATGATGGGGAATATTTATGTTCACTAGATGGCCTGATACGAATTAGCTCTGCTGCATGTAAAACTGCATGTCCCCAAGCTGAGACCGGGAGTTTTGATCTCATTAGCAACGGTCTAGCAATCAACTGTATGCGTTTAATAAACGATTCAGCCAAACCGTTTTGTGTATGTACATGTGCCACAGAATATTCAACACTTACCCCCATGGACATACAATAATCGTTAAACGCTTGGGACGTAAATTCACCAGCATTGTCAAGACGTATAGTCTTTAAAGGAAAATCTGGAAAGTGTGCTCTTAAACGTATGAGCTGGGCAAGCAATCTTGCAAATGCCACATTTCTAGTTGATAATAGGCAGACATGTGACCATCTCGTGGATGCATCAATAAGGACCATAAAATATCTAAACGTCCCACAAGGTGGGTGTATTGGTCCGCATATGTCTCCTTGAATTCTTTCCAGAAAATTTATCGTTTCCTTAGTTACTTTGATTGGTGATGGCCTAGTAATGAGTTTCCCTAGTGAACATGCTTCACACGTGAGATTCTTTGGGATAACTCTCCTTTCTTTCAAGGTGTGCCCATTAGTACTTGCTAATATCTTTCGCATCATGTTAGCACCGGGATGGCCAAGCCGGTTATGCCAAAAAGTGAAATTCTCAGTAAACTCTTTGTTTACCATAGCATTTGCTTCTATCATTCCGATCTTAGCACAATAAAGGCCCACAGAAATGGCAGGTATAGTCTCTAGGACTTTCTTATAGCCATGGACGGTTTCAAAGATTTGAAGGAATTCTTTGTTATTCTCGTCCTTAGTTTCAACATGAAGACCATTCATTCGAATGTCTTTAAAGCTCAATAGACTTCTCTTTGAACTAGGTGAATATAACGCATTAGAAATTTCTAGATGCGTGCCCTTAGGTAATAAAATATGGGCTTGACCGTGGCCTTCAATTAAATTTGCTATACCCGCAATTGTGGTTACATTTGCCTTTTTAAGTGTAAGATCAATGAAGTATCTCTTATCTCTTAATATCGAGTGGTTTGATCCACTATCCACAATGAACACATCCATATCGTTCATACTTCAAAAGAGATAACAATAGATACTTTTAAATAACACTCTTTCATTCCATAAAGTTTAATAGAAAGCAATAACACAAAACCAAAGTATAAAGTGTAAAACGTAAAACAAGCAAAACACAAAACACCAAAACAGAAAATCAAAATCAATCACTTAAGTATATCTGAGGTTTCAAAATTCATCAAGTCATCTTGCTCATGATCGAAATCTCCTTCATTATCATGCTGGATCATATGAGTTTCTGGATTCTTCCCTTTAAGGCTCTCTTGATAGAGTTCAACCAGATGCTTGGGAGTCCTACATGTCTTAGCCCAATGATTACTCATTCCACATCGATGGCAAACTGATTTTGGGTTTGATTCTCGTGGTTGAGAAGTAATACCACGGTTATTACGATCATAGTCAGTTCGGTATCCGCGTCCTCGTCCTCGCCCGCGGTTAGAATGATCGTTATGGAATCCGTGACCTCGGCCCTGACCTCGGCCGTATGGATTAAAATGGCCACGGCCACGTCCTTGCCATCTACCCCCACGTCCACGACCACGATGTCTATAATCACTTTGGACGTAGTTAATTTCTTTCTTTTCATCTGTGGCCACATTCGCTTCAGGAAGTGGGGCTGATCCAGGAGGTCTCATCTCACTGTTTCTCATTAGCAGTGTATTATTCTCCTCGGCTAGTAATAGACATGCTATAAGCTTTGAGTATGTCTCAAAACCTCTTTCACGGTATTGCTGTTGAAGCAACACGTTATTAGTGTGAAAGGTGGAGAAGGTCTTTTCCAACATGTCTTTCTCAGTTACCTTCTCACCACATAGTCTCAATTGAGAAACTATTCTGAACATAGCCGAGTTATATTCTTCCACGGACTTGAAGTCCTGGAACCTGAGATTCCTCCAATCATAATTGGCCTTTGGTAACAACACCGTTCTATGGTGGTCATATCTTATCTTTAATTCTTTCCAAAGGTCCAAAGGGTTCTCAATGGTTAGGTATTGATCCTTGAGACCCTCAACAAGATGATGACGAATGATCGATATCGTTCTGTATCGATTCCTTTCCTTCTCATTATTATCCTCAATGATACATTCGCCAAGTCCTTTAGACTTTAGATTTATCTTAGTATCCAACGCCCACTGTAAGTAATTGTCTCCAGAGAGATTGAGGGCAGCATAATCCAAATTGTTGATTTTCGACATCTGAAAACATTCATCCTATTCTCTAAGAACTATAAGATTTTAAAGTTTATGCATATGATGCAAAATAGGTCATGGGTGCTTATATAAACGGGTACGGATGCATGATGCTTATGAAACCAGATTTTTATGTTTAACAACCTAACATAATGTTTTTATATGCTCATGATGCAAGCCTAGTATTCAAATTCTAAACCGTATGATGATATGACCGGATTTTAATCAAGCATGTTATGTCTATATGATGCAATCAGTTTCAGTTTCATGTTTATCAATCAACGAATCAATCCAAACAAGCAAACAAACAAACGAGTTCAAATAAATATGCAACCAAATTTGGACAGAGTGTTTACTGTCGATCGACGGGTGATTTGTGTCGATCGACACAGTTTAATTCAAACAACAAATTCAGGCAGAAGTTTACGTGTCGATCGACATAAAACTAGTGTCGATCGACACGGGTACAGATCATGCAATCGGTTTGGATTTTAATTGAATTAGGTTAGGGTTTCAAGTTAGGGTTTCAAGTGATTACGAATCATGAATCAATAAACACAATCAAGCAAGCAATAACAATAACAAGCATGATTTAGATTAGGGTTTCTAAGATTATCATGAATCTAGGTTCTTTAGATTAGGGTTTCTTATTGTTTACCTTAACCTCCGTGAGTCTTCTAGTTCGCCGTAACCGTTGATAGGCTGTATGAACTTTCTTCTAGTTCGCCGTAACCTTAAAGGCTGTATGAACTATGATTTGAACAGTAACGCCGGATGAACAGTAATCGTCGATGAACAGTAATCGTCGATGAACAGTGCGCGATGAACAGTACGATGAATAGTAACGATGAACAGTAATCGCGTTTTTTGTGTTTTTAGGGTTTAGGGAGCAACTCGTGCTGATAACGTGTTGTGAATCAAGAGAACGAATGGGGAAGATTGTGTTTATTCATTAATCATAAGATCCTTTATATAGGATTATTACAAGAGAGAAAAGGAAAATTCATTTTCCTAATGGGAAAAGGAAAGTACATAAAAGGAAAATCCTAATTCAACTAGGATTCATTAAACCGGCCTAAAGACTAAGTGTTAATGGGCCGTAAACGGACCAGAACTAGTTATGACAATCCACTATGATTTATAACAAAAAACAGTTTTTCTATGGATATTGTAATTTTTTGCCGTTTTAAAAAAGTTTATGTGATTTTATTAGATCGTATAAATTGTTGATTCAAAGAAAGCAGAAATGATCACGTATACTACAAAATTCAAGAATAACGACGACCATGAACGTAAGTTACTTTGCGTAAATCAAATTTATAATTTTATTACTAGACACACACCATGGCGATCCAAATCTTACAAGTTATATATGAATAGACAATACAACAAAGACTTATAAGAAAAAGTCTTTAGAGAATTTGGTTTACATGATCATAGAATTATCACAATGGCAATGAAGGTGAGCTTCGGTAAGACAATTGAAAGCATCCATGTATGAGACAAAACCCATGAACCAAAACTCAAACCCATCTTGTGTCACCACTTGCACATACCTCTCACTTGGTTTTAGCCCATTCGATGATGAACTAATCCAACTTACTTTCCCCAATTCCATCACCACCTATTATAAGTAAAACATCTTTATATTAATAACCATGTGCCAATAATATTAATTTATTGAGAGATTAATTAGACTGAAAACTTAATTTTGGGACTGGAAAATTCTATTACATACCGATGTATTAATTTATTGAGAGTGTTAATCTATAGAGGATGTATATATATATCACATGTTTACTATTTTTGTTATCAACTTTTATCTTTTATTAATCTATAGATTGAAACTCAATGGACTGACCTTGTAGTATGCCGGAGTAACACCGTTTCCACCAGCGGAAGAAGGAAGACGAATTGCGTAATCGCTGCAAAAAGTGATTCTTTTATTCGAAACGTATAACATTCCGGTGACTGGTCCTGAAGTGGTCGATATGTAGCAAACGAACGAATCCAAGAGTTTCTCTGAGGTTAACACACCAAACTCTCTTTCAAACACTCTCTCTGGTCCACCTTCAACGATCATTTTAGTGCCTTGCGCAAGCCTAGCCATTGCTGCATCACTTATGCTAGGACTAAACTTCACTATACATATGAATCATATAATTAAAAAAAAAAAAAAGAGAATTAGAGATATGCTTTATTAGAGTTATTCCAAATATATTTAAAAATATCACACGTACGATGGTCTTTTAAACCGCCGGCTAATGCTTCTGCCTTACGAGTCACGTCACCCACTTTCTTTCCGTACCGATTCAACATCTCGAGAACTTTATCCTTCGATCCTATATCATAACAAGAAAATCAAGATTTATAATTGAACATAATTACAATGGTTTCTTTTCTTTAGTTAAGGATAGTAAGAAGACACAATATTTGTTAAATAATTACTCTTATCAGAAGCGGAAGTGGGAGGAGTGACATGAACGTAAGGATTATTATTACGACCGTTGGTCTTGTGTTTAGCCCTTGAGGCTTTCTCATTCACGGGCTTGTATTGTGCACTCATTGGTATTGATGGTGATTATGATTATGTGATGGTGCATGGTGATGGATGGTTAATATACAGAGAGATCGCGTAAATTATACGTGATCGGACAAAGTTTATTGCATGTTTTTTTTTTGTTATAAAAAGATTCGGATAAGGCAATGATTAATTCTCCAGTGTTCTCGTGGTGGTACAATGTATTGTTCCTTTGGTAATGAGATTCTTATTCTATCTTATCTAATGAAATATATAGTGATTATAAGCAAGAAACACATTGTGAGTTGTGACCCAAAAAAGAGCAAAAGAAACACATTTATTGAAATTTCTTTAGAGCATTCACAGTCGTAATACTCTCAAAAATTCTTAAATCAATTTTTAATAATAAATTTATTATCGTGGCATTTTCATTGATTGGAGACGAGCAGAGAGAAAGAAGAGAAAAGGAGTGATTTTTTCATTCTCAGACTAAAAAAAAGTGGTCCAGTGATAAGTGGACAAGTGGCTATGATACCGTCTCAGAAATCTCAGTCTACTGAGACGTATCAGACAAATAAACTCAATTTTGATTTATTTTTATATGCTTTTAGGCTTTTGATACTCTCATTTAAGGATGGGCAAAAATAACCGGAACCGAAAAACCGAACCGAAATCGACCCGTAATTATCCAAACCGAAACCGAATTGAACTTCAAAGAATACCCAATGGATATTTTTTGTTAGAACAAAAAGAACCGGAACCGAGCCGATACCGAACCGAAAACCGAATGGGTATCCGAAATATCCGAAACATAAATTAATCCACAAATATATATATGCATAGTTTGAGTATATTTTACAATTTTTCTTTGTTATGTTTACAATTAATTCGGTTAGTTCAAATATTGTTATCTATTAGTAGGTAGTTCGGATAAAAATAGCTAATATAAGTTTATTGTTTTATTTTTTATTAAAAACAAATACTATTTTTTGGATAATTTAGTGTATTTTGGATAAAAAATACTCAGAACCAAACCGAAACCGAAATTAGTGCTTTAAGATTTGTTTCATTACAACGTCTGTCACTCTCTTAAGACTTTGATGTTTCACAACTTGTTTCGTTATTTTCGTATTTTGAAGGTTTGAGTTGAAACTTATAAAGTTTATCACTTTGAATAGGTTTAAACTCTTTAATTTTGTTTATTTAATATCATTGTCTTGTAAACTCTCAAATCTTGTGTTACTTTATAGAAAGGGAATATCTCTCTAGATTACTCAAATATTGTGTCATTTTCTACTGTTTTTTGTATAATGCTTTGCTTAGGATTTCAACTTTTAAGTTCGGTACTTTGTTTCAAAACAATAGGTAATTCGAATTGTACTCTTTTTCCTTCAATGTGATTTTCACATTAAGGTTTTTTAATGAGGCAAGGAGAATTACCTATCTTAGGATTTCAACTTTTAATTTTGTTATTTTGTTTCAAAACTATTAAGTTGCTTTTGGATTTTTATTATGAACTTGTTTCAGTATTGTCGTAATATTACGTTTGGTGGCATTTTGGGTATAACCGAGACCAACCCGGAACCGCTAGATATCGAACCGAAACCGAACCGCAATTCAATGGGTACCTATATAGGTATAAAATATCTAAACTCAATATATCCGGAACCAATTGGTACCGACCCGAAACCGAACCGAATATCCGGTTGCCCAGGCCTACTCTCATTGTATCACGACTGGGGATGCTCTAGTAATTTTGTTCTCGTTACCAATTTGATTTACTTTCTCATTAAATAGTCCTTATTTGAATTATTTGTTTTCCTCTAATGTCAGTAAAAAAAATCAATTCCGGATGCTAAATGGTGATATTTGATAAAAGGTTAAGTTAAGGTACCAATATGTAAATTCTAATAAATAAAAGGACTATACTGCAATACTTAGTTACATATAATTTATCAAAGGTCAATCGTTTTCTTCTCTCGTCGCCGTTTTCCCAATCGCCGATAGAAATCTCTGATTTCCCACATTGATTCTTTAATCGGAATAAGTATCCGAATCCTATACCGGTGAATCAGGGCTCGAAAACCCACCAGAAATTTAATCAATTTTTTTTTTTGCCAGTTTAAGCAGAGTATTCGTTAATATGTCTTATGGACGAGGACGAGGACGAGGAAGGTTTGCATATAGCGGTCCCATTGATAAAGCAGAACCTTTTGTGATTTTCCCCGTAAGTTCAAATCTTTAGGGTTTTTACCCCCAAAAGTTTTGATTTTTTTTTGTGTTTGTGTGATGATGATATTGATAGTAGATTCTGTGTTTGTGTGTAGGAAATTACTTTACCTAATCCTAAATTGATCCCTAAAGACTCTCAATTAGTTACTAGCTACTTGAATTTTCAGAAGTTTTGGAGAAATTCTCCTTATCATTTAGGTGATGGTGTTTTAAAGAAAGGTACTAACTTTACTATTATATACTCTCTCTCTTTTTAGATACTTTTTGTTTGTAATCTTGGTACTAATTTTGTTTTTAGACACCTTTTGTTTTAATGGTTTTGGTTTTTTTGTAATCAGAGAATGAGAGTTTAGACATTGAGAGGTTTTCGGATGCGTTGAAACCGAAGAAGAAGGCGAATAAGAGTGGATCTTTTTATGATTTTCTTGTTCTTAGACCTGATAACTTCCCTAAAGAACTTCTTGGAGGTTTGTTATTATCAAGTCTCAAACACATTTTGGTTTAGATTGATTATATAGTTATTGATTATATACGCGATTTTCAGATACTCGTAGAGAACGACCTGTGAAGAGAGCGAGATGGAGTACAGATGCAGGTATGTTGTTTGAATTAGTAGTTTCTTGGTT
Organism: Draba incana; assembly: GCA_963576765.1. Classification (NCBI taxonomy): domain Eukaryota; kingdom Viridiplantae; phylum Streptophyta; class Magnoliopsida; order Brassicales; family Brassicaceae; genus Draba; species Draba incana. The sequence goes on along the minus strand of OY755211.1, from coordinate 758,861 downwards.
TTTTACAACAATGTATGTAACTCAAATGTTTATGGTTTCATTTTTTGCAGATTTGCAGAAATTAGATGTGTTTGAGAAGCTTGAAGCTAAGCTTAAGGTAACAAAACAAACACGTATTACTGTTTGATGGTTTTTTTTTTTTTTTCTCTTCTCTCGTATAAAAGGAGTACGTTTTCGGGTTATTGTTTTGGTTAAGGCGGAAGGCAAGGAGGAGGACGAAGAGGAAGTAGAAGAAGAAGAAGTTGATGAATCAAGTGAAGATTCCGATGAAGGAGATTACGAGCAAGTTCTGTTTTCTTACCAAATTCATAGTGTGAAGATGATTTTTTCTGTTTTTACTTATACTTTGTTTTGTTCTTGTATGTCTTGTAGAATGAAGACTTTGATGATGATGACGACGATTATAACCCACCATCCAATGGCGATTGTAAGCAATCATCTTTTACTCGTTGTCTCTTTACGATGATTGTATACTTGAAATTGTTACTTAACTTTGTTTCTCTTGTTTTTCTTGTCAACAGTTGAAGCTACTTATTAAGAAGCTTTCTTCTTCTTCTCAAAAGGATTCAGTAGAAGAGAAGCTAGGCATGTCCCCAAAGCTTTACTTTTATAGAGTAGTTAAAAGGTGAAAACTTAATTATATATTGTCTTTGGTCAAATCACTTCAAATATCTTAGGATCAAATTTTGATATTGATTTGATATTGATGTATTGTTTTCTTGGTACTTTTGATATTATTGAGAAATGTTTTGCTCTTTCAAATATCTCAAACATCTCAACAAAAATGTTCAAATGACCCAAAACTAGTTATGAGAATCTCCAAGTTCACTCATTTTTGTATTTTTGGTATTGGAATACATTGTTCGATAATTCTTTGACATATTGAAGCAAAATTTGTCATCTTTTCTTTTTCTTGTTAAATTTCTTTTCTGACTGTGAATAAAATTAGGGTCAATTTATTAAATGCAAGAAAGAAAACAAAACTAAAAACTAAAAAATTTGGCACATTGACCACTTTTAGTTTAATTTTCAGTTTAATTTTTTTTTTCTCATCCAACTAATTAACCCTTAAAATTAGGGATATTTTCTATGTTTCACTCACCAATCAACATTAATCTATTAACCATTAATCGATGTTCTTCTGCTAATTCCTTGATAATCAGTTTTGGCCTAATTACCAAATTACAGAGGATGTTACTCAATAAAAATCAAAACCCTAAAAAAACTCTCTCTCATCAAAAAAACAAAACTTGCAAAAGCACAATTTCAACAAATATTCGAATCTATCCTAGTAAAGGAAGAAGATTTCGATGGCAAAAAGATGAAAGCTTTTTCACTATCAAAATATGATTCGAGTGTTTTGATATAAGCCTCTGTCTGAACCAGAAAGTGTTCCTATATTTCACCTTCTCGTTATTCGGAGGCTATAAACATATATTCATATGAACCCTGAAAATTTATTTTGTCTGAAATTTTTTGAGAAGGAGCTTAATTTGAAGAAAAATCAAAGCTTCTTACACTTTCAAGTATTTTTTGATGATCAGATTTGATTTTTGCCTCCTAACTAAGCCAAAATATGAAATAGCCTAAAAACTAGGGTTCATAAAGCTACTCAAGGAGGCAGATTTATTAACACAGAAAATCGAAAACATAAAGATGAAAAAAAAACAGGTAAAGAGATTTTGTGTTATGAGTTTGGAAGAGAGAGTTGTGGCGCAGAAGTTTTTATTCACTCTGTTTTTTTCTAGGGCTTTTGGTGGTTTGGTTTATTGACTATATTACCCTCTTTAAAAACGGTTTGGTTTTCTAAAACCAATTCATTCAATCTGCCAACATTGAAATCGGTTTGGGTTATGTTTCTTTTGGTTAAGATTACTTGCAAATTGGGAAGTGTTGAATAATATATCCAAATTAAGTATATCTTACTATGATGTTATATAGATATTAATAATTTTTAAGTGGATCTACTCAAATTTTTACTTAATTTTGCTTTTTTTTTATAAATATCATAGGTACAATATTAATGATATATATAAAGAAATATACTAATATGAATATTTTTATATTATATACAAAAGGAACACATTCGTATTTGATAAGTTGTAATCATTCTGTCATGTTTCTATGTATGTTTCCTCCAATATGATAGAAGTTACTTATGTACATAAGCATATGTTATCTATTGAATAACCTATAATTACATCACACTTGTATATCTTCCCAATTGACATTGTATAATAAAATAGAAAAATATCTGAAAATTCGTATATATCTTTTACTTTTTCCTACCTGCATTTGGACATTTTATTCTGGATATACAGAATTTACTTTTTTCCTTCTGTTGATAGATAGTTGTATATAAATAACATTAGACAGTGAATTTTAAAAATTTTATCTGTTTTTGGAAAATATTTTAGTTTTTCAGCTCAAATTCAGTTTCAACTGTCATGTGTAGATCTCAATAGGTATTGTAGACGGAAAGGAGTTCATCTGTACAAAACAAAAACGGCAGAACGTTCTATTCTCTTCGTCTAAGTTCGGCTTCGCACGTGGCAATCCAACTGTTAAAGCGTAAGCATGCGAGCTGTTTTTTTTTTTGTTGGTAGCCGTTAAACCAACTCATACATACACAGATAATTAATTTTAAAACATTAATTTTTTTTTTCCCCGTCAAACATTCATTTTTGTTTTAAATTGATTGTTGATAATAAAGGATTTTTTCCTTCATAATTTTAATTTCCTTTGATCACGCTAAATATATTACAAAGTATATATATATATATATATATATATATATATATATATTTCTCTCTGTCAAAGTTTTTTCCTGAATAGTATTTTCTTTTACTCGTTTTGTTTTTTTCTCCTTTGTTGTTTCCTTTCAGGCGAAAAGAGGAAACAACGTTCTACATATATTCTTTACCTTCTTAGAGAAAAACCCAAAAACCGAAAAAGTGAAAATCGCGTTAAAAGCCAGCAGATTTTTTAGGGTTTGTGATCGAAAGTTTCTCTCAGGCGAAATTCACGACAATGTCGCCGTCGTTTGCAGCAATTTCGTCTCTTTTTGTGATTCTTCTGAGTCTAATTTTGGTTAAAGGAGGAGAAATTCGATTACCATCGGAGAAGATTATGAACAGCAAACGCGAAATCTGTGAAGGAATTGCTAAACCGGGTTCTTGTCCGGTTAAGTGTTTCAGGGCTGATCCGGTTTGCGGTGAAGACAGCGTTACTTACTGGTGTGGTTGTGCAGATGCTTTGTGTAATGGTGTTCGTGTTGCTAAACAAGGAGCTTGTGATGTTGGTAATGGTGTTGGTTTGTCTGTTCCTGGACAAGCTCTGCTTTTGATTCACATTGTTTGGTTAATGCTTCTTGGGTTTTCTATTCTCTTAGGTCTCTTTTGATTTTCATGTTTCTGTGAAATCAAGAAACACATTAGAGATTTTCTAGAATTTGAGATTTGTTACTTTTGTTTATATAATCTTTGATTTGGTTTTGTTTAATACAAAAAGTTGTTCTTTTTATTGCTCTGTGTTGTTATTACAAGGTTTGTTCCGTACAAAAGAAGCTTTTTTGAATCTTGATTTCTCCATCTCTTTACCAAGATAATCTAAGATTGTATCTGTTACATGGTTAGGCAAACAATTTGCATCTAGCATCATTCTCAAGTATTTGTGTGCTTCTTTCAATCTCCCGGCTTTGCTATTCACTTCGATCATCGTGTTGTAACTCACAACGTCCGGGTTTATTCCATTGCTCTTCATATGATCAAACAGTCGTGTCGCTTCGTCTAGCCGGTTTGCTTTCCCGAGTGCGTTGATCAATGTGTTGTACATTACAATGTCTAGATACCCTCCTTGCGTTGTGAGTCTGTCGAGAACCGCGCTTGCTAAGTCGGCTCTTCCCATTTTTCCTAATCCGTGGATTATTACATTGTATGTTGCAATGTCTGCTTCGCAGAAATTCTCACCCATTTGGTCGAGAACTCCACGAGCGGTTTTGAAGTATCCCTTCTTGACGAAGGAACTCATCATGGAGTTGTAGGTGTAGCTCGTGAGATCGGTTACGCCCATTTCATTGAATATCTCAAACAATTTGCACGCTAAACTAAGATCGCCTTTCGACAGATAAATAGATAGAAATGTATTCATCATGTCTACGTCGAAAGATTCTGGCTTCGCTTCAACTCTTTGCCCTCTGGGTAACGCAAACAAGGGCTTAGGTCGATTTCTCTGGTCGGCTAATTGGTCCATATACGGAGACGATGACCAAGGGTCATCTTTAACAGGTGTAACGTCCTCAGCTTCCTCTGAACCAACTATGCTCATGATATCTAAGAAGCTTCCTTTACTTGGAAACATCGGCGTGAAATCCTTATCTTTGCTCTGCGGACGTTTTAGCGAAGCTTCCACTCCGGCGTTCCATCTCAGAACATTTGGCACTAAGTTTCCTTCGCGTACGTGCTTCATCAACTTCTCTTTCCAATCCCACCTCCCTTGTTTATGAAACCCGATCAAAAGCGAACTAATCGTAACCAAATCAACAGAGAAACCTCTAGTTTCCATCTCTTCCACTAATTTCACTGCTCCTTCTAGCTTCCCTTCCCTGCAAAGCTGCAACACAACAATGCTAAAAGTAATCGCGTCGACAAATTGACCTTTCTTTTTCAAGTCACAGAACAGAGTAAACCCAGCCTCGGCTCTACCGTTCCTAAATAACCCGTCAATCAGAATATTGTACGTCCAGCAAGAAGCTCGAACTCCTTCTTGAACCATCTTCTCAAACAATTGACAAGCCTCAACGACTTTCCTTGCCTTGAGCGTCCCGTCTAAAAGGGAGTTATACAGAATAGTATCAGGAACAAACCCGTTATACTGCATCTCACCGAAAATCCTCATTGCATCATTCATCCGGTAAGATTTACAACATCCTTGAATCAGTATACGATACGTCGAATTATCAGGCTCATGTCCAGATACTTTTAGTTCATCCCATACAATCAAAGCGTCTTTTACTCTTCCGACTAAACACAAGACGTGGATCAAGCTATTATACGTGCATATATCAGGACCGATCGAGCTTTGCTCTTTCATCTCTTTAAACAAACTCAATGCAGTATCCAAATCACCCCAAGAACCAAATCCATGTATACATATGTTATAACTCCATGTATCAAACTTGAATCTTTTCATTCCCTTTAACTTATCAAAAACACTTTTGAATTCCAATCTCATATCTGCTTTTCTTAAACCTACCAAGAGCTCATTCACAGCAACATTTCCAGGAAGATAACTTACACTTACACTAACCCCAGCTTCTAAAAGCTTAAAGAAAATGGATAAAGCAAGACGCAATTCATTCTTCTTCAACAGAGCAATAAGAACAGAATCATATAAGCAATCTCCTAGTTCCTCCATGTAATCCAAAACTCCTAACGCTGAATCGTACTTACCCGAACGGATTAGAGAATCAAGCAATACCTTAGACGTAGTCTGATCCAAATTAACTCCATCTTCCTTCGTCGAACCAAGCAGATCGGGAATTTCTCCGATCATCCCTTTCCGGCAAACAGTACGAAATATCTGAGAATAAGCTGATACGGAATGTTTGTACCCAGGACGGAGTGAAAAACACCATCGGAAGAAATCAAGCTTCTTCGACGGATCTATAGAGTTCCGACGAAGGATCTGGAGTACGACGGGTTCCGAAATCGGAATCGAATCTGCGTCGAGATTCCTCGTACCTGATTGAGACAAGGACTTCGATAGAGACGCGACGAGAAGAACATTACAAAGCTGTGTATACGGTGGTTTTCTCGCCGGAGTTAGACCGGAGATTGCAGCTGATACGACGGCGGTGCTTGCTTTTCCATTTCGCATCGCATTGCAGAGAAGACGAGACGAGATATGCTAACATAAACACGGCGTCGTTTAGCACTGTATTAAAATAAAACGTTGTCGTATTGGTTCATGGATGATAATGGGCTTAAGCTTAGGCCCATTAGCCCAATAAGGTTGTCAATGTTCAGTCGATAAACCCTAAATTCTCTTTGTCGTCTTCAATCTTCGTTTTTGCCGTTTTTTCATCGATTTTTCTAGAGAGAGATTTTTTCCGGTCTTCGGTGTGTGAAAAAATGGGTTTCAAGAGGAAGAGAGGTGATGGTGATGGTGAGGAAATGGATGGAGAAGATCGAGGAAGATCTAATTTCAATGTTGGAGAGAAGAGGAACGTGATACTTCCTTCGATGATTAAGAATAAGGATAAAAGATCTAAAGTATACGCGAAGCAGAAGCATGAGAAGAAATTAGAGAAGCAGAAGAAGATTAAAGCTCGTGATGCTGCTGAGAAACGAGCTTTAGAGCTTGGCGAAGAGGTAAAAAAAAATCTCTAGAATTTGTCTGTTTAGAGTTTTAGATCTGAATTTCGCTTTGTTCTTGCTTTTTGCAGCCTCCACAAAAGATGATTCCGAAAACAATTGAGAATACTAGAGAATCTGATGAAACTGTTTGCAGACCTGACGATGAAGAAGTATGTATTTCGAATTTTGTTTTGGATCTTCATGTTTTCGATTCAATTTTGAGCTCTTTTGCTTATTTTGCTGGCTATGAACGAATTTTTGCAGTTGTTTGCTGATATTGATGCTGATGAGTTTAATCCAGTACTGAGACGTGAGGTTATACCTAAAGTCTTGATCACTACTTGTCGTTTCAATTCCACTGTAAGGCTTTTTTTGCTCATAAGAGATTCTACAGTAATGTTGTTTTAGCTCTTTTTGGTTTTACATGTATCTGTTATGTGTATTGTAGAGAGGACCTGCGTTTATATCGGAGTTGATGTCGGTGATCCCGAACTCTCATTATCAGAAAAGAGGAACTTATGATTTGAAAAAGGTATTGCTGATTAGTTTCAGAGACTGCTTAAAGTTTATCTCTTTGCAATTTGTATAAACCTTTTAGATATATGGTTATGTAGATTGTGGACTACGCAACGAAGAAAGATTTTACGTCTCTCATTGTCGTTCATACAAACCGTAGAAAACCTGGTTAGTTTTTACGTCTAGGTTACATGTATTTTTGGTTGTGTAATGGCATTTTTGTATGGTTTGATTCAAGCTTTTGCTGTTTTTTCGTATGTAGATGCGCTTCTTATCATTGGTTTGCCGAATGGTCCAACTGCTCATTTTAAATTGTCTAATCTTGTTCTAAGGAAGGATATTAAGGTATGTTAATTAAACTCGTTTTTCCTTCTATGCATCGAGTGTGGATTAGTGATTACTGTAATGGATGTTACATTGTGAATGCAGAATCATGGAAATCCTACAAGTCATGAACCTGAACTGGTTTTGAATAACTTTACTACGCGTTTAGGAAATCGTGTTGGGAGGTAACTATAGTTTTTAATGTGTTGATATTTCGTTTGATCTCAATGGTATCTTTGATCTCTTGCTAATGTTATAGTTTCTGAAATCTCAGATTTTTTCAATCACTCTTTCCTCAAGAACCTAATTTCCGCGGTAGGAGAGTTGTAACATTCCACAACCAGCGCGATTTTATATTTTTCAGACATCATCGGTACATAAATTTCTTCACCTTTTTCATCTTCCTTCGTCTCCTCCTTTAAAACATATATATTGAGCAAGTGCAATTCTCTGCTCAGTTACATATTGGAGGCAAAGGAAAACAAAGAAAGTAGTTCGAAAGGAAAAGATGGTGTTCCTCGGGAGAAAGTAAAAGCTCGTCTTCAGGTTAGCATATCGAAAATGATCTCTCTATTATGTTTGGATCCATTCGATATACTCAATTCTGTATCCCTTAATCGTGTAATTTACGGTGCAGGAATGTGGTCCTCGATTCACGCTTAAGCTAGTTACTTTACAACATGGAACCTTTGACACCAAAGGTGGAGAATTCGAATGGGTCCATAAGGTAAACTCGCCGGAATTTATATATCAAGATTTAATCCTGATCCTTAAAGAGTTTGCTAATTTTCAATTTCTCTTTTCGTTTTGTGTGTGTTTCCATTACAGCCTGAAATGGACACTAGCAGGAGGAGGTTCTTCCTATGAATTTCGCAGGTCTTCCAGTTTCACCAAGTTTTTGCTTATTTTTGGTAACCCCTTTCACATTTTTATTTCAGTGTAGCAATAGAAACAATCTATTTCAACAGTACAAGTCCTTGTGTTTTGTTTCAAGTCTGTTGAAGGATATGTTTTTGGTGAGACCAAGTATTTTACAGGCACATGGACTTGTTTATGTTTTTATCGTATAAAGTGATCTAATGACTACTATCAATAAATCAAATCTTTGCAAGTACTGTATAAGTACACTTGCATATGATTCTCAAACTTGATTTAAATGTAATCACACATGATCTTTTGTTCCTTTCAAGCCAAATCCTACCTTAATGATTTACTTCTTACAAATTCCGGTATATATATATATATTTTTTTTTTGCCAACAAATTCCGGTATTTAATGTAGAAAACTTGCTACATCTGATTTTTTATTACAGAAACTATCTATAGGAAAGAGCGTAGAACTTCAAAATACATTAATTGATTTTATTGAGCTATTATTGGCTTAAATTTATGGAAAATTGTTTAGTGCAAAAAACAATGTATTAATAGATCAAAATTAATATGTTTTCTTAATATGTGCAAAAGTTCTAAAAAATCATACATATTGAAACGGAGGGAGTATTACAGAAACTATCTATAGGAAAGAGTGTTAAATGTGTGATAAGTGAATAATTACAAGTATAATAAATGTGTTAAATGTGTGATAAGTGAATAATTACAAGTATAATAAATGTAAGTGTTACCAGAAAGTATAATAAAATATTCATTTTTTGGTCAATGGAGGCGGCTAAAACCGAAAAACGAATCTTTATGCAAAATCCTTGGAAATAATAAAAAAAGCTCTTCAAGATCTTTCGTAATGATGAACCATCAGTACCTTGACACGTTCAATTCACATTAGCTAATTATATATTTGTCGGTATCGTTTGACAAAACTTGTTCTCTGATTTAGACGTTTGTTTTAAATTAACATTTATTTAACCTTACTATTGGAGTAGTATACTAGTACTATTAGATTTCATCAAATTTAAACTTGGAGTGCAAGTCATCTTTGAGGTGTACTAAATCTTTTTTTTTTTTTTTTTTTATCCAAGTCTTAACTCCTAAGAGAGTATTAACAAATGAGAAAAAGAATTATGTTTAAACACACAAATTACTACTATTAAACACAATTATCACTCAAGACAACAAAACAAATGTGTGTTTTCACAAAAATAGAAATAATTAAGAGAGACGCGGTTTAGCCGCGATTAAAAACTCGTCGGCTCACATGCTCAAGAGTACACATCTACTAATATGTAACCACGTGTCACTTCACTCTTTTCTGAGAAATTACTAATTTTTTAATTTTATTTAAATTGATACCATATTCAAAGAGCTATAAATAGTGAGAAGTGAGAACACTCTCTTCTTCAACCTCAAGTACTACACATTTCAAAAAAAAAAAAAAAAAATCCCCTTCACATAAACCCTAGAAAAAAAAAAAAATCCTTAGCTTCTCGAAGATCTAGTAGAAATGGAGAAGAACATGGTAGGGTTCAGATTTCATCCTACAGGAGAAGAATTGATAAATCATTACCTGAAGAACAAAATTCTGGGTAAATCATGGCTCGTCGACGATGCGATTAGCGAAATCAACATCTGTAATTACGATCCGATTTATTTACCTTGTAAGTTTCTTCGATCTCTCGAATCATCGAATCATGTTCTGATTTTCTGATTTTGGGGATTTTTGATTTTTTGCAGCGTTATCGAAAATCCAATCGAAGGATCCGGAATGGTACTTCTTCTCTCCGAGAGAATACGCGACTGCGAAGAAGACGGCAGCGAAAAGGACTACAAGTTCTGGGTATTGGAAAGTTACAGGTGTTGATCGGAAAATCAAAGAGAAGAATGTTGTGATTGGGATTAAGAAGACGCTTGTTTACTATGAAGGTAGAGTTCCTAATGGAATTCGTACTCCTTGGGTTATGCATGAGTATCACATCACTTGCTCGCCTCCTGATCAGGTATAACCAACAATTTTCCCCCAAATTGATTTTTGGTAGCTTAATTTGATTTGTTCAAGTTGAATTTGGTAGCCTTTATGTTCTACTAATTTAGTCCTGATCTTCTTGTATTGATCTCTGATCTAGTTGTTAGCTGTAATTTCCCCTTTCTTGGATGGTAATTTAGTACTGAATCAGGATTTGATTAATTAGTCTCTGATCTAGTTTCCTTTAAGCTCAGTTTAAGTTTCTCTGCTGGTGTAAGCTTAGTTTGAGGTTTTAAGTGTTATAGAAGTTGTGTCCAAGTTTCGTTTGCTTTGTGATTTAGCTGTATGAGTGAAAGTGTGTTAATTTATTGCTTTATTGGCAAAGAACTTATGTGTGGTGTGTAACTTTGGGTTTTGTTTCAGAGGAGGAATTATGTTATCTGCAAAGTAATGTATAAGGGTGAGGAAGGAGGAGACATTTTGTATGGTAATAGTAACGTTAGTGAGGTTCAGCCAAGTCGCTCTTTGGTCTCTGATTCGAATACGGTCAACAGAGCGATTAACACATCCCCTGAGGTGAGTTCGGTTTATGAAATGTTTCGCTATTCGTTAGTATCGGACATTCTCTTTACTCTGCCTCCCTTTACATATTCAGGTTGAGCAGCCAGTTGAAGATGGTTTGTATATGGATGATTTGTTAAACCCGAGGAACGAACAAGGAGATCTCTCTCCGAGTGATGGATTCAATCCAGACACGTTCTTCAGCAACTACAATAACAACAACAACAACCACTACGTTAACTTGCAGCCACAAACTTCGTACGATAATGAGTTTTGGAATCGAGTGGATGCTTATAACGGAGAGGGTATTGAAGATGTGTTTTCCAATCCAGAACTCATCATGCTAGAGAACCGCAACAATCACATGGCGAAGAAACCTTTAACAGGGATCATTGTTGATTATAGCAGCGACAGGGAATCAATATCTGCAACGGTAAACACACATGACTCTTTTTCTTTATCAATACTTTCATCGAGTTGCTTCTATCTGTATTCTCAAATTTTTCATTATACTATGAACAGAGTTACCAAGGAACTGCGAGTCCAAACGAAAGTGTTGGTAGCTCAAATAAATACTTCCCAAGTTCCTCAAGCACAGACTCTTTCAAAGAACTACAAACTTCTGAAGATCCTTCGAACAATCGAAAGAACCGGGAATTTCAACTCACACGGCGCACCATACCATCAAAGCAAAAGGTGTAGAATTGCTCTTAAAATTGATCTTTTGGGTCTACTTATATCTTATAATCTCCTCACATATTTAATATCTTTTCAGGTGAAAGTAGGTAAGTCTAAAGCGGTTTCTGCATCCATAGTGAAGGAGTCATCTATGGCGAAAACAAAGAGAAAGGGCTTGTTTATTACAGAGGAAGTAATTGAGATAAACCGCAAGATTCCTCGGTATATCTATCTAATGAACTCAATCGTTGGTCTCATTCTCTTGGTGTCTCTCTTGGAAGCATCATGTCGGTTTTACTAACCGCAAAAATTTGAACCCGCGGATGAAGTTTGATCGCGATAAAGGCAATGCAGATTGAACAAATCACTCGTTTTCAATCGGTTTTTTCTTCTCTAATTCTGTTTTCTTCTGAATGAGTCAAGTATAGATATACATGTGTATGATTTTGACAAATGAAAGTTATGTGTGTATGTTATATAGCCTATGTTAATGCATTTTTGGGTTTTTTTTCTTCCATCAAATCACATCTCACTGGATCAGAGCTACTAAATCATCCAAAAAGAAGTTGGATCATAAAGCAAAAGTGTCTCGAGATCACACATTTATCTTTGTGATCAATAAACAAAAACTCTATAAGAAGATTATGAGATCATAGAACCTAAGTGATTAAAAGACCTCGAGCCAGAGATCTGATCCGCCAAGAATCTAACCGAGTGCGCCATAAAGCAGGAGGCTAAGCATCTGATCATTGTTGATTCAGTCATCACTAGTGAAAAAAAAAACCAAAATGTCAGGCGCAAGTTCGATAAAACTTATAGGGCAACAAAGATTCAAAGACCTGACCTTTAAGAGAGACTGTATTTGATGTTAAGACGAGCATATCTACGATGAAAACCACGGAAATCGGTAATTCCCAAACCTGTAAAAACAGTATTGTAGACATATTCACATTTTAGCATTTACATAGTCTTCCTTATTATCGGTTTACGAGCTTATGAAACATACCAGCAGAGCAAATAGAAAGATCTTGACGTAACTCGAGATTAAGATCCCCAAAAGAATCTCTTTTCTTCTGCAAATCATATAAACTAAAGTTATTAATTCAGTGCACATAAAAATCACTAACTAACTAAACTTTTGCAATAGTCTTTGGCAAAATTCATAATGAAGAAAATCTATATACCTGGAAGCGCCGATTGACATAAACTTAGTCGCGAAAGCAAATGAAAAAACAAACGCGAAATTCACAGATAGTACATTGACCATAACCTGTTTAATAATGTTCATTTATTAACATTTTCATAAACACCAGTCTATGGAATTTTTCATGAAATGAGAACTAACCTTTAGAGATTCAAGAACAAAGCTCATCGAAACACTTGATTCGTCATTAGTTCTTCGCAGTAGACAGCTTCGATCTTTAGAAATTGTTAAAGTCTCTCCAAAAAATGAAGAGTTATACTATACTATATCTGCTTTGTGTTTTATATAGTATGACATAACACTAAAAGGATACAAGTATCTAGAAGAAGATAAGCCAAGACCAATTTCCACAAAAGATACTGCCAAAATTGTAGATTCATTTATCCATATCTATATGAATTCAAACTTGATAAACACATAATCTTTACTAAATTTTTCATATGAAGATCACAAAGTATAATTCTTAAATCAGCACAAATCAAAGATTACTTGATTATTTATTTTACCTGGAAATTTACACTTTCTTGATTAAAAACATTGTAGAGTAAGTGTCTATAAGCTTTTCGTTTGTGAAGAATCAAGTCGATGAAAATAATCTGACAAAAAATCAGAAAACTCAACAATTGAAAATGGAAAAATTAAAGATAAAAGACATACACATACCAATAATTCACATTCTATATACTCGTCTGCTACTTCCTTGCAATTCTCCTAAACCCAAAATTTTACATTAATAAGAGAATAAAGGTGTAAACTTTGAGAATTTTAACCAGTAGATAAAATAAGAACCCTAATTTGTTACTCAAGAAAAAAAAAAAAAAAAAAACTTACGCATTTCTTGAGACGAAAATTCCCAGGAGAATACTGAATAAACAATGATTTAACTTTCTTCCCACACTCAATACATCTCTTCTCTCTTTCCATCTCTCTCTCTCTCGCTCTCTGTGTGTTTCTCTCTGTTTCTCTAATGGCAGCTTTGTTTCCGGATCCGGATCCGGGTACGAGATTAGATTATCCGGATCCTTATCAATTTGGGCTATAATGGGCTTTTACTTATTTCTCACTTTGGGCCGAATATTCTTATTACTAAGCTTTTTTTAATTCTACAAACCATTGTTGATGCACTCAAGAATACTTTTGAGTTTAGTAATATACATATAACAACTTTGAATTAAGAAACTAGGAAATCCTAAATAAAGGAAAATTATCTACTCAACATCAATTACATATATACCAATAAAACCCCTAGCTAGCTAATTAATCTGTCTATAATAAGATTAGTCTTTTGAAGGTCAATAATCTAGGGATCAGAGAAGGACACTATATGATCTAAATGAAATTTCTAATCATTTTGATATTTATATTCATAATATTAGATACTACTTTTAGGCATTTTCATTATTCACTTCTGTTATGATGTTGTTGTGCATTGCATCTATGTATACTAAATTTGCATATGATATTGGTTCTTAAAATATCAACTAGATACCTTATTTGGCTACACAAATGTTATCTTAATCCAAACCAGACACGCACGGTCGTACGGACTAACGGTTACAAGAAACTAACGAAGTAAATGAGAAGTAATGTATAGTAGAAATTTTCTTTTTGGGAAAAGGTATAAAAAATGAAAGAAGATACCATACCTTTTGTGTTTTTTCTTCGAAATGATTCTTATAAATTGAAATTGTCCTTTGCCATAGCTTCTCTTTTTTGTTCTCTGCCCATAACCTACAAACCTCTTTAAATCAAGCCAAGACAATAGTAACCAAACAAACTAAAATTGGACCATTGGTTTTAGCTTAGAATGTACCATAAAACATTGTCAGCTTAGCTAGAGATAGGCACAGAGAGTACAAATTATAAAATTTATAAAGCCAACATTACAAAACTATATCAGAAAAGTCAAGATTCATAAAAAGAGGCGAACACTTTTCATTTTGTGATTGGTGGTGTATACAACTCAATATGAGTTGTTACAATAACAATTCAAGAACATATAGAGTTGTTTATATATTTATATAAGCTTACAATATTGAAAGATGGGGTATATTCTTTTCAACATATGGTAATTAACTAGGGCTCAAGAATCAACATATTGAAACAGAAGCTCAAAACCAAACATTTTAAAAAGCCACTATATACTATATAAATCAGCCCGGTCAATTTACCTCACGACATGATAACTTCCCAATTGCCAAATGACCTAATGATTTTTTTAAGTTGGAAAACTAAATGAAAAAAAAAAGAAGAAGAAAACAAAAGAGAATTAATTAAGGAAAACTTATTATCTTCATTTTTTTTTGTCAACTTTCAAAGCTCTAAAGACTTTCCTTTCCTTTTATATTCTTCATCATCCCTTAACTGCATAACCGAAGAAGAAGAAGACGATGCACCCATTTCGCCACGTGGCGGCGACCTCCAAGATGATTCATCGTCTCTAATCACAAACGGAGAAGACATAGAGTGTCCCGCCATTCCCATTTCGCCACGTGTCTCCCCTGAAGAAGAAGACTCCTCCACATCAACCCCAAACAACCTCAGCTTCTTCGTTGTCCCGGCCTCCGGCGCCTGAGACGGCGCGGGAGGATAAGGCGGCACCATCATCGATGAAGTTGCCCTAATCCCCGGAAAAACGGGAACCGAATCAAAAACCAACGGCTCAGATCTACCAAGATTCCACTGATGTTGTTGATGATGATGATCAAACGGTGTTCCTGCGTAGTAACGTCCTCCATTCACAAATTTTCCATAACCAAACCCCAAAAACTCTCTTTCTTGATGATGAAACTGTGGATGGGGCATGGAATAATAATTATTAGCCGTTGGATGAACCATCGTTGGAGAACCGAAAATCGGGTAATGATGGTTAATGTTTTGAACTAGGTTTGTGTTGATTCTATGCGTCCAATCGATGAACATTAGTTTCCTTTGTCTGTCCGGTTCGTTTTCGTCGGGGATGTAACCACGGTGGAAAGTGACGGTGTCTCCGGCGATAAGATTCTTCTCTTTGACGAAACGGCTCCAACCTTTAGTCATAACGTAGCTTTGGCTACTATTCCAATACGAGTAACGAAACCTCCACGTCTTGCCGTTTCTGTCTATGAAATCCAACGTCGTGCCGTTTTGATTGTCTTCTAACGGGAAGTAGTTCTCTGCATGTTGCTTTGGTATCACTAGACGGTTTAGTTTACCGACGTCACTTGGTGTTACCACTTTGTCGAACATGTGTTGTCTCATCACCGAGTTGAAGTAGTTGTTGTTGTTGTTGTCGGAGCTAGTGGCTCCGATCTCGGTTTGTTCTTGGCCAGAGTTCATTTCCATTAAAAGTATTAAACTTTTTTTTTGTTGAATGGATTTTAATGAGTTCTTGACTAGAAGATGAACCAAATTCAAGATCTTTCAAAAAGTACTATGGATCTGAGTGAGTCTGACCAAATACAATACATGAGATAAATATTAATTAGAAAACCAAATAAAAATCACTAACCGCAAAAAAAAATGAAGAAAAAGTTATTAAATCGAATAAAAATATGAAAATTAAAGAACAAAATGAAGAACAAAAAAAACCTAGAGAAGAAGAAGAAGACAGACAGACGTACTCTTTGTGTTTTGGTTCTTGTTCTGATCTTTTCGTTGACTCCAAAAGATAACAAAAAAATGAAAATGAAAATGAAATCAATGGTTTTATTGATTTCAAGTTTAAATTGGGTTCTCACTCTTTTGATGTCTCACTTTCTCTATGTATGACTTTAAGGGGTGAAGAAAAATAGTGGCTTGAGGGAGAGATTTTGTTGATGATAGAGAAGAAGATCATATATTAGAGAGAGAGTAAAAAGGGACCCATGAATGATGTAGTTTGGGTCATGTGAGAGCTTCTTGTCCTTTTCAATTTAGCTATAGACTTGGGATAACTCTAGCTATTTATATAGTTATACAAGTCTTTACTTACATGTATCATGTATAAGTCATGAGGCAAGTGTGTCAATGTTTTGTGACACAATTTGGTCTCTTTTTCTTTTAATTTAATTTCCTCTTTATTCATATCAGATTTTTTGTTTTTATTTAGTGTTTTTGTTTGTTGGTTTCTACTTAATTACTAGTTATTTTTAGCTGATTTAATTTATTGCTCATATATTATAACTAATTTGTGTGCTCAAAAATTAAATTATTGCACGCTAATAATCTATTGAGATATAATTTTTTTAGATACTAGCCCACACAAATACGTACGCGTGGAAATAGTTATCTACATATATATCAGAAATATATAAAAGTACATGAAAACAAAATTTAGTAATAGATTACAAGATATACATTTTTCTTTATCTATAAATGTATATCAAATATATAAAATGACCATGAAAATATTTAATAATAAATTACAAGATAGACATTAGGCCATATACATTTTGCTTTATCTATAAATGTATATCAAATATATATATATATATATATATATATATATATTAAATGACCATGATAAAATTTGATAATAAATTACAAGATATACATTAGACCATATAAATAATATTTTAGAAATTTATAACTATAAATATCCCAATATACATGTTATTAAATCTAATAAAAAAATTTGAAAAGTACTTATCATTTTTTTTTTTACTTTACTATATTTTCAGTACTTTTTTTTAATTTATAAACACTAAAATATTCATATTTTAATTTATAAACTCTTACTATAATATTCAAATAAATGTTTTAAATTATAACGAGACACTATTAAAAATGTATTATTTCTGTTTTATAAACACACTTTTAAAAGACAATACCAAAAAAAAGTCTTAAACTTTTCACAAATTATCTTAAATCAATTATAAAAAGTTTTAAAATATTTCCATAATGCTTTCTAAATTTTATTTTTTGTAATTTTTTTAAGTTGTGATAATTGAAATTATAAATAGTTTTTCAAGTACAACTTAGTTAACATTTTCTCAGGTGTAACCAATTTTTTTTGTCAACAGGTGATACTAATAAAGTCTTCTAGATATCTTGAATAGTAATTAATAACAGTTGTTTTGCTTTTGGTAATTGGTTTAGTATCTCGAATTTGAACACGTGGATTACATTCTACTATCTCAATTTAGTTCAGTATGTGTATACTTGTCTTAATTTGTCAAAAAAAGAGTTAAAACGTGTAACGTATTAAGATTTTATTTCATCCTCATTGTTATTTCGTATTGTGTCATGAACAAAAAAATTATTGTATTCTTCTGCCTTTTTCCCGTAATTAGCTCCGTACCTGTTAGTACTGAACAAGTCATATGGATTATTATTCATGTCTGATAAAATATAATGAGATTTTATTAGATAAGAGAGGTGCTGATAATCTATCTTCATGTAAGAAAAACATAACTAATTCAGTCTAATTTATATGATAATGAAGTGGTCTGGTTTTCTATGTATGTCGTCCATGTTTTGTGGTCCAAAAATATTACAATACATCTTTAGAGCACAATAAAACATTTTCAAATTAAGAATCTAAGATATGTATATCAAATTAAGAATCTAAGATATACATACATATATATATATATATAGAAATTAGTGTGTGAATTTATGTCTAAAGTTTTTAGTAAATCCAGGAAAGATTTGAATATAAAGCATAGATATATATTTGTTTTTCATTTCCGTTTTTTTTTTGTTGTTGTAAATTTTGCTATCTCAACAAATAATCTCTAAATTTTATCAATAGGCATTAATTTAGGGTAAGGACCAGTGGACCACTGTTTCCATTGTAGTGTTTGTCGCAAAAGAGCCTCTCACATTTTTCATCCCACGCTTTCCTTCACACATTTTTTTTTAATTTGTTCCACTTAAAGGTATATTTTTTTTTTTGGTCCTTAGAGGATATATTTATTAATTATTTTATACATTTTCTTAATAGCCATCGAAAGATGTTAAAACTTGATTTGGTCCCCTTTAGGAAGCAATGCTTTATGAAATTTCGTAGTACGTGAGAAAAATGCTAGAGTTCTTGTTGTGTATATACATTTTTGTCAACATCTATAGTGTATCTCAGTCATAAAAATAGTATCTTAAGTGATATGAATCCAGTTTCATTTTGGTTAAACCAAGAAAAATAACTGGATTAATTTCAAATGTGTGCGTGGGGGTGTACATAATATATAGTACTGAATTAATATTTAGAGGGGGGTCTTTATTATCATAGGAGTAAGATAGTCCATTTGCATGAAACCTAGGGTCAGAAAGTACCTGTAATATTATTTTATTTCTCCTGCTATTGGTCTCGCCTGCTATCGCTTCCTAAAGTTTATTAAGGGAAAACGTAAATTAAATTTTTTATATCCACATAGCAAAATTGTGAATCAACAATTTTCTTTCTTTCTGATATCCAATCCGTTTCAAAAATATCAATTACATATATAAACTTGGCTGGTATAGTTATTGCCGATTTGTATGTTATTCTAGTTTACAACTTATTTTCCATATGAAATTTTTAACAAATTGTTTTGAAACGATAATTAAAAATCAATTTTATGTTGGTTTAATCGTACTAAATTTGGTTCATATCTATTTTGGTATAGATATGACTGATAAATATTGATTTTAAATTGAAAATATGGAAGAAATATTCTACCTAAATAATATAATTTGTATTTAAGCTATGACAAACATTTAAAAACATATGAAATTAACTAAAATAAAAAGTTTTTAAAAGAGATTTGACATACACGCACCATAGTTTATTAGGAAAGGGATTGGTATTTGATATTTAACAGGCCAGGCCCAGTTTGTGTGGGCGGCAGATCCAACTATCTGACAAAATAAACTTCTCCACCATCACCTGACAAATTTCTTACTCTGATTCTGCAAATCTAATTGGGATTTGTATTTGTATTTTAGAAGAAAACAAAATGCAAATGTGAACTCTGTTAAAAGTGATAGTGACACTCATTTATATAACGAAATAAAAGTCTGGTTTCATTGTAACCAAATCCAAAACATAGAAAATTATTTAAAAAACCCAAAGACTTACAATTACACAAGTGTAGAAACAATCTTTAAATGTTCAGACAAAACAACAACAACATAAAAAAAAAAGACACGTGCTTATTCAAAATCCAAAATATAAGACCAATTCTTGTTTCGCTGCACAAAATCTCAGATTTGCGGAGCAAAATGAACTTGAAGGAAGAAAACCTTTTCTTTTATCTCCTCAGGCTGTGAAGAATGTACTCAGCATAAAGGTCCCTATTAAAGATTTGAAAATCAATAAATTGTTTTAAGATTCAAATAAAAACATAAAACATGTGATATTTAAAGGAAAAAAAAATAAGAAACTTTACATCGAGTATTGAATGGCTTCACCAGCAGGAACATGAGGTAGAAAATCATTCACTGCAACTTCCTTGTTCTCATTCTTCTTGTCTGTTTAAATTATATGGTTAAAGGAAACAAGAAAGTATTGAAGAATTTAAAGATTGAAGATTTCAAAAAGGATACAATCTTCGAAGAATCGGCGAATTTCAGAGAGACGATGAGGTGGTAGTTCTTTGATGTCAGTGTAATGCTTATACTCAGGATCATCAACACAAACCGCAATGATCTTGTCATCTTTTTCACCCTTTTATTATAAGACCAAAAAAAAAAAACACTCACAATTGTTTACACAACTTTCAACCAAAAATGAACAAGTAAAAGTCAATAAATTTTGGTTTAGGATGTTACTTGGTCAATCATAGGCATTAGTCCAATAGCTCGGGCGCGTAGAAAACATCCCGGAAGAACAGGCTCCTGTATTTTACAAACAAGTTACATTAAGAAACTATTAAGCAATGTGTCTTATTTAAGGTTCAAGATTTAGACTCAAACCTGCATGATGACTAAAACATCCAAAGGGTCATTGTCTTCGCATAATGTGCGAGGGATAAAACCGTAGTTATGAGGATACACAACCGAAGAGTAGAGAATCCGATCAACCTAAGAGAGAGACAAATGAAATTGTTTATGATTTTAATTTCCTATATCATTCTATTTTCCAAGGTTTGATTTATTTTACCTTGATTAGTCCTGTTTTTTTGTCTAATTCATACTTGACTTTGCTTCCCTTTGAGATCTCAATAACCTGAATTTTTCATTCAAATATCAAAATGATTTCATATTAACATTTTCAATCCGCCTTCAGGGAATGTACAGATCTAGGCCCATAACCTCTTAGTAGTTAGTATTAACAAAAAAAAAAAAAAAAAAATTCTATTCTTCTCGTTAACAAAAACCGCATCGGATTATCACATCATTAAGCATTAAGATTTACCACATTGAAAATCACTGGAGCTCCAGGTCCTACATATAAAATAAGAACCAATTTAGTTAAATGACTCTAATTATATTATCGAATAAGACTCGAAACACGGTAATTCAACAAGCGAATTACCGATTTCAAGATCATGCCATGGATGTGCAGCAACCGATCTCCTAGACAAAGATGAGAGAATCCTTTCGTTTAAACGTGGAGTTGGTCTCGCGAGCTTCTCAGATTTATGATTATTTTCTTTCACTTCTTCAGTACTCATCTAATAAAAACAGAGCAAATCAAGAAAAGAAAAACCAAACGTTAGAATCTGTTACGTCTAAAATCAAGAATTAATAATCTTTAGATTAGTTATCGATCACGCTAAAGATTTAACATTTAAATCAAATACTTATCAAAAATCACAATCCATCAAAGATGTTGGAACCAAATCAAGAAACAGAACAAACATTAAAAAAATGAAAACATAATCCAAAGATTTCAGCTCAATAAGTTTCAAAAAAAAAAAAAAAAAAGATTTCAGCTCAACACTAACGATCTGTGTAGAGTTTGTTTATTTTTTGATGGATCATCCGTTTTCAAGCATAATCCAGAGCATCAAACATCAAAAAGCATAAAAATTTGAGATCTAAAAAAAGTCGTACCTTTGGAATCGTTTCAAGAACAGAGCAATGATGCGGAAAGTGTGGAGAAAGAAAGTTGACGAAGAATGTAAAAGAAAACAGTAAAGCGCGTGTTCTTCAATTGCGAACCATAATCTTATTTATAGACACCGAAAAAAACGGATTAAGCTTTAATTATTTCGTAATTAAACTTAATCACCGTTAGATCTCACAAAACCTAGAGCCCACCGTAAAATACTAATCTCAGTCTCTTTGAACAATTCTCCAACACACACGTGGCATTCAAGCTTGTTGTTATCTATATAAACTTAAGTGAAAACAAAGAAAAAAAAGCAAGAAACCTAAAAAATTTGGTAAGAAATGGCGATTAACAGAATTGCGATTGGAACGCCGGGAGAAGCTAGTCGTCCAGACGCGATTAGAGCGGCTTTCGCGGAGTTTTTCTCGATGGTTATATTCGTTTTCGCGGGTCAAGGATCCGGAATGGCTTACGGTAAACTAACCGGAGATGGAAAGGGCACACCTTCCGGTTTAATAGCTGCCTCTTTGTCACATGCGTTTGCGTTGTTCGTAGCGGTTTCGGTTGGAGCTAACGTTTCAGGCGGTCACGTGAATCCCGCGGTTACGTTTGGAGCGTTTATCGGTGGAAATATAACGTTATTGAGAGCGATTCTTTATTGGATCGCTCAATTACTAGGAGCGGTCGTAGCTTGCTTGTTACTCAAGGTAAGTACCGGCGGTATGGAAACCACGGCGTTTTCGCTTTCTCAAGGAGTCGAGCCGTGGAACGCGGTCGTTTTCGAGATTGTGATGACGTTTGGGTTAGTTTACACGGTTTACGCGACTGCCGTGGATCCCAAGAAAGGTGATATTGGGATCATTGCTCCTTTGGCGATAGGGTTAATCGTTGGGGCTAATATTTTAGTTGGTGGTGCGTTTGATGGTGCCTCGATGAACCCGGCGGTTTCGTTTGGTCCGGCAGTGGTTAGTTGGACTTGGACGAATCATTGGGTTTATTGGGTTGGTCCTTTTATTGGTGCAGCCATTGCAGCTATTGTTTATGATATTATCTTTATTGCTAGTGATGGTCATGAGCCACTTCCTTTTAATGATTTCTGAGTTAGGGTTTTTTAAAATTTCTTGTGAAGCAAGAAAGTTACTGTTGTGCCTTACCAAGGGTTGAGAGATATTGATGTTATTTTATTCTCTCGTGTCTTTTTAATTGTTTTAATATTGGTTTTAGTCATGTGGCTAATATGTTAATTTTATTGTTATTGTTGAGTGTTTTAACTTTTAAGTAATGTAATAAAACGAATCTTGGAGACTTTTCCATTAATCTAAGTTAGATTAATGTAATATAGAAGCTGTTGTATGCGCGGTTTACGTAGTATGTCACACGTAAGAAATCATGTACAATGAAACTTATTGGGAGTTGAAGGGCATATTCTTGAGATCATGCTTCGATGGTGAAGATATATAAAATATATAGTGGGACCCGCCATTATAGAGAATTTATATCATGGATGTTTGGTCCATGCACGTTGTTTGTGAATCACCGACTGTTTACTAAAATAATTTTTACACAAAAAGGAATTCGACCAAAATAAGTTAGAATGTACCTTATGCTGAGTTGATTAAACTTTCACAAGGTTGTTCTTTTTTTTTTTTGAAATAAATGTTAAATTTCATTCACAATTTCACAAGGTTGTTGCTTCAGCGGTAACAGGCAAAAAAATGCATACTTTTGTGAAAATACACATATACTATGTATCCTAAAAAGGTTGCAAAGATCTGAAAATGTTATGCCTTCAAAACTCGTATTTAAATATAAACAAATTGGAAAATGAAAATAGACTTTTGTATGAATTTCGGTGTCCCGGTTTTTCCTGTAAAACGCGTTTGGCAGTTGCTTGCACGTTCAAGCAAAGTGCGATAACGAGATTTGATACATTGTTTTTGATGTATTAACCTTCAATAATTTGATTATTAGTATTTAATAACTCGTCGTGGAATTAGAGAAGATATGTTAATGGTCGAAGGATATTTAATTATATACCATGATTTCACATCATCATTCTCGTAGGGGAAAACTCCATGTTTTAAAACATTTTTTTTTAAGTACGTATGTTTAGTAGGTTCTAAAATTTCTTAAGAAACTCTCCAAACTGTTTTAACATTATTCAAAACTAAAATAAAATCATAGAAATAACATACCTCTACTCTATTGAATGATTACAAAACTTTTCTATAGTAAACCTAAAATCTGAGCTTAATTGGCTTAATTGGGCCTATGCTTTGGCTTAACTGCACTACTCTAATTTGGACTTAAATGGCCCAATGATTGTAGCTTAATTGGGCTCGAGCCTTTTGTCTAGTGCCCAAAAAAAAGCATAAATGTATACATTATTTTTTAAAATCGCTGTAAATTATTAGTGGTTTTGACTTTGACCAGAGGGATCAGAGTTGTTACTTGTTACCAGTAGATGATGATCTCTGACGCCCTGATCTTGTCGTTCACTTACACAATCTCTATATTTTGTCACTGTTATTAATATTTTTATTTAACTTATGGCGCAATTTAATATTATAATCAGATTTGCCCAAGTATATATATTTTTTAACGAGCATCTATGGAGGAATGTAACTGTCTCAAGGCAATCCTCAAGACCTACCAAGATGTTTCGGGCCAAGAAGTTAATTTTAGCAAATCAGCCATTATGTTTTCCACAGGCATTGATCAAGACCTTAAGCAACAAATCATTGATTGTATTCATATTCATAAGATAGGTGGTTTTGGTAGATATTTTGGGTTACCAAAGATTGTAGGTAAAAGCAAAGTTGATACATTCTCCTACCTTGTTCAGAGAATGATGCAAAAGGTAGAAAACTGGTACTCAAAGCTGCTATCACCTGCTGGAAAAGAGGTCTTGATTAAAGCTGTTTTAACAGCCTTACCAACCTATTGCATGTCATGTTTTAGGTTGCCTAGGAATCTTATTGCAAGATTAATGGCTGTCACAAGGAAATTCTTTTGGTCCTCTGGAAAAGATCAGAATAAAATTAGCTGGATCTCTTGGAGTAAAATCACAAATCCAAGAAGTTTAGGAGGTTTGGGAATAAGAGATTTCAAGGATTTTAAAACTGCTCTCCTAGCTAAACAGAGCTGGCGAATTCTTACGCACCCTAATTCTCTTCTAGCTCAGGTTTACAAAGCTAAGTACTTCCCTAAAACAACATTGCTAGAGGCTCATCAAAAGTGGTCCTCAAGTTATGCTTGGCGTAGCATACTTCATGGCAACAGGTTGTTAAAGCAGGGGATTAGATGGAGTATTGGAAATGGAGAGACAGTGAATGTATGGAGGGATCAGTGGCTACCTACTGATTTACATGCTATATCGGAACCAGTTGAACCAAATAGGAATGTGGATCTCAAAGTAAAAGATTTATTTATAGAAGGGACAATGAATTGGGATGTGGATAAGCTAAGGAGACTTATGGTGGTTGAGGTTGTGGAATTGGTCAAACAAATTAGACCTTCAATGGTAGGTGCACCGGACACAGTTGTATGGATTCACAGTGCTCATGGAGAATATACAGTTAAGTCGGGATACAATCTTCTTAGAGATAATCAAGGTCAGAACTCTTATACCCCAATCTCTTTATTCACATCCTTATGGAAGCTGCAACTTCCTCCTAAAATACAACATTTCTGGTGGAAAGTAATGCATGATGCATTGCCAGTTGCAATTAAGCTCAAGCAGAAGCATATTATTCAGGATAAGAATTGTTCAGTTTGTGGAGAACATGAGGAATCAGTAAATCACATGTTGTTTCAGTGCAGATTAAGTAGAGAAATTTGGGAAATTGCCCCTATGCCTATTCCTCAAATTGAGACTCTGCTTTCCAATACTCTTCATGACAATTATGCAGCTATGATAGATTTATGCCACCAATCACGGGATCACATTTCCTTATTTCATTTCTTAGGTTGGCGAATATGGAAGAATAGAAATGAGATCATCTTCTAGAACAAGAGATGGGCATTCCCTTCTATTATTACAAGAGCGATCCATGATTATCAACTTTGGTTGGAAGCTTCAGAATTAAATGATCAAAGAGAGGCTAGAAGGGATCTCAATCAAGCTTCAGGTTTAACATCTTCTTTGGTTCCACAGAGTTTGCCACAGGTTTTGGAACAAGTGCGATCTTCACATTGCTGCCTAGTGGATGCGTCCTGGAGCTCGAAGCACACCTCTATTGGTATTGGATGGACGCTTTACAATGCATATATGCAAGAGGTATTAACTGGTTCAGGTTGTTTCTCTCCTACAATATCTTCAGGCCATGCAGAGGTTGAGGCTTTGCGAGTTGCGGTTAGAGAATTACATAGACTTGGCTATTGTGATGTCACCTTTTGTGGAGATTTTCAGAAGCTTTATCATATATTGCATCAACATATTTCTTCACAATTGCAGATGGAGAAGAGCCGGGTTTTCAATATTCAAGAGCATGATATATTACATGTAGCTAGGCAATGTAATTTCAGTTTCAAATATATTTCCCGTAATGCAAATGATCGAGCAGATAGATTAGCTAAGGATTCTAGAGTTAACTCAACCATATGTTGTAAAATGGCCAGTGTCCTAAATGTTGATCAATGAAAGTTATGACGACAATATTTTTTTTTTAACGCAGAAGAAAAAAAAATTGAATAATAGGCTGAAAATTACGTTTTACAAGTGAGGCGGATGTGTCAATGCGACTCTGACCATATAGACTTACCTTTTACGATGCTTTTTGAACATTGGTATATTAAATTTTCTCTGTCACCTTTTTCATCGTTTCAAAGATAAAAAGTAAAACTAGTGTCATTATATAATTACGAGCTATATAGTCTATAGACGTTGCTGTAAGCAACATCATTAAAAAATTAATTAAACTTAGAATTTATATTTTACAGAGAATAAATTCTTAAAAAGAAACTGTGAAATGCGAAGACGACTTTTTCTCTTTGTAATGATGATCGGTTTTGTATTTGTTTCCACTTTCCGTAACTATTTTAATACGGAAGAGCAAAGTCAAATTCATAAACTGAAACCATTTAGGCCATGTTACCGTCGTGTCCTAAGAAGTGTTCTTATAATATAAAATTATTAAAACACACATTTTCTCTTTCTTTTACTCAACTTTATACCTTCTCTTTCATCCTTTTATTCAACTTTATACCTTCTCTTTTATCATTTTACTCAATTTTAATTAAGAACACTTTCCAAAAGTGTCTAATTTTAGACACTCTCTCTCCTCTTTAAGAACACTTCATCATCATCTACTCAATTTTTATTAATTTTATATTTTAATATACCCCACAAAAACACTCTCTTTCTTCCTTTTACTCAAATTTTAATAATTTTATATTTTAAGAACACCCCATAAAACACCATAAGATCTCCAATCAACATGCCCTTGTACATACGTTGTAAAGGTGGGAAGTGACTAAATTTATTCATTGGTTTGTTTAGTTCTAGTCAAAAGTTACAAGAAACAATCTCTAAAGCTAAAAAGATATCACATTGGGTCTTTGTTTTTATGTTTTTATAATTTACTTCCCTTTTGCGTAGCCTAAAGCCATACACATTACTAGGAAGAAAAAGAGTAAAAAAAGTCAACTAAATTGAACTATGACTTGACCACATTCATTTCACCATTGATCTGCTCAAAAACCTCATGAATTGCTTTCGCTATCTCATCAGCTGATCCTAACTTACAACCTTCTTCTATCTGCATGCACAACACCATCAAATAAACAGCCCAATCTTACTCAAATTAGATTTTATACATATATTTTATAGATTTTCTAGTGCAACAAAAAGATATATTGTTATGTTTTCATGCATTTAGATTCTCTAATCATCATTCATCATTAAAAAGTAAACTAAATAAGTCATCTTTATTTCAACAATGCATAATTTGCAAGAATTTGAGGAGAAAATTGGTCTAGTTAATGTAAGAGATAATTAAATAATTAAAAGATTATGAATTACCTTGAGATTGAAAGAGTAGTAGACAAAGTCAAAGGAAGAAGAGATTGTGAGATGCAGAATAACGAGCTTTAGGTCTTCAATGGAGACAATAGCTTTCAAGATTTGTCTTTTTCCTCTTTTACAACGAACTTTCAAGCTTACATGATTTTGTATCACCGTAGCTTCAACTTCCGTTGTCTCTTCACCGCTGTATCTCGCCGTTAATCCATCTTCCGATGTAGTCGAGACGCTAGAAACCGATGAGTTGGTGCATGCACGAGACGAAGAGGAAGAAGACGACGCCGTTTTCGGATTCTCATTAGTTCTTGCTTCGTTTTGTTGTTTCTCAGCTTCTAGAGATTGCAAAAGTTGTTCGAGTTCCTTGATGAAATCTATTGCACCTCCTACTATAGATGCTTGATCACTCTATAAAAAAACATCGTTTTAGCTAATTATGTATCACAATATGAATTTCGATTCTTTTGGGCTATAACACAGAATAAATTTAAATCACAAAGCTCTTACTAATAGTCCAAGTTTGTGAGAATTAGGCGAAAATTTTACCATGATTAATGAAGAAATTGTAAAAAAAAAAATGGTTAAGTATATAGAGATAACAAAAAGTATTTATGGAATAGGATTGCGAGAATGTGTCTAAATTTTGCCGTGATTAATAAATTGTACAACAACACAAAAAATAGTCCAAGTATCTAAAGATGAAAACTGGTTATTTGTGGATTTAGCATGCTTGCAAGAATTAGTCGAAGTTTTGCAATGAATAAATAAGTTGAACAAGAAAACAAAAAAAGTAATCCAAAATCTAAAGATGAAAGCTTTTTGAGCAAAAAAACAAAAAAACGAAATTTTTTTAAAATAAATGTTATTTAAAAACTAAACTTTTTATTTTTGGATTTAGCACCAAATATCAAAGTCTAGCAACTAATAACAAATCATCCGAACCTAAGTCTAAATGACCAAATAATCTAAAGAGATGTATACTGAAATTTTTTATGTTCTCGGTAGAAAAAGATTAAAAAGGGATTAGCCTTTGTGTTTACCCGATGAAGAAACGAAGGAGGCATGAGAGATCGTAGTGAGTTTAAGTGTTCGTTCATTTGTCGTCTCCTATTACGTTCAACTGCAATGTGAGTCATTCTCTGGTTTTCAACTTCGTCTTTGTTCTTAGGGGCTCTTGTTCGTTTCCTTTTTCGTTTTTCTTTCAAAATCGTTGTTGCTCCGGTTTCTGTTCTTGGATCTTTTTCCGGGTCATCTGTTTGGCCCGGATCTCTTTTGATGGCTTCTAGGGTTTGGATCTGAAAAAGCGACTGGAGGATCTGGTTTGGTTCTGTTGTTGTAAGAGTTGGGTCCATGCATTGAAGCATTTGAAGAAATGGGATCTTTTCTTCATTTGTAATGTTTGAAATGAGAGCAAATTGTTCTTCTACATCACTAAATCTCATTAATCCTTCCATAATCAAGCTTCAAAAAGAAAAAAGAAAATTAGTTAAGGGACTGCAATTTTTAATCAAAATGGAGAAATATTGAAACTTTTTAGGTAACTCTTTTTGAAATAAGAAACTTTTGAAGTGATTTTTCAAGATATTAATGACTTGGTGGGTGGTTTTCTTTAAGACCAAACAAATAGGAGGTACGAGGTGAGAACAATAAATTATGAGAAAATAAGGAATGTTACTGATAGGGAAACAAGAAGTTGGAGAAATTGAATGTTAATCATATGAAAGAAGGAAGATGAAGATGAGTAAATGCACAAAACCGATTCTATGAGATTTTTTTTTTTTAACGTGAAGAAATTACAAGAAAGGCTTACCGGATAATGAATTGAAGCTTTTACGAGTTTCTCTGATGGACCTTCTTGTGAAGTAGTATTTTAATAAATTTGGGTTTCTATATTGGTATCTTTCCCTCAAACAGTCTTCAAATTGACTTCTTCTTCTCTCTATACTCTACCAAAAACATTCCTTTTGGGGTTAACACTTCTTAACTGTTCCTATTGAACGCATGCTGCACGCATATATTTAGAAGGAGAAAGAGAGAGGAGGAGGAGGAGAAGAAGAGCTGAAGAGGGTCGGTGCATGTATAAATCAAGGATAAGGATGGGAAAAAACTCTAACCATCCAATTCTTAATAGTCGTATCACATATATTATAAGATCTGTGTGGCTCAAAATGAATTTAAATGGAATATTAAGTAAATAGAATAATGTTGGAAACAGAAAACTTAAATTTTAGGAGAAAAGATAATCTTGTGTGTCCTTGTCTTCAAATCATATATTTATCATCTTATCCAATGCTGTTTTAAATTATCTGTAACCTTTATTCAACTGTTGTATTTAAAATAGACATGTTTAAATAATCATTCAACAAATATTTTTCTAGATTTTTTTTTTTTTGCCGTGCTTTTTCTGGATTTGATATGTTGATTTCATTAGTCTTATGTACTAACCGTATTTATTTCATTTTCATACCATATGTTTCGTTACAACAACTAGGAAGTGGCAAGATCCGAATAGATTTTGACACTAAATTTAATTTCGATATATAACATTAAATTTTGATATACATGTATAGCTTACATAACTCGATGATATGGTGCGTTGGGACTAAACGAGAGAGAGGGGTCCTGAAAAAGTATTACTGAAGATGACAGTGAACACAGTTTTTTTTGGGGTAGGGACACAGTTTCTATGAAAAGTACTCCTCACTTTAGAGACCCAAGATGATCTATTGTGGCGTTTTTATAATATAAAATTATTAAAATTGTTGTAAAAGAAAAAAAAAGAGAATGTCTAAAATTGGATATTTTTTAGAGTGTTTTTAAAAGGAAGAGAGAGTGTTTAAATATAAAATTAATAAAAGTTGAGTAAAAGGATAAAAGAGAAGGTATAAAGTTGAGTAAAAGGAAGAGAGAGAGTGTGTTTTAATAATTTTATATTATAAGACCACTTAATTAGACTATAAAAAATGTGCAATGAGAATGACGTAAGAGAGTTTCAGAAATTAGAGAAGAGAAGACCAAACCTTTCTTCTTCTTCTAAAAGGGTTTTCATGTCTTTTACTTCAACTATTATTATTTTTATATACCTACACAAGAACCTCATATACTATGGCAAGAGCAAGTGCAATGGGAATTCTTAAGACATTTTTTATTAATAATCTATAATTATAATTGGTTAAATTTTTCTTTTCTTTTCTTCACTTTTAATGGTGAAACCATATTATAAGTTTTTAACAAAATGAAAATTTTTTGAAATTTATTTTATTTTAGATGGAGTTTATTTGCTTGAAATTTATAAATATAGTAGGTTGAATTAAATATAAAATATATTGTATTTAATGAAAATTTGAAACATAAAGTACATAAAAAAAACATTTGTGAATAATACAGAAATCATTCGCACATTAACATGTGGCACCTAAGAACTATCTCAAAAACTTCTTATTTGAGATTTGTTTCTTTTTAATTAACCCAATTTTCATTTAAATTTTAATTTTTTTTTGTCTTAAGAACCTTACTTAAGATCCACCATTGCATTTGCACATGGTCTTACGAGTAGATTTAACAAATTGTGTGTCGACGTATTATTGAAAAAAAAATGACAATAATATTCTCATAGAAGAGGACGAGCAAACGTTAAGTGTACTAATAATACCAACTCGATTTCAGTGCCTTGGTCTCTAGGGCAAACAACAGTGTACTTCTCTAGGATAAATTTTTGCCTTTTCTTTTTGTTTCCTTCTCCAAAACTATATTGATAATTATTCGGTACGACACTTTCTCAAATATTCTATTTATTGAGTTATTTTTGTAGACTTTAATGCATATGTAAGAGAGTTTTAACTGGAGAAATAACTTTAGTTAGCCTTTGCATGTCTCATGAACATTTGGACTTTAGTCCATAATTAGTCCAAAAAATTCACATGCAACCTAATTTTTTTTTTATCAACCAAACATTAATTAAAGGAGATTTTCACAATTGGTTATCCAAGGTGAATGCAACCTAATCTAATAATCTATTTTTTTGTTACCACTTATTTTTATTTATTGTTGGATATACTGAATTTAGAAAAGAAGTCAAGATATGTGTGAAGAAAATATAATAAATGCTTAAATTTATAAATTAATAAATATCGGCCGCAATAAATTTAAAAGATCACAAGATTTTGACCCGCACCAAGTGCGGGATTATATTACATATAGTAGATTCAAAAATATACGATTTTTGATCTAAAATATGTAAACAATAAATAGTTTAATCAAATGTGTAACTAAGATAAATTCAATAATAACTAAAAAATCAACACCAAAAACCAATAAATTAAAGCAAAATCAATAAAAAGCCAAAAAACTTATGTGAACTCTTAGATGCAGAGTTTTGATCTAGTGCATCTCTTGCTTTCCTTCAACTGCAGGTTCGTCGTCCAATATAACAGAGAAATCGAGCTTAAACTTCAGCGATTATATGTTCAAAGTATAAATAAATTTCTAAATTATAACATTTTTCTCTACATAAACTAATTAAACTAAAACTACATCAAATATTTTATATTAGTACTGATAGGGGTGATTGGTTGGGCTTTAATTATTGTCTACAATCTTAATTTTCTATAAAGTGTTATTTGTTTACCAATCATGTTTTAGCTTTAATTTTTCAAATCACAATCTAAAATTTTTTTAACCAATCATGCTTTAGCTTTAGTTTTCAAAGTTATAGCCCAAATTGTTTTTAAAACACTTTTGTTGCCTATTACATAGAAAATTCTACAACCCTATATATTGAGCTGTAAGTAGGGGTGGGCAAATTAACCGAACCAAACCGAACCAACCGAATCCGAACCGATCCAAATCGAGCCAAAGTAAATATACAAACCATTGGTTGGATTTCTTCTTAAACCGAACCGATAAACCAATGTGCTTTTTCATTTAATTAATTAATTATATTAATATTATAGATGTCCACTACTAACCATTAGATCGTAGGTTTATTTTTCCTAATAAAACTTAACTTTTTAACCTAAGCATAAAAACATAACTAAAAAAAGACCCTTCTTCTTTCATTCTCTTTGCTTAGAGTTTCATTCTCCCGAGTAAAAGACTATCTTCTAAAGAGGTAATGGTCTTTTCTAATCATGTTAATTTTGTGTTGTTGTTGGTTTAATAAATTGTCCTTATTTGTGTTCTTTTCTCTGTTTTAGTCTCATTAGTAGAAAAATATGTATAATTTAGTTCATGCAAAACTTATACGCAAGCTATTTGACTTATTGCATGTTTTCGTAACAGAAGTTGTGAGAAAGAAGGTAGCATTGTTGGAAGGGAGTTTACTGCTATCTTGAAGTATATTTATCTTTACCTACTAACTTAAGTTCGTTTTTATAAATTTTAATTAATCATTGAGTTTTATTTCTTAGTTTTTGCATTGTTTACGTTTAGGTGTTTAGTTTAAACTGAATTAAAGTATTTTTATTTCAAGCATTTGGTTTTATTTTATTGAAGTGTTTATTTTTAAACGAACTAAAATAAAACCGATCATAAACCAAGCCGAATTAAAACCAAACCAAACTAAACCGAACCAAACCATACTTATTTCGGTTTAAGTTCGACTGATAATTTACTAAAACATACAAACCGAACCGAACCGAACCCGAACCGAAACCGATAAAAACCGAAACGCCCACCCCAAGCTGTAAGTGTTGATGTAATTAAGAAATCACACAAGTATTTAATATTTTTGAAAACAAAACGTTAGACTTTTTTTTATTTTGATTGTTTAGTTAAAAAATCATAAAAGATATGGGAAAAATATATATGGAAGGATCTCAAAATAAGATTGAAATGAATCTATGGTATAGGTGAAATTAAATTTATCATGAATTTTTCTATCAATCACTCAAGTATTTTGTATATTTTAGATAAATTTACCGTAAGTATTTAATTTTAGAATAACACTTTTAATTTTTTATGTAAATTATGTCCATTCATAACTAATTTAAAGTTTTATTATTTATTGCAGTGAAAATAACATACTTTTACTATTGTTCGCAGCTTGCTTTCAACCATATTTCGAAAGAAGATTGTTAGGAATTTTTAAAAATTTATCTAGATTTTTGGTTTTTTATTACACACAAATTTATCTAAATCAAATTTAAATCCCTTAAATGTTTAAAAGCTTTCTATATATTTTTTAAAGCAAAATGTTTATTTCGAAAGCAGAATGTTAGGAAATAAGTTAGGAAATTTAAATCATATTTATTTGGAAAGTATAATGTTAGGAAATAAGTTAGGAAATTTATTTCGAAAGTAGAAATAAATAATTAAGACATTTATTTCGGAATTATATTTAAATTAATGCATAATATGAGGAAATGACACATAGGATTTTTTTACTTAGAATGCCTCCATGAGTGACACCTAGGATTTTGAACTTCTAGATTTTGACCCACGCCAATCGTGGGAATATAAATTTCAGTTTATTGTAGAATAAAAAGATATTGTTTTACATCATACATACCAAAAAAATATTAGATAAATAATTATGTCCACTAAAAAAATTATTCGATCGATTTTTGAATCTTGAGTGTCTTGATATGTGAAAGGTTTTACGTTTTAAGTGTATACAAAATATAAAAATGAAAGAAATTGATTTACAATAACGAAACTAAAAAGCGAAACATTATCTTATAATGTATGACAAAGAATGTAATTGAGTGATATACATCTTATATATAAAAACAAATGTTTTTTAATAACTCTATAAAATCTGTTTAAACCCAACTTTATCACTAACCAAAATACTACTCATTGAATCGGTTTTAGTTTTCTGGTATGGTAATGGATTTGGTAAGTATATTTTTGTCATCAATGCCACATATATATTAGAAATATTGAAATAAGTAGATATTTTCACCATGCCAAATTGAAATGTTTTGATTGGTTGGGTTAATTAATGTGTTTCTTAAGATTCTCTTTGAATGACATTTAAGATTAATATGTTCCTTAAGTCTCTTTTTGAATGACACATAAGATTTTTAACTTTTAGTGTCTCCTCAATTAATATATGTTCCTAATTTTTTTTTTATCAACCAAACATTAATTAAAGGAGAATTTCACAATTGGTTATCCAAGGTGAATGCAACCTATCTAATAATCTATTTTTTTGTTACCACTTATTTTTATTTATTGTTGGATATACTGAATTTAGAAAAGATGTCAAGATATGTGTGAAGAAAATATAATAAATGCTTAAATTTATAAATTAATAAATACCGGCCGCAATAAATTTAAAAGATCATATGAGATTTTAGACAAGCATGATGATGAGAACACAGTTATGTGTTTGGCTACTTGTGTGTTAAGATCAATTCCATGTAATCTTCTCTCTTTAGTGGAATTGACTTGTTTGGGGAAGGCGTAGAGTAGACGAGTTAGGTTTCTAAAATTGTCATCGCAAAAAAAAGAGGTTGTATATATGTTCTTTTGCTATTTTTCTTTTAAAGTTGCTAATATTTTGGTGCATGTTACATTTCTTTCCAAAAACCGGATGGCTCTAATAACTATTTCAAACATGGTCATCGATTTTTTTCGTCTCGAAAATAATTTTAAAAACGACGTACGTATTCTTAAAATTGAGTACCTAGCTCCTTCGTAAGAATCGAAATATACGTATTTATATATCCACATACATATATGAGTGAAATATCAAATATATAAATAAATAACAAAGAGGTCGTATAAAAGACAAGAAAGAAATCTGAATTTAGATTTCCATATGAAAAAATTGATTTAATTTATTTATCTTATCCACGCAACACCAAATCCAGTGGAAATCACGGTTCGAAAATTATACTTAAAAAAAAAAAAGATGTATGAAACAGAAGAATCGTGACAAAAAAAAAAAAAAAAATGAAACAGAAGAATCTTATCTCTTTGTTCATATGATAGACCTTCGTAGCCTCAGGAAAGTGTTAGTACCGAGAGAATAGACTCATAGCCAAATAGCTACTATCATCTTTTCATTAATTAAATTAAATTTTACGATACAATTATAAACACCAAATTGTTAATGATAAAATTTTGTGCTTAGTTCGTTAATTTATTGGATTTGCACTAGTCTTTTAATTACCAAAACTCTACTAATGATCCTATTGGTATACAATTCTGACTAAAATGTTATGTAAAGTTGTGTAAAGCTGTTAATATTGCCGTGCCGTGGTAACAAAAAAGTAAACCTTCTCTTCGGGCATAAATTTTTGAGAAAAATATAGTAATTGTTTTCTTTAGCTTTATTTATTTACAATGTGGGTAAGATGTGATAATTTTGTGGGTAAGCAAAATAGGCTCACGATAGAAAAATAATTATTTGTTAAAATGTTACGGTTAACAAATAGATTTGTTCTATACTCTCTTTAGTTAAAATTGTAACCTTGAAATTGTTAAAATTGAGTTAGTTGATATATTATCTATCGAAAGAGAATTAGTTAGCAATTTAAAAGGTTTAAAACTCAGTTTACGATTTTACAGAAAATAAATAATTTTTTTAAAACTCTGGCTCATGTTTTGTAGACAAAAAAAAAAGAATTATGAACTGAAGTTTTTGTTTTTGTTTGCCTAAGGCACCCACTAATATTGTCATGATATATATATATAACACTTGCAATGTGCAGATATATTTAAATATATTTATTATTATAAAATATTTTAATCTGTAAGATTTGTTTTTATTTTCATAATTAAAGACATTTAAAAAAAAATTATTATCTAACTAATTTTGTTTCTTTCCATTCTGTTATTAAGCTAAATCCGCATTTTTTACCAAGAAAAAAAAACCTTGGCCAATCTCCAGTGTTTCTCAAAAGTAATTTTTTTTCATTGGTTTGTAAATTTTTTTTTGGAGTTCCATGCAGTTTCTAGTAAGGATCTCTCCCCGAAGCTTATGAATTTTCTTCCCGAGACCCTCCAACTCTCTCTCATTGAATGCCCGCGTATGTGCATCAACGGTAGTTCAGTTTATCGTGGTTCAACAATGCGTTTATGCACCTTTCATCCTCGCAATTCCCAATCTTAATGCACTTATTGCAGCGTCGAGTTTCTTTTCCTTTTAGGCCCGGGTGAGAAACTTACTTGAAACCCACTCAAACATTTTTATTAAGTTATCAGCATGTAGTTCTGAAAATGTACAGTCTAAATTTCTTAATAATCGTAAAGCATTAGACTAATTCTAATTCAAATAAATCCGCCTCCAACACTTCATCTGATCAGAACTAATAGAGTTCATATAACCAAATTCATGACCTAAATCAAACAAATCCCTAGACCCAATTCAATACATAACCTAATCATCAACAAATCAAACAAATCAGTAATATCTCTACCACGAATCACGGAATCAAAAAGCCCTTCTTGATCGAGAGATTTATGGATGATTTGAAAAAAAAAATTCGGTTCTTATTTTAGCGAAAATTCCTTATACGGTGGTTCATTTATTAAATATGTTATTTGATGTAAAAAAAAACTAATAGTGAAGTTTTTACGTGGCCGAAGCGTCTCCACCACACTCATGGTTTGTACTAGTTATAGGAAATTAGGAACTGGACCATTATTTTTTTAGATTGGCCCAAATGTTTTTGTTCAGGGCCTATATTTGTAAGCCCATATAGGTATAGATGTACATATATTTGGCCCATTAAAAGCATCTCCATCAATGGATCTCCAAATTTGGATCTTAGGAATATTTTTAATATAAATTATAATTATCACCTTCTAAGATCTCTAATAAGTAATTTTAGTTTTATTGGTTTCCATTGGGGGGTCTTAAAATTAGGAGATCTTAAATTTTTTTTTTTTAATTAATTTATTTTAAACTTATAACATTTTAGAAAATACAAAACATTTCACAAGATTAATATGAAACCATAGGCAAATCCGGTCCCAAACTGCTGCTTCATATGAAACCATAGGCAAATGCTTCATTGGCTTGTGTTACCAAAGACTCCATATCAACACATATCTCTTGTACAATCACCAATAATCATAGTTAAGAAAGTCTAAATTTTTTCAACCGAAATAAACGAAAGTCTCTGTTTCTGACACTGAGAGGAACAAGAAGGAGACTATACCGGAGACTTGCCGGAGCTCTGATCAAGAAAATATTTGATGAAACCGTCGAGTGAAATGACACGCTTCGAATTTAAAACCTTCATGAATGTATCAGAAGCTAACTCCTCTGAAACCAAAGACAATCTCTTCCTTGTCTCATTGTTTATTGAACCAGTCTTGTGTTTCTTGTAGATTTCCTCCAAACCGGTTTCAACTCACCTGGAAGAATAATCGAACTTGTTATGTTTTCCATTTCTTTCAAAACAAATTTTCCCAAGCAACCATTCAATCATATATCATCAAGTGTGTTTCAAACTCAAAGGTTGTAAACGACATGATTGGATTTCAATTAAACACTAGTTGTTCATCTATAACACTATAATTAATCAGTCAAGCACCAATTTAAGCATTATTACTATAAAATACAAAAAACCCAAATCCAGACACAAATCCTAGAATTTCAATCCACCAATATCGCATGCAATTAGAACATCTATTACAACATCAATCTAACCCAGAGAAGATAAGATGATTACCTTCAATATAAGAAAAGTAAACCTTGTTACAAAAAATTCACGTGAATGTTCATGAGACAGACCTTGAAGCTTTCTCATTGATTTGCTTCAACATTATAGCTCCTTTTCTCGTCTTCTTTGACTAAACCAATCAATATCAAACAATATCAGAAATCAAAATTCAACCTAATTGTTTGTTTTAGCTAAAGAAACATGTAACTCACATCAACAATGGGCACAGAGCGTATCCTCACGGATTCAACCTCACCAAATTTACTAAATTCCTTCAAGATAAGCTTCTTCTTAACCTTCAAGGGCAAATTCCCATCGAAAACAGTTCTAAGAAGCTTACTCTCATCATCGAAACCTTCTTTTGAAACCATTGTATCTTCTACTTCATCAGCTTTCTTCCTCTTCTCACCAACCTTCTTCTCAACGATTCCATACTTCTTCGTCTCATATTCATTCTCAATCTCATCTCTCTTCCTCTTCTTCCTCTTCCGATACAACACTAAATATTCACCTAAACAACTCGTATAGATCATTCAAGCATCAATTTAATTATTCCTAAGCTCAATTAAAAAAATCTCTAATTTCAGAGCATAACCCTAAATTTTTGTCAAACTCAATTCCTCCCAAATTTAACAAGCAATTCGAACAATAAACAAACCCAGATAATGGAAGAGGATTACCTCGTTATATCGTCGTTTTTTTATTCGGATTTCGGTGATTGAATTTTTTTTTCCTCCTTCTTAAAATCGCCTTCGATGACCACGAGACAGAGAGAGATGAGAGGAAGAGAGAAAGCGAGCGAGAGCCAAAATAATCACCAGATGTGTGACACATGTCTTGTGTCTAAGGAGAAGATCTGAGATCTAAAATGTCTTCAATTCATTCCGAATCTAAGTTTACAAGCCCTTTTCTGATTTTTTTTTTTTTACACATCATCAACATTTTCCTCTAAGATCCCTCTTAGATCCCTCGATGAAGATGATCTAAGAGGTTTTCTCGAGTTTCTTTTCCATTTCGTTTTTGAATGCATATTATTTTAACATCAAATAAATAACAGAATAGCTAAATAGTTAAATATTAAGTTAGATGGACAAATTTTAAAACTAAATTTAGTATAATCGAATTAATATAGTTATAACACTGATGTGTTTGATGATATTTTCAGCATTGAAGAGAATTAGGAAAGTTAAATTTTCAGTTCTATAGTGTAGAAAACATTATGATCTTATAAATAAATCCTACAAATATTGGAACGAAATTCTAGAAGCAACTTCATTTTTTCTTTTTATTTTTTCTTAGAAGATTGGTGGATAATGACGAGGAAGAAAAACATACAATCTTTGAATTTAACCGAAGAAAACAAATAAGGATATTTCGTAAAGCAAGAACCGTTTGTTTTTTTGTTTCTTTGTATTTATTCGAGCACTGTCTTTTCCCCATTTCAAGTGAAGTTTATAGTAAAATATTTACCAATTTGCAATATGCTTTAGCGATTATCTGTTCATTTAAAAGATAATAAGTAGATAAATGAGTACTGAAAAAGAGCGAAAAGTTATACATAAACTTTATTTAAGTTATAAAGTGAAAATATTTTCATATATATAGGTACACACTTTATTAAGTTTTATGGGCTTCCAACTCAAAATTTGTTAATAATGAGTGGATTGACCATGTCTTTTATATATTAGGTTAGATTGTTTCCTACTTCTAGTGTGATATGCTCAGGTTTTACCCGAAATAAATCACTGCAAATGCACAGGCACGCAGTAGTATATTCAGGGATCGAATCCACAAGGACCAATGTTACACAACAAACTATAAATAATTGAACTAAGCTAAGCAGGAAACAAAGATGGGTGATTTTATCAAAATAAAATAACGAGATTGCAAATAACGATTTAAAACAGATTAATAAAAGCGTTAGGCATTAGGGAATTCTCAGGAAATCACATTCATAAACCAGACAACTATTCAGATTCTATTATGCATGCATCTTAAACTCAAACACTGATATAAATTGCTCCACTTTCGTGATAACAATTACTTTCCCTAGAGATCCGAGTGCCTAAACTTTTGGAATGGTCACGGCTATCCTAGACAAGCATTATAGTTCAGGTTTGATCAGTTCATAATACTCTATAACTAACCTTTCGAATTGTTATAACGCATTACTCATCAACAGTAGTTCTAACAATACACAAGCTTTTGGAATGTGTATCAACCTAAGATCTAGTGATTAAATGGCCAGTTCAATCCTAGCATTATGCCTAACAGTGATGAAGATAGTAAAGAATAAGTAATCTATTTGTGTCTGATTTAATCTCTGAAATCCATTGA
Organism: Draba incana; assembly: GCA_963576765.1. Classification (NCBI taxonomy): domain Eukaryota; kingdom Viridiplantae; phylum Streptophyta; class Magnoliopsida; order Brassicales; family Brassicaceae; genus Draba; species Draba incana. The sequence continues at coordinate 718,459 of OY755211.1, read as the reverse complement.
AAACCCTAAAACCTAACTAGAGAACTACTCAGACATGATGAAAGACAAATCAGAAATCATGGATGAATAGATCATAATTATAAAATAGAAAACAAGAATAAGGTTCAGAAATCTTCTCCAAAGGTAGATGAGATCTTCTCCTTGATTACAATTCTCAAAATAGGTCTCAAAGTCTGAATAAAAACGTCGGTGTCTCAAATAACAAAACCCTACGGATATTTATAGGATAAAAACAGAAAAAGGATAGGATTCCTAACGTGGTTGATACTTCTTATGCGATTTCGAATTCCCTGAGTTAAGAAAACAGACCAAAGTAAAGAGTGTCAGCGTTAGCTTTCAAGGAGACGGGAGCCTTCTGGTAACACTGATCCACCTAGGGCGTTTTTAATCTTCCCATTGCTTTGATTAGTCACTGTTAATCTTAAAAAGGTTAGCAAGCATCATGTGGTCCTAGAATTGCATGCATATCATAAAGGTTTAGTACAAACTGAAAATAAGAAAATTGAAAACATAATTAGTACTAATAGTACTTCCCCCCAGACTTACTTCACATAGACCCAGTGTGAAAATAAATCCCAAGGAAAGAACTATAGAAAAAGGGAAAATAAAATGAAAAGAAAAAGAAAAGAGAAATTAAGAAACACTAACCTACCGGTGGGTTGCCTCCCACCAAGCGCTTTGTTTAACGTCATTAGCTCGACGTGTGTGCCCTTCAGGGTGGATCAGGTGGATCATCAAGAGGGATCACATCACCCTCTTGGAGAGAAACAGTGTGCTCGAATAAAGTCCCAATGCCTATTGGATAGAAGTTTCTGTCCGCGGTAAACTGACTAGGAAGAGCTGGTTTCTCTATGACTTGATCAACGACATCATCTGGTTCCTTAATCGAGAAAGGTGGGTCATCGGTTACATGCTTCTTCAGCAGCTTGTCTATTTTGAATGTCATCTCAGTGTCTCCCAGTTGGAGATCATTGCGTCCATGCTTTAGATCGATCTTTGCTCCAGCTGTGCAAAGGAACGGTCTTCCCAGGATGAGAGGATCTCCTGGTTCTTCAGCTATGTCAAGCACCGCAAAATTTGCAGGGATAAAAACATTGCCGATTAGCAGCTGTTTGTCCTCAAGAACACCTATAGGAGGTTTCACAAAACAATCAACAAATTTTAAAGAAAATTTAGGAAGCCTGAAATCTTTAAAACCTAATCGTTTTGCAACGGAGTAAGGCATGATGTTGACACTAGAGCCTGAGTAGCAGAGTGAGCGAGGAAAAACTGTGGAGTCGATCTGGACTGAAAGTTCAAAGCGACCAGAATCTCCAAGCTTTTTCACTATCCTGTTCTGTAACACAGCATTGCACTCCTCAGTTACCAGAGGGATCTTGACTGTCAGATAGTTAACCATTTCTATGCATTATGCTGCTTCCGAATCCTCCTGAGATTTCCTAGGACAAACAGGGTAAGGTGCCTTGGGGACATAAGTACGAATCGGAGGACTGTTCACCGGACCGACCGGTCCCGTTTGTGCCCGACTGGTCCGCTTTCCCGAGACTAAGGACTGGTCTCGTGGTGGTGGCAGATCGACCGGTCCAAGAGTAGACCGACCGGTTGGTCCCACATCTGCTAGAGAATCACCTTTCGCTGTATCTGAACTAGTAGGAGAAACGACCCTTTCATCGACTTCACTTACAGAAATGGCATAACACTCCCTTTTTGGATTCTGCGCTCCTTTAGCCGGAAGAGTTTCGTGCTGTTGTTTAACAGCTTTTGCTTGCTGTGCTACTTGAGTGTCAAGCATCTTCAGATGAGTGGTCACAGCTTTTAATCGCCCATTGATGTCTGAAATGGCGCTGGAACTCTGCTGCTGATTAGCTAGCATAAGTTGCATCATGGCTTTGAGCTCATTGTTGGGATTGGAGGCTGGAGGTGGAGGGGTTTGCTGTCTAGGCTGGAATTGATTCTGATTTTGGTACCTGGAGCCTGAACTCTGTCCATACTGCCTCTGATAACCAGCATTGTAACCTGTAAATCCTTGAGCAGGAGGAGCTGTTCCTGATGAACTGGCAAACATTTTCTGAACTGGGACTGCAGGTTGCTGAGGATAGACCTGATCCTGGGGATTGGCAACATTGGTGCTCCTGTAGGATAGATTGGGATGGTTCCGGTAGTTGTTGTTAAAACCTCTGTTCTGCCCAATCCCTTGACCACCTACATAATTGACCTCTTGAGTATCCTCTGAAACCACTGCAGCATCCTTTGAGTAGCAGATTGCGCCTGGAGCGTTCCCGACCATAATAATGCCCTGATGGTTTCCTCGCATTAAGTCTCTGATCTTAGCAGCTGTCAGCTCTGCTATCTCTGCTGCAGATGGAGTGTCAACGATGTAGATCTTCTTTGATCGATCATATTCAGCACATTGATTGCTGGAACTCTGCGCCATGTTATCTATCAACCGGTAGGCACCTTCTATACTCTGCGTCATGAAGTCACCATTGCTGGAGGAATTAAGACTGTTCTTGTATTCCCAGGTGACTCCATCGTAGAAGGTCCTGAGCATCTGCTGCTCGGTAAATCCATGGTGGGGGTACTCCCTACGGTACTCCTTAAACCTATCCCAGGCTTCAGCAAATAATTCTCCACCTTTCTGCGCAAAGTTGTTGATCCTGCAATAAATCACTGCACAAGTTTTACCCGAAATAAATCAGTGCAAGTGCACAGGCACGCAGTAGTATATTCAGGGATCAAATCCACAAGGACCAATATTACACAACAAACTATAGATAATTGAACTAAGCTAAGCAGGAAACAAAGATGGGTGATTTTATCAAAATAAAATAACGAGATTGCAAATAACGATTTAAAACAGATTAATAAAAGCATTAGGCATTAGGGAATTCTCAGGAAATCACATTCATAAACCAGACAACTATTCAGATTCTATTATGCATGCATCTTAAACTCAAACACTGATATAAATTGCTCCACTTTCGTGATAACAATTACTTTCCCTAGAGATCCGAGTGCCTAAACTTTTGGAATGGTCACGGCTATCCTAGACAAGCATTATAGTTTAGGTTTGATCAGTTCATAATACTCTATAACTAACCTTTCGAATTGTTATAACGCATTACTCATCAACAATAGTTCTAGCAATACACAAGCTTTTGGAATGTGTATCAACCTAAGATCTAGTGATTAAATGGCCAGTTCAATCCTAGCATTATGCCTAACAGTGATGAAGATGGTAAAGAATAAGTAATCTATCTGTGTCTGATTTAATCTCTGAAATCCATTGAAAACCCTAAAACCTAACTAGAGAACTACTCAGACATGATGAAAGAAAAATCAGAAATCATGGATGAATAGATCATAATTATAAAATAGAGAACAAGAATAAGGTTCAGAAATCTTCTCTAAAGGTAGATGAGATCTTCTCCTTGATTACAATTCTCAAAATAGGTCTCAAAGTCTGAATAAAAACGTCGGTGTCTCAAATAACAAAACCCTACGGGTATTTATAGGATAAAAACGGAAAAAAGGAAAGTTTCCTAAAAATCTGGGAATTGGTCCGGTCGGTCTAAATCTGGACCGGTCGGTCCAGTTTCCAGAATCAAAAGTTTTCTTCACGTCTTCAAGTGGACCGGCCGGTCCTTGGGTTGAACCGGTCGGTCCGGTTTCCCGAGGCTCCAAATCTTCATGTCCTCAAGTAGAACGGTCGGTCTTCAAGCAATCCTATGTGGACCGGCCGGTCCCTAGGTTGGACCGGTCGGTCTCAAGTCCAGAAACCTCCAGTTTTCGCCCAAATGCTTGAATCTTGTTCCCAAACGCATGCGGTTCCAAACCTTGAGGTATGGACCTAAATCTCAACTCAAAACAACTCGAAAGACTCTGAAAACTTTTTAAGTTCGTGGTTAGGAACGTCCAAATTCACGTTATATCAAGTGTAAGACAATATTCTTCATACTCTCTCTCGAGATAATGACCCGTTTAGCCATTAATCTCGACAATATCTATGTATAAATATTAATTTCAGGTAAGATCAATCGGGCCTCTTTCGATGGGTCGGATTGATTTCGGTTTAGGTGGGTGAGCGTGTGTTCATACTCTAATATCAAGTTAAGTTTCATGGGCTTCCAACTCAAAACTAATTGGTAATGAGTAGATTTATCCAAATCCCTTATATGTATATTAGTTCAGATTGTTTTTCACTTCCAATATGTGACAATATTCTTTAAACACTTATGGTTTGTCTATTAACCCAAGGAGTGATAAACTGATATCTATCATATTTCGAGTCTTTTGACATAAAAAAAGAAAAAATCAAATTTTGAGTCAAAGCATCGGTTCAATCATGCAAAATTTACTTTATGTATAGATGTTTAATTAATTAAATTTTAAATTCTTCTTTTAATTCATTGATAGATTATTCGCTACGTCATGCGTTTTTGTTACGTATTACAATTCGGTAGTATTTGCTTTTTTTTTTTTAATGAGTATTTGCGCCGTATGCCTCTACTTATCAATGTATTTAGGTGTATGTTCATTCCTCTGTAGCATTTTAATTAATACGGTTTTGGCCCTACATGTAGTCCTACCATATTGATGGTGAAGTATATTCCTTTAACGAGATAAAATAATAGTTAGCAGATACTTATTCACTATATAGTAGTTAAATAATTGACATGTTTAATTGTTTTGTACTATAAAATACCACTAAAATTTATATTCCTCAGAATATCTTAAATGAAAAATTGATTTACAAATGTGGTACTTTAAATATTTGAATCTGGGTTTAACAATTACATCATTATGGTATAATTTTATGAAAAATTCTTAGGTTCACCCCCTAGTGGTGAATCGTCTCATTCAACCCCCTCTTTATTAGCCAATCAAAATTAAGTTGTGGGGATCACTAATCTATTTAAAAATATTATAAATACAAAATTAATTTGTAATAAATTTGTAGTTTAATTTTTGGGTTTGGGTTAACCATTCCCAAATTAGGATATATTTTTTTGGTATATACACAATTAGGGTATATACATGGTGTGATTTACAAACATTTTGTACTTTAGATTTTTGAATTTGGGTTTACAATTATATTTGGGTTAACAATTACATAACTAGGGTATAGTTTTTGAATTTGGGTTAACAATTACACAACTAGAGTATATTTTTATGGGAGAGAGGTGATTTGCAAACATTTTGTAAAGTTTTTGAATTTGGGTTAATAATTATATTTGGGTTAACAAAAATACACAATTAGGGTATAGTTTTATGGAGGAGGGGGGGGGGGGGAATTATAATTTTTGCTATTACATAATTTTGTTATTGGATGATATTATTTTTGCTATTTTTTAGTTTAGCTGGCTAAATGAAATAAAATGTGGAAGCCATACTAAACCCATAGCTAATACGCTATATGTCTATATTGAACCCTACGGAATCCATAGCTGACTGCTACTTGATGTAGTATCTATAGTTTGAAGCGCGTGAAGGGAAGTGAAGGGTTATTGGGGAAAAGTTGGTGGCAAATTAGCACAGTAATATAGCCTTTCGATAATATTGGCTCTAAATGGTGTCGGTGGAATGGTTTCACTTTCGGTATAATTGTAACACCAACACCATTCATATTCCACTTTCTTTTATTTACTTTTTTTTTTCTTTTTTTTTTTCTGTCTGTCACAGTTTTACTTTTTTGCTTTTTTTTGTCAGCAAAAGCAGTGGAGGAACAACGACTTCTTTTTTTATTATTTTTTTCCTTTTGTCTCAAATTTTTACAAAAGTAGAGGACGAGAGGCAAAACAAACCCGTGATAGAACAATGACTTCAATGTTGTATATATAAGTGATGCATCTTCTCATATCATATAGACAACGGATTTTTTCAGCTTGCATCAAAACATTGGTCATAAAAAAAAAAAAACCAGTGTAAGTTCACGTTTACTTTATAATTCATTTTTTTTTTGTTATTCATTTTCACAAAGATTTAATTTCTCCGGTTTTGTCTTCTGGGTATTCTCAATTTCCTCCTAAATGCTTAAATCGATAGTGGAATTGTGATAGTGGAATGATTCAACCGACAGTATAATTGTCAAACTGTTACCGTTCACATTTTTTTCAACCGATAATTCATCAATTTCATTTTTTCATTCATTTTTACAAAGGTTTAATTTCTCCCAAAGCAATTAATTTATGATTGTTTCAAGTTTTTGAAATGAGTTTTTGTTTTTGGTTAATAATTTTAGATTTTAGATTTTGTTTTTGATGGAGCGTGGCCCGACTTTTCCAATGCCTCTGCCCATAAAAATCAAGAAAATAACATTTTCTTAAAATAAAAATTTGTAAAATTTGATATATAATAAACAAGCTTATTGAGGAAAGATCCATATAATTATGAAAACCTCATACAATTTATAAGCAATCAACTTCACTTACGTTTTTATATTTTTGTCAAAGTCAAACTCAAATCCAATTACTTAAACATATTAAGTTGAATTATTTTATCTACATTTTGTTAAAGTTAATTTGAAATTATAAAAAAATGAAAAATTGTAATTAGTTATGATTAAATTTTAAAAAATTTATGACTTATAATAGTTGTATCTTGATAGTTAACACTAAATGAATTGGTTAATTAAGTATAATAAAAAAAATTATATATATGTAGTTGTTTTTTATTTGTATGTCAATAAATATTTTTGCTATTAAAACATTTTAGATGATTTAAACCAGGAGAATTTACCAATAATTACGTTATATTTTGTCATCAAAATACTTGGTAAATCAAATATTTACAAAAATTGTGGTTACAATATCATTATATGAAAATATTAACAGAAAATATTTATAATGTTTATTGCGTAGAATTATGAGACGAGCGGGAAACAAGGGGGCTGGACCATCAAACCAGGTAGGTTTTTATTATATTAAGTTATACATTGAATTATATAACATTAGTGTAGTTAATTTGAAGAGTTGTGAGAATTAAAACTGTAGGGTAGATTTGACTGGACGCCGGAGTTGAACACTATATTCATCGAATTATTAGAAGAAGAAGTTCAAAAGATAAACTACGAGCAGATTGTACCCATTACTAACCATGGAAAAACTAGATTTAGGAAAAGATTCGAAGAAATGAGCGGTAAGCAAATTGGTTGGGACAAATGTAAACAAAAAGTATATGACCTTAAGGCCTTGTACACGACCTATATGAGGCTTAAAAAGCGTTCAGGTGTATCGCTCGATCCTGATACAAGAATAATTATCATGAATCCACAATGGTGGAACGATCGAGCGAAGGTATGAATATTGACCATATATACCTCTAAATATATTTAATTTTATTTTTTAGTTGTTTGTATGAATGAAATTTTATATGTTGCAGGATACGCCAGGAGCAACAAGGTTAAAGAAAAACCCCCTGCCACGTATAGATTTAATGCACAAAGTGTATGGTCCACATTGTCCTGTGGACGACGATATGACATCAGCTAGTCAAATATATGAGATAGGGGAAGCCGACCTTGATGATGATGAAGAAGAAGAAGAGTATGAAGAAGATGATGATGAAGAAGCCTTTACCGAAAGCGTACCAGAAACTCAAGAACCATTCAGTTTTGAAACAGATTTTCAGCCACACCGACCGATGGGTAACCGTGCCTCTTCATCGTCAAATCCTGTCGAGATACCCACACACCGAGGACGGTCCAGCGGAAGTGGTAATAGAGGTGATAGAAACAACCGTAGGGGAAGAGTTCAATCAACTCGACAAAGCACTCAAACTCCACGAAGGAGAGCTGCTATGGACGCACACTTGACTACTATCCAGTCACATCTTGCAAATATGCAAACCCCAATCCAAATGTGGAATGCACGTCACCAACCGAAAGAGGATTATGAGAGGGAATCATGGTTGAAATTTAATGAGCTAGAAGACATCGAGAAATTTACTGATTTTTTGTGGACGTCAGCAGAGGTTTTGAAAGATCCTATTGAGCAAAAAAGGTTTGCCTTACTCCAGAGTAACGAGGAAAGAATTCGTTTTCTAGAAGGAGTGACAGGTTATGATCGCAGTGGTACTTTCCGGGGTAGTCCGTGGAAACGCCAACTCAGTGGTTCCAGTGGACCAAGCAGTAGAGGATCTGTTGGTAGTGGATCAGGGTCTCCGGGCTTAGGAGGATTTACACAATTTTTTGGTGCTGGATTTGCGAACACCGGAGGGACTGAAAATTTTGGTGGTTTTGGTTCTTCAAACTTCAGAGGGACTTCACACTTCGGATGTGCTGGATCTTCAAACCCCAGAGGATTTTCAAACTTCGGAGGGACTGCGAACTTTGGTGGTGCTGGGTCTCCAAACCCCGGAGGATTTTCACACTTCGGAGGAACTGCGAACTTCGTTGGTGCTAGATCTCCAAACCCCGGAGGATTTTCACACTTCGGAGGAACTGCGAACTTCGGTGGTGCGGGATCTCTAAACCCCGGAGGATTTTCACACTTCGGAGGAACTGTGAACTTCGGTGGTGCTGGATCTCCAAACCCCGGAGGATTTTCACACTATGGTGGGTCCGGATCTCCAGACCACTTTAGACGGAGAGAAGGATTTCAAGTTCCAAACTCCAACCCACAATTAAAGTTAAATTCATCTCCAGACCAATTTAATCGCAATGTCGTAAACAATGACAGTGATGACGGAAACTAAAAGAATAATTATGTTGTGTTTTTCCATATTCAAAATATAATAGTTATCTTGCTTCTTACTTAATGTTTACCAGTGTATGTCCTCTTTTAATTAAATAAAATTGTTTTCATTTTCAGGGTCTTCGTATACTTGAGTTACATTCCCGTGGATTACATAATCTCACCGATGATGAGCTACTTGAACTAATTTGTCTTGGGCACATGGATATCATGGAAGCACTCTTCAAACCGATGATAGATTACTGCAAAAGATATTATTGTCGACAACCAATGGGAGCTGAATGGGGATTAGGATGGTGCAACATTGAGAAAAGGATTTACATTACCCAAGAGATTGCTTACATTTGTTGAGGATGCGCATAGAGGTTTTCACACGTTTATGTGACACATTACAGACAGAGTATGTTCTAAAATGCACAAAAAACATATCCTTGGAGGAAAATGTGGCAATGTTTCTTGTCATATGTGGTCATAACATGACACAGCATTCTGTAGGGCTCATATTCGGACGCGCTCAAGAGACTGTTGGACGTAAATTTAAGGAATGTCTAAAAGCATGCACAAAACTATCTGCTAGCTTAATGAGGAAGCAATCTCCCGAGCAACTCTGTCAAGTACCACGAGGTCTACGAGGTGATCGTAGATATTGGCCTTATTTTAATGGTTTCATTGGTGCAATGGATGGCACTCATTGTACGGTTATGGTGACTGGCGCAGAGGCTACTCGTTTCTATAACAGGCATTCACAGACGAGCATTAATGTTTTGGCGATATGCAACTTGGATATGTTGTTCACTTATATATTTGTTGGGTGTCCTGGATCTGTGCATGATGCAAGAGTTTTGTCTTACGCAATGGAGCGTGACCCGACTTTTCCAATGCCCCCGCCCATGAAGTATTATCTTGTGGATTCTGGTTATGCTAACACACGAGGATTTTTGGCGCCGTATAGGGGTCACAGGTATCATATGACACAATTTCTAAATGGTTCTCCGCCCAGAGATGCAGAGGAGTTATTTAACCGGTGGCATTCTTCGCTCTGTTCAGTGATCGAACGAACATTTGGTGTTTGGAAAAAAAAATGGAAAATTTTATCAGAGTTTCCAAGATACGATGTCAAGACTCAAAACAACGTAATCATATCCACAGCGGGATTGCATAACTTTATTCGTCTATCTGAAATTCCGGATGTTGACTTTGATGATGCTTTAGCTGGTAATGCAATACCACAAGAAAATTTTCTTAACAGCTAGGAAGATGGGGGAGATGCAGAAGAACCTTTTGTGCAACAACAAGAAGAAACAATTGAAGGAGGCCATATGAATACGACACGAGATGGAATAAAACAACAACTTTGGGATTCGTTTCAATAAGAATATATAAGTATATATGTCTTTGCATATGCTTGTAATATTTTTTACGTTTATATTGCGATTATAATAAATTTTTGGTTCAATTTTGTTGTAAAAAAACTATACTTATGTGATAGAATAAGTAATGGTTGTGAAATTATTGCTAAAAATATTTCTCTATTAAATCTACTATTTATAAAATAAATCTAATTAATCATTTATTAATTTTGGTATATTTTATAATATAATAAAAAACCATAAAAAATATTACAATTTAAATACCAAACACGACCCAAAATAGTTAATTTTGATTTATCCATTATAGTTCTCATAATTAGTAATTTATGTATTAGATTTTTCATATTTATCTCAAAATACTTAATTTTCATACTTTATGATTTACATGATAATTATATATAAAAATTTAGTTTATTTAATTATTATTTTGACAAAAATTATAATCAACTATTTATAAATTAATTTTATTATTTTTATTTATTCTGTGAGATTCTGCTATTGGTATAATGGTTCTACTGATAGCGTTTAACTTTCTTTTATTCTGCCAGATTCTGCTAGAAATTTAATCATTCTGACAGAAATTTAATCATTATGCTGTTACCATTTAGTTCTGCCAGATTCTGCTAAAAATTTAATCATTCTGCCAGAAGTTTAATAATTCTGCTGTTACCATTTAGAGCCAATGTATGTCCATTTACTTAATTATGCCACTTTTATGGATTTTCCACCTCAATCTCCCTTCTTTAATTGCGCTTAAATTCAATAATAATTAATTTGTACAAAAGTTCTAAGACTTGTTGTTTTTTTCAAAACGAACGACCAAAAACTCCAACATATATAACCAACTTTTTTGGCGAATTTCGTTTACAGACTAATGATTCGTTTCTATTTGTATGAAAATAAATGTTTTTGATCCCTTCCATTTGCAAATACTTTCTATATCCACTACACTAACTTGAGTTGTAATTGTATTAATACATCAACTTGCTTGTTCTTCCCATTATAAAAGAATCAAATAACTATTATACAACAAAAACTCATCAAAAGTTACTAATTGAACTGCATATTTGGTAAACAGTATCTATCATGTGAATTTTATGGTTATCAAGCGTCATCAATCAGTAAAAAATCACGATAGATATGATAACTTTTACTTTTAAAGTTAACCACAAAGTTTTAAAAAACATTTATGGTGGTTAACTTTAAAAGTAAAAGTTATCATATCTAAAAAAAAACTCTTTAACAAAAAACAAAAAAACAGTTAACCACCACAAATCGTGTATTTACTGTGTTTTTTTGAAAATTTATATTTTCATGTTTATGAAATTCAACATTTATGATTTCAAAAAACAATTGATCTGACACTCATCTCTTAAAAACTTTATGTATATTAATAGGTCGATTTGTTTGTGAGCAAAATGGGAATGGTAGCTCTTCGAAACGTTGTTGTAAAAGGTTGATGAATCCATTTTGTGATAGTTACATGGAAAACAAACTTTTTAGAAAGACAACATATATATAAAAATCCTGCATGATGGTCTATGCGTCGTAAACTCAATAATTTTGATGTCATGGATCAGTGATCAGTAACGTAATTAAGAGTCGCTGGTCAACTGGTCAATAAAGAGTCGCTGGTCAATTAAGAGCTTGAATTTATAACTACCACTTTTTTTTGTGTACCTTTACATCTTAAAATCAGAGAGAGTATTTTGTCGACTTTAATTACTTTTATAATTCTTATTTTGAATGAATTAATGGATCTAAACCAGATTCTAGGTGAGTCTAACATGTGTTATGGCCTTTTTACTAAAGGATAAAAGCACTTCCATTAGGAGGGTATGCTCACCCATGATTTCTTTAAAAAAGTATCATACTAAATATAGTATTTCTTTTGATGGATTAATTTACTCTGTGTAATTAAATTCAAATTATAAAAAATATTGAACCAATTACATGATGACATTTGTCATATGGGTCTCATAAAAAAAGAGTTGATAAGTCTCAATAGACTGAGACTAATGAGAAGTTTCATTCTAAAATTTTCTTTTTTTAATATATATTTTTCTTTTGGGCTTTATGATACCCATAAAAATCATGGGTGTGCATGCTCAATGAGTTTCACAACAATTAAAAATATCAAAAAATGAAAAAAAGGGAGATAATTGGAAAAAAGTTCTAGTTTGAGGATTTTTTAAAATTTCTTCTGAAAATCCATTTGCACACTTGCGCTTATTTTATTGGTTCAATATTTTTTAAATAATTTAAAATAAAAATAAAAATTCAGTTACATTAAACTAATATTTCCTCTGTTTTTCTATATTGGATATTTTGGGTTAAAGCTCAAAAATTAAGAAAAAACTTTTTCTTAAAAAATTATAAATAAATATATAAACTAAAAAAAAATTGAGTCAATTATTACAAATACTGCAAAATACTATTGACCACACTCTAATTAATAAAAGTAAAAATAATATTAAAATATTAGAATATCTTATATTGTGAAACAAACAAAAATTTATAAAACATCCTATGTAGAAAAACAGAGGAAATATTAACGAGAGACTAAGAGAGTATGTGACTAATGAAAATGCTCTAAGAAACTCTCGTGGGATTTGCCATGCAAAAAAAGCAAAGCTATGGAAATAAATTTAACTAGCAAACGCACCCACAAAGCAACCGCAAATCTAGCTATTTTATTGCACCATAAAAAATGTTGAGTCATGAAATATACTCAAAATATTACGTGGTAAAATAAAGAAGTAGTGAAATCAACAAAACATATCGATATTTTGTGATTTATTAATGCGAATGACATGGAAAGGAAGCTAGTCATGATTACACAAATGTCGTCCATTGACAAATTTTTTTAGCCAAAACAAAACGACAAAATATTTTTGGAAGCCTTGAATACAAGTAACAAATTTTGATGCACACACAGGGGCGGATCCACTATGGTAACTACGGGTGCACGTGCCTCCAGTGAGTTTTTGATATTTATAATTTTGTCTAGTAGATTTTGGGTTATTGTAAATATTAATTGAAAGTTTTCTTAAAATGCACCCATAATTTATTGTCCGATTTCAAAATGCTCCCATTACCTTTTCTAAAATTATGCTAAACTTCTCAAATTAATTTACATAACAAATTTTGATACAACAATATATCTTAAAATTTGTGCCCCCCCCCCCCCACATGTACACAGAAATAAAAACCATGCTTTATATGGAGCCTTTTTTGTCACTTTGGTAGAGAGTACATTTGTAATATAAATTTCAACGGAACGAATCGGTTATCAAAATTTTTATAGATATTTAGAATATATGATATCAAACTAATTCTGAAATAGATCATATATCCAATCGATTAAAAATAGAACGATCACGTATAACAAAAACAAAAAAATGTATATGTTACACTCCTAACTTTATGCAAATTATTTATTTATGATTGCGAGATGGATTTTTCATTTATTGGGATCCCAAAATATTTTTGAAGTGCTTGAGCTTTCACTCCTTTCGTGTGCCATTTCTCTCAGTAGCGTTAGAAAGCAAAAGCAATACCAACTCCTTTAATTTTTTAGTTGTTATAATTTATGAACAAATTTAATAAAAGCATAAGCATATAAATATATAAGATAAAAAAATAATGGATGAAGACATAGTGATCGAGTGTAGTGGCTCAACTTAATTACCTTTAGTAGTTTATATTTTTCTTTTCACAAATATCAGGCAAACATACAGAGTCTGATTGTTTTTTTGGTTCAGTTGATACATAATATAACTGTTAAAGTTTATAAATATATATAAACTTTTAAATATTGTTACTGTTTTTTTTTCTTGTAATTTAGTTAAATAACTAAACCGGTTTGTTTTTCTTGTAATTTAGTTTAAATTACATAAAGTTAAATAACTAAACTGGTACAGAAGAGAGGACCGTTTTTTTAGATCGGCATCGACATTGTTTTTTTTTAAAGACAAATTCAAAGATTACATTCATTATCAACCCTAAATTCGAAATGACGTGGAGAAAAAAAATTGTAATTAATTTTGTAAGAAAAAGAAGATCATAATTGTGTATATTCGACTATTGTCTATTGTGTTAATTTTTTAAAGAAAAATACGTCAATTAAACCACGAAAAGTCGAGAATCGAATGAATTTAGCATATATATATGAGATTCTCGTGAACGAAATTGTTTGAAGAGAAAATAAAGTTTCGTGAGATTCTTGTGAACTACCTCTTTTATTTACATAAAGTTAAATAACTAAATTGCAACATATATAAATTATGTAAAGAAAAGAGGTAGTTCACAAGAATCTCATTCAAACTTTATTTTATCTTCAAAAATGTTCTTCTTTCTATCTCTCTCTAAAAGCCTAAAACCATCACCTCAAAATATTGTCACCAAAGTTTTTGAGATATTTTTCAAATAATTGGATAGGAACCTCACTCCACTCATCGATTGTCTTAAAAGGCTGATAGATTCGAACAAAACTGAGTTATTTTTGTCATATCATTAAAAAAAACCAGGACTAAAACTCAAATAGTCCTTTTATTCATCCGGATTTGCTAGTCTAGATTTTTGTTAGAATAATTTGTTTATGACAAAAGATTCTGAATGAAGATCACATTCGATACTGTTTATTCATATAAACAAATTACAATATCAAAAGATTAAAACATTGCATAACACAAGCGATGAAATACTTCAATAAAACAATCAAATGAGCATTTTTCTTCTCTTCCTTATATTTTAATTCGTTAGGAGATATCGAACATTCTTGTATCGGGAAGTAGATCAAGGAGTCATCGGTATAACCAAAACTTGGCCTTTGTTATTATTTGTACAATTTTCCTCTTCCTTTTCTTCTTCCACCGTATTCGTAGGCAACTTCATGTTCTTGCAATTATCTACTTGCTGTTTGCTCTTGTTCCATAAAAATATGTATAAACCGATCACAACCACCACAGATCCGACAACGCTGCAACAAAAGAAAAGTTTAGTCCATATATTTTGCAAGGGGTACTTAATAGAGTTTCCTACTAAAATTAATTAAAAAGAATAACCAATATTTCAGTATGAGATTTGTAAAAACCATTTGGTGAAGAAATGTGCTAAAAGGACCTTGAACAATATATATATAAGGGACATGAATCAATCCACTTTTTACAAATTGATTTTGAGTTGGAAGTCCATAAAACTCAACACCATTACATATATACCTTCCCAAATAAATCGTACGGTGAAAAACCACGAAATCGAACGTGGTTGCAGCCATAAGCATGAGAGGACTACATGATGAAGTAAAGACAGGTCCTCGTTTTTGGATACACCACGATATTGCCACCGTACACATTCCTTGTCCAACCACACCCTGGAAACATATATACAGACACAATTAATCATTGTTAGATAATTTTGAATATAGTTTATTTACATGTTGACCACAAAATTATATACAGTATATATGAATGTATACCGCTATAATGATGGTGACTATAGTGAGATTGTCTCTGAGGATCCAGTCTTCCAAATGTCTAGTCTTGATCAAGCTAAGAAGAGCACATTGAATCGTACCAAAGACGGATAATATAACGGTACTCGAGTATGGACAAGGGTATTTCACGTTGATCTTGGCTTGTATAAGCATCCAAGAACAGAAAAGTATCATTCCCGTGAGTAAAAGCATACAACCTTTGATCCAATTTTCAGGTTTTGTGTGATTGTTTGAAATCGTTGCTTGTTCTTGAGAGTGATGAGTTAATGGAATGCCTTGGTACATGGTAAGAAGTAAAGTTCCTCCTAAGCTTATTAGAGTTCCAAGAACGACGCCGTATCCTACTTTTGTTTTCATGTTTAGCTTTTCAAATCTGAAAAAAAAAAAATTCAAAATTTATTATACTTGAAATGACTACATATAGGGACAAATATAATTTATGGTAAATGTTTAATTACCTAAATATTAAAGCCATAATGAAAGTGAGGGAGGGGATTATGGCGCAGAAAGCAGATCCTAACGTGGCAGAAGTGTAGGAGAGCCCAAGTAAGTAGAAATATTGCATCAAACTCGCCCTAAATAAAGGAAAGAGAGATTCTAGTAAAATATTACAATATAAATCAATCACACAATATAAATAGAGGGAGAGAATTGTAAGAGCATGTTTATAGCTAGTAAGTATGTTTGGGTAAACATATGCATTTTATAATATTAATCGTGTTAAAATTTGTTGAAGAGAGAAAAAGAAGGAGAGAGATAGATGTATATTACCCCATTAAATATGGATAATATAATCCTATATTTAGAAACTCAAACATGGACAAAAATGAGTTTTGATTTAATTTAATGGGTTTAGTTGTTAAAATCCTACCCATATTTACTAGCTATAAACATGCTCTAAGAAATAAGAAGTCAGAGGATTAAAACTAAAAACTTACCCAAAAAGGGCACTGACGAAAAGCTGACACGAGATGCTCATAGTTAGCTTCGGCCTTGTTTTCCTGACCAAATCATGCAAATCGAATATTTATTCTGTTCGGAACACAAAAATTTAGATTCCATACCCGTACATAAGATAAAATTCTCTTATAATTTATAAGTTAATTAAGTTATATTATTATTTTTTTTTTGAGAAAAATTTTAAGTTATATTATTACTGACCAATGTTGATTTAGTGTTGAAGCTGATCAACGTTGTGTTTTTGTCTTCTTAAATTTTCACAATATACTCCCTCCGTTTCATTATATAAGATTTTTTGATTTATTTCGCGAGAATTAAGAAAACAATAAATACAAACAAAATCTCAGTTAATAATTAATTAAAATTATAACTCAACCAATCATATATAAGACTACGTAATTTAAAAGGATAAAATTATCAAATCACATTAAAATCTGCATAGAAACTAGTAAAACATCTTATAAAATGAAACAAAAAAAATTCTCTTAAAAATCTTATATAATGAAACGGAGGGAGTAGTAAACAAGATTTAATTTGAAAAAAAACAGTGCCTTGAAATTTTAAAAACTTTGTTTAGTTTATTAAGCATGGAAAATGTAAAAGCTGAAAATCTAAGAAACAAAATACTTGGAAAAAAAAAAAAACTTACCTTTCCCAAAAATAAGCGATTGGAAGAAGAAAAAAGGTGGAAATACCAAGACGGTAAGTAGCAACAACCATATGGTTAATGCCTCCATCAAGAACTTTCTTAACTAAAGCATTAACCGTTCCCGTAGCCATGTTAATTAAAATTACCGTAATCAACGGTACCCATTTTCCATCGATCCTACCCATGGTTAATTAATTACTTAATAATCAAAACTCTCTCTCTCTCTCTCTCTCTCGATAGCTTCTTTTCTCTTTCTCTTCTTTGGTATCTTGTGTTTGAGTAGTGAAGCATGGAGAGACTAGGTGGATATATTTATATCTATCATAAATGCCGTACGTGTTGGAGACAATTCTAAAAAGAAACAACAAAATGAAAATATTTAAAGAATGAGTTGTTTAGCTATATATGATTTTTTTTTTAAAATAAAATTATTTTAGAGTAGTACGCTATTTTTTATATATTAATAAACCGATAATTTTTTGGTGGAAGAGATTTTTTTTGATAAATAATTTCATTGTCATGTATCTCAATTTAACTTGGATGGAAGAGAGTAATTACGTTCTTTCTTTTATTAAGGACTTATAAGAAGATAAAATTTTAGAGTAACTTTTGTTTTTTTTTGGCTCAAAATTTTAGCTTATTATATTTTGGAATCATCTATTTAACTTAAAAGCAATAAAATTATAAATTATCATTAGAGTTTATATAAAAAAAAAATTCATGAGAGAAAATAATTTAGGTATCTCCTAAGTTTACATCTTTTTGTTGTTGATGTTGTCGACTACTTACACAAGCACGTTCTTTATGGCACGGAAACAACATTAATACAAACCACTATAACTACTACTCCAGTTTATAGAGATATGGAGTATTTATTTTATTAATATAAATAAATTTTGCTTATTTAATGAAAATGATTGAGCATTATCCAACTCTATTTTTTTTTTGGAATGATTACGTTGGACTTAAATTAACAACGTGAGCAAATACAAAACAATTGTTAATTCGAGTAGTGTGCCTCATACTTTGATAAAGACTTCATCTCTTACTTTGTTGAGCAAACAAAACGAATGGACCAGTATTGAGGGATCGTCCTAAGCGTTCAAGAAAAGCAAATTGGATCTCTTAGTTTACTAATTTCTTAAGTCAAGAAAATATTTCCAAATCTTATCATTGTGCTCGTCTATACAGGATCGAAAATCTTCAGATTTACGTCAATCACTGTAAAAGCGTTTTTGTTTGAATACTAATTTTATTGAGCCATATCTGATTGTATTAATTGGCCATGTCTACGTATGTTGATAGCTGTTTGGATTGACTAGACCATGTGTGTGTTTAGCTCAATAAACATAGTTGAGATGTCATTTGAATATCTCACGGGACTTCCACGTCGAGCTATAGGTGTCATCGAAAAATACCTGAAAAATAAAATTTTGTTTTGTAGAGAGCATTTTCATTTTCACCTAACCACGTTATCACGTATCACATAATGATTCGTTAATTCCTAAAACTAGAACATTACCTTCAACATTACTATTGGTATGTACATATATTCTTTCAATTCTCACCTATTATATGATAATGTCAATTATCCTTTACCTTTAACAACTTGCCAAAAAATAAGATACATTGCATTATATTGTAATAGAAATTATTATAAAATGTATGCAACTTATACAAACATGAATCACTAAAGTTTTTTCTCGAAGATTTTTAAATTCAAACAGCAGAAATTCAGGTTGTGAACAACGCGTAAAACCGGTTACTCATTGATATATGTTTTGAATTTTTTAGTAGTTTCTACAATATTTACCTAATTTTATTCTTATTTACAAAATGTGTAACAAAGTATATATCTATTGTGATTTATATACGAATGATGAGGAAAAGAAGCTAGTAATGATTACACTTTCGATTTTGAGAGAGGACGCCGGAGGACGCACTCGACCGAGGCAAATTCGTTTGTAGACATTGTTATTTTTAATAAAATCTGAGGAAACTCCCTCGGCCATTCAAAAAAAAAAAAAAAAACTAGTAATGATTACACCTTCCAAAGAGTAGCTGTTGGTGTTACTAACAGTAGTTTTACAATACCTATAATAACCATTACTGACATGTGATCATTTTTAGCTAAAACTAAATGACTAAATAATATTGCTGGTATAGTATACACTTTAAGCACAGAACAGAAGAGTTTATAGAGCTTTTTGACTTTTTTTTTTTTTTTTGGAAAATTATAGAGAGCTTTTTGTCTTTTTTTATAGAGAGCTTTTTGTCACTTGTTATATCTTTGTAGTGTAATGCGACATTTATATATACTATAATATAAAAGTGACATATTACAAAATACATTTGAAAATGAGTAAAATAACTGTTAAACAACTATATAGATGCACTACAAAATAGAGATAATAACATGTTTTGTTGAGTTGCTATTTTTAATTTTCCCCAGAATTGAACAACCAATCAAAGTGTTTATTTTTAATGTAAAATTTTCGATTGAAAAGATAGTTATTGTAATATGTTCAATTCTATTCACAAAGTTCAGTTAGCTCTAATTTTACGGAGCAGATAAAATGTTAAAATTAATACAGAGCTGAAAAAAATTTATTCAAAAAGTTCAGATAGTTTAAACATTCAGGATGTATGCTCTGCATCTATTCTTTGTGAATTGATTGAGCTTTCACTACTTTCGTGTGCCATCCCTCAGTAGTGTTATCAAGAAAAGCAAAGCAATACCATCTACTTCTTCTTTTTGTTGTTTACTAATTTTTATATAAAATACTATTTTAGTAAAGTAGAGATATATAATATTGAAAGAAATTAAAATAAAGGAAGAGGAAGACATGGACTCTAAATAGTAACAGCAGAATGATTAAACTTCTGGCAGAATGATTAAATTTTTAGCAGAATCTGGCAGAACTGAATGGCAACAGCAGAATGATTAAATTTCTGGCAGAATGATTAAATTTCTAGCAGAATCTGGCAGAATAAAAGAAAGTTAAACGCTGTCAGTAGAACCATTATACCAATAGCAGAATCTCACAGAATAAATAAAAATAATAAAATTAATTTATAAATAGTTGATTATAATTTTTTTGTCAAAATAATAATTAAATAAACTAAATTTATTATATATAATTATCATGTAAATCATAAAGTATGAAAATTAAGTATTTTGAGATAAATATGAAAAATCTAATACATAAATTACTAATTATGAGAACTATAATGAATAAATCAAAATTAACTATTTTGGGTCGTGTTTGGTATTTAAATTGTAATATTTTTTATGGTTTTTTATTATATTATAAAATATACCAAAATTAATAAATAATTAATTAAATTTATTTTATAAATAGTAGAAAACTTAATAGAGAAATATTTTTAGCAATAATTTCACAACCATTACTTATTCTATCACATAAGTATAGTTTTTTTACAACAAAATTGAACCAAAAATTTATTATAATCACAATATAAACGTAAGAAATATTACAAGCATATGCAAAGACATATATACTTATATATTCTTATTGAAACGAATCCCAAAGTTGTTGTTTTATTCCATCTCGTGTCGTATTCATATGGCCTCCTTCAATTGTTTCTTCTTGTTGTTGCACAAAAGGTTCTTCTGCATCTCCCCCATCTTCCTCGTTGTTAAGAAAATTTTCTTGTGGTATTGCATTACCAGCTAAAGCATCATCAAAGTCAACATCCGGAATTTCAGATAGACGAATAAAGTTATGCAATCCCGCTGTGGATATGATTACGTTGTTTTGAGTCTTGACATCGTATCTTGGAAACTCTGATAAAATTTTCCATTTTTTTTTCCAAACACCAAATGTTCGTTCGATCACTGAACGGAGCGAAGAATGCCACCGGTTAAATAACTCCTCTGCATCTCTGGGCGGAGAACCATTTAGAAATTGTGTCATATGATACCTGTGACCCCTATACGGCGCCAAAAATCCTCGTGTGTTAGCATAACCAGAATCCACAAGATAATACTTCATGGGCGGGGGCATTGGAAAAGTCGGGTCACGCTCCATTGCGTAAGACAAAACTCTTGCATCATGCACAGATCCAGGACACCCAAAAAATATATAAGTGAACAACATATCCAAGTTGCATATCGCCAAAACATTAATGCTCGTCTGTGAATGCCTGTTATAGAAACGAGTAGCCTCTGCGCCAGTCACCAGAACCGTACAATGAGTGCCATCTATTGCACCAATGAAACCATTAAAATAAGGCCAATATCTACGATCACCTCGTAGACCTCGTGGTACTTGGCAGAGTTGCTCGGGAGATTGCTTCCTCATTAAGCTAGCAGATAGTTTTGTGCATGCTTGATGTTAGGTTTTTTTTACACAGGGCCATCAAAAACCCCCTCGTACGTTGTAGCACAAAGGGTTATCGTATCCACAGAGAGGTTTGATTGATACACTAGGATTGCAATGATCCATTCTTAAGCTAGAGCGATGCTTTTTACAAGTAAACAAAAGATAGAACTATGAAACAAGTGAAAAGGATGGGTTTAATTTACATTGCTCTCTAAGAGACGAGAGTTAGACCATGGAAATTCTTATAGGCAATGAATCAAAGATTATCACAACTGTCAAAGTTCTATCACGCACCGTTCTAGAACTCAAACACGAAAGTATAACCAACTAACTGTCGTTACGAAGGCTATATATATTTAGACCCTCATGAATCATCGAATCTAAACACGCATTTAGCACGAGTTCGATATGTTCACAAAATCCCTAAGCCAAATATTCTTTGCGAATAGGTAACCTTGCCCATTTAGACTAGATTCAGGTTATTAATCCCACTGTCGTGGCTAACCAACAATCCTAAAATCAAGATTCTAGGTGATCAAGCTAGATTCAAGCATTGAGAACAGTCTAAACGAAGAACTAACGGATAACCTCAACAGATCTTCGATTTTATTGATTTCTCATCAAAACCCATGAAATCTCCATGTCCTAACAAGTAATTTACTCAGAAATAGATGAAGAAATCATAATAACTGAATAGAATTTCATAAAAGAGTTAGAGTTTAGAAGATACAAATGGTGTCACTAGGTGAAGAACATAAAGATCTCCCTCCAAGATCTTCAAAATCTCTCTCTCTCTCTCTCTCTCTCTCTCTCTCTCTCTCTCTCTCTCTCTCTAAGTCTCAAAACGAGAATAAATCTAGTTTTTACAAGTTTTCTAGATATTTTACAAAGAAAACGAGTAAAAAGTATTTATACAAGTGGTAAAATTAGGTTACAGAGCGCCCGTCGATCAACACAAACAATATGTCGATCGACACGAGGGCGTCTGTGGATATTTTCTTCGTCTTTAAAATGCTCCGTCGATCGACACATATGTACAACTGTCGATCGACAGTGACCTTTTAAAGGTCCATATTCCACTTGTATCTCTTCAACTCCAAAATGGTCCAAAATGCTCCAAGTGTTTCCATTAAGCTCTAAATGACCATTTCCTGCAAAACACTGCAAAATACATACAAAATACCACAAATACTAATATAAACCCGGTTATATCATGGTTAAAATCGGGTAAAAACCATGATATATCAATGCTTTTAGACATTCCTTAAATTTACGTCCAACAGTCTCTTGAGCGCATCCGAATATGAGCCCTACAGAATGCTGTGTCATGTTATGACCACATATGACAAGAAACATTGCCACATTTTCCTCCACGGATATGTTTTTTGTGCATTTTAGACCATACTCTGTCTGTAATGTGTCACATAAACGTGTGAAAACCTCTATGCGCATCCTCAACAAATGTAAGCAATCTCTTGGGTAATGTAAATCCTTTTCTCAATGTTGCACCATCCTAATCCCCATTCAACTCCCATTGGTTGTCGACAATAATATCTTTTGCAGTAATCTATCACCGGTTTGAAGAGTGCTTCCATGATATCCATGTGCTCAAGACAAATTAGTTCAAGTAGCTCATCATCGGTGAGATTATGTAATCCGCGGGAATGTAACTCAAGTATACGAAGACCCTGAAAATGAAAACAATTTCATTTAATTAAAAGAGGACATACACTGGTAAACATTAAGTAAGAAGCAAGATAACTATTATATTTTGAATATGAAAAAACACAACATAATTATTCTTTTAGTTTCCGTCATCACTGTCATTGCTTACGACATTGCGATTAAATTGGCCTGGAGATGAATTTAAATTTAATTGTGGGTTGGAGTTTGGAACTTGAAATCCTTCTCTCCGTCTAAAGTGGTCTGGAGATCCGGACCCACCATAGTGTGAAAATCCTCCGGGGTTTGGAGATCCAGCACCACCGAAGTTCACAGTTCCTCCGAAGTGTGAAAATCCTCCGGGGTTTAGAGATCCAGCACCACCGAAGTTCGCAGTTCCTCCGAAGTGTGAAAATCCTCCGGGGTTTGGAGATCTAGCACCAACGAAGTTCGCAGTTCCTCCGAAGTGTGAAAATCCTCCGGGGTTTGGAGATCCAGCACCACCAAAGTTCGCAGCCCCTCCGAAGTTTGAAAATCCTCTGGGGTTTGAAGATCCAGCACATCCGAAGTGTGAAGTCCCTCTGAAGTTTGAAGAACCAAAACCACCAAAATTTTCAGTCCCTCCGGTGTTCGCAAATCCAGCACCACAAAATTGTGTAAATCCTCCTAAGCCCGGAGACCCTGATCCACTACCAACAGATCCTCTACTGCTTGGTCCACTGGAACCACTGAGTTGGCGTTTCCACGGACTACCCCGGAAAGTACCACTGCGATCATAACCTGTCACTCCTTCTAGAAAACGAATTCTTTCCTCGTTACTCTGGAGTAAGGCAAACCTTTTTTGCTCAATAGGATCTTTCAAAACCTCTGCTGACGTCCACCAAAAATCAGTAAATTTCTCGATGTCTTCTAGCTCATTAAATTTCAACCATGATTTCCTCTCATAATCCTCTTTCGGTTGGTGACGTGCATTCCACATTTGGATTGGGGTTTGCATATTTGCAAGATGTGACTGGATAGTAGTCAAGTGTGCATCCATAGCAGCTCTCCTTCGTGGAGTTTGAGTGCTTTGTCGAGTTGATTGAACTCTTCCCCTACGGTTGTTTCTATCACCTCTATTACCACTTCCGCTGGACCGTCCTCGGTGTGTGGGTATCTCGACAGGATTTGACGATGAAGAGGCACGGTTACCCATCGGTCGGTGTGGCTGAAAATCTGTTTCAAAACTGAATGGTTCTTGAGTTTCTGGTACGCTTTCGGTAAAGGCTTCTTCATCATCATCTTCTTCTTCTTCATCATCATCATCAAGGTCGGCTTCCCCTATCTCATATATTTGACTAGCTGATGTCATATCGTCGTCCACAGGACAATGTGGACCATACACTTTGTGCATTAAATCTATACGTGGCAGGGGGTTTTTCTTTAACCGTGTTGCTCCTGGCGTATCCTGCAACATATAAAATTTCATTCATACAAACAACTAAAAAATAAAATTAAATATATTTAGAGGTATATATGGTCAATATTCATACCTTCGCTCGATCGTTCCACCATTGTGGATTCATGATAATTATTCCCGTATCAGGATCGAGCGATACACCTGAACGCTTTTTAAGCCTCATATAGGTCGTGTACAAGGCCTTAAAGTCATATACTTTTTGTTTACATTTGTCCCAACCAATTTGCTTACCGCTCATTTCTTCGAATCTTTTCCTAAATCTAGTTTTTCCATGGTTAGTAATGGGTACAATCTGCTCGTAGTTTATCTTTTGAACTTCTTCTTCTAATAATTCGATGAATATAGTGTTCAACTCCGGCGTCCAGTCAAATCTACCCTACAGTTTTAATTCTCACAACTCTTCAAATTAACTACACTAATGTTATATAATTCAATGTATAACTTAATATAATAAAAACCTACCTGGTTTGATGGTCCAACCCACGTGTTTCCCGCTCGTCTCATAATTCTACGCAATAAACATTATAAATATTTTCTGTTAATATTTTCATATAATGATATTGTAACCACAATTTTTGTAAATATTTGATTTACCAAGTATTTTGTTGACAAAGTATAACGTAATTATTGGTAAATTCTCCTGGTTTAAATCATCTAAAATGTTTTAATAGCAAAAATATTTATTGACATACAAATAAAAAACAACTACATATATATAATTTTTTTTATTATACTTAATTAACCAATTCATTTAGTGTTAACTATCAAGATACAACTATTATAAGTCATAAATTTTTTAAAATTTAATTATAACTAATTACAATTTTTTATTTTTTTTATAATTTCAAATTAACTTTAACAAAATGTAGATAAAATAATTCAACTTAATATGTTTAAGTAATTGGATTTGAGTTTGACTTTGACAAAAATATAAAAACGTAAGTGAAGTTGATTGCTTATAAATTGTATGAGGTTTTCATAATTATATGGATCTTTCCCCAATAAGCTTGTTTATTATATATCAAATTTTACAAATTTTTATTTTAAGAAAATGTTATTTTCTTGATTTTTATGGGCAGGGGCATTGGAAAAGTCGGGCCACGCTCCATCAAAAACAAAATCTAAAATCTAAAATTATTAACCAAAAACAAAAGCTCATTTCACAAACTTGAAACAATCATAAATTAATTGCTTTGGGAGAAATTAAACCTTTGTAAAAATGAATGAAAAAATGAAATTGATGAATTATCGGTTGAAAAAAATGTGAACGGTAACAGTTTGACAATTATACTGTCGGTTGAATTATTCCACTATCACAATTCCACTATCGATTTAAGCATTTAGGAGGAAATTGAGAATACCCAGAAGACAAAACCGGAGAAATTAAATATTTGTGAAAATGAATAACAAAAAAAAAAATGAATTATAAAGTAAACGTGAACTTACACTGGTTTTTTTTTTTTGATGACCAATGTTTTGATGCAAGCTGAAAAAATCCGTTGTCTATATGATATGAGAAGATGCATCACTTATATATACAACATTGAAGTCATTGTTCTATCACGGGTTTGTTTTGCCTCTCGTCCTCTACTTTTGTAAAAATTTGAGACAGAAGGAAAAAAATAATAAAAAAAGAAGTCGTTGTTCCTCCACTTCTTTTGCTGACAAAAAAAAATAAAAAAGTAAAACTGTGACAGACAGAAAAAAAAGAAAAAAAAAATAAATAAAAGAAAGTGGAATATGAATGGTCTTGGTGTCACAATTATACCGAAAGTGGAACCATTCTACCGACACCATTTAGAGCCATGGTATTTGAGTTTAGTGCCTAATAAAAGTCACCCTAGCTAGCATTTAAAGAAATAAAGGAAAAATTTTGGTTTTTTTACAAAGAAATTATGAAAGCATGCAGATGATTGCAATTAACATATGTATATAAAATATACAGTAAATAACTTTCATAAAAAAAGATTGTGAATATTTAATCCACGAGAATTCAAAAATCTAATTAAATTCAGCAAATACATATATGAATTTGTGTTCAAAATTAGTTATTTAATTTTGAGGAGAGGTATCGCGCGTTAGTTCACATGAATCTCTTGCAGTTTTTTTTGTTTGGTTTTGCTAGTTTCTATCTAGGTAATTCAAAGCAAACATTCGTCCAGCTAATCTATTTATACAAACAAATTACAATATCCAATCAAGGAGTTATAGGAATAACCAAAAGATGACTTTTGTTTACATTAGTAAGGTCTTCTTCTTCATTTTCTTCTTCAACCATATTCGTGGGTAACTTCGCAATCTCACATTCGTATATCTGTTTGCTCTTGCTCCATAAAAATATGTATAAACCGATCACAACCACCAAAGACCCGATAACGCTGCAACAAAACGCTTTAGTCCATATATATATTTTGTAAGGAGTTTATACTTTATACATCTCTCATATACGTCTACCCTTTTCAATATGTAATTTCTGAACAGTATTGGATATACATAATTTTATTTTAATAAATACATATATTTACCTTCCCAAATAAATCATCCGATGATATATCAAGAAATCAAACAAGGTTGCTGACATAAGTATGACAGGACTAAATGATGCGGTAAAGACAGGTCCTCTTTGTTTGATACACCACGATATTCCCACCGTACACATTCCTTGTGCTACCACACCCTGTTACAAATTCCATATTGGAAATTTGATGGGACCTAAAATAGTATATAAAGGACACTGTAGCCAATTACATGACGAAGAGTTAATATATATATATATATATGAATGTACCGCTATAATGATGGTGATGATGGTGAGTTTGTCTTTGAGGATCCAATCTTCCAAATGTCTAGTCTCGATGAAGCTAAGAAGAGCGCATTGAAACGTACCAAACACCGATAAAATAACGGTACTCGAGTATTGACAAGGGTAATTCACGTTGATCTTGGCTTGTATAAGCATCCAAGAACTCAAAAATGTAGCTGATGTCAATAAAAGCAGACAACCTTTAATCCAATTGTGATCATATTTCGTGTGATTGTTTGTAATTGTTGCTTGTTCTTGAGAGTGATGAGTTAATGGAATGCCTTGGTATACCGTAAGAACTAAAGCTCCTACTAAGCTTATCAGAGTTCCAAGAACGACGCCGTATCCTACATTTGTTTTCAAATTTAGCTTTTCAAACCTATAAAAATTACCAAAAAAAGGTGTAAGTTTTATATATATGCTTCAAATGATAACATCAAGAGGAATGTTCTAACTTAAGATAATGTTAAAAACGCTGCGATTAAGAACAAATGTACCGAAATAGTAAAGCCATAGCGAAAGTGAGGGCAGGCATTATCGCCGTGAAAGCAGTAGCTAACGTCGCAGAAGTGTAGGAGAGTCCATGCAAGTAAAAATACAGCATCAAACTCATCCTGAAAAACAAATATATAACAGTAATGAAATCTTACTAAAACCAAAAAATGAAGATAAATTCTTAAGGACTTTATAATTAAAAGAAATTTAAAGTTAAATAGATTAAAACTGAAACATACCCGAAAAGGGCACTGACGAAAAGCTGACATGAGATCCTTATGGTTAGCTTCGGTCTTGTTTTCCTGATCAAATCATGAAATCACTAAAAAAAATAAGATGGCTTTCGAAAAAATTGTTTAGTTAAGTAACCAGTGAGGAAATGAAAATATTGAAAACTGAAACAAATTAATGAAATTACAAACAAAAATAGACCTACCGTTCCCAAAAATAAGCGATTGGAAGAAGAAAAAGGGTGGAAATACACAAACGATAGGTAGCGATAACCATATGGTTAATGCCTTCATCAAGAACTTTCTTAATCAAAGCGCTAACCATTCCGGTAGTCATGTTAATCACAATTATCATGATTAATGGTGCCCATTTTCCATCAGTACAACCCATGATTAATAAGTAAATTAACTATTTGTTAATTTCTTAATAAGAAAAAACTCTCTCTCTCTCTCTCTCTCTCTCTCTAGAACAAGAACTAGAACTTCAATTAGTAAAACTTAGAGACTAGGTGGAACATTTATATTATATGCTGAGTTAATTGGAGCTAATTACTTTAACAAAATAATTTATTTTGGTGTCCTCTGCCAAGTGGTCAACAGTCCACCTATGCAGAATGTCCACTGAAATTTGATTTCAACTTTGGCAAAATGGTCCAGTGAATCATGTTGACATAATAGAAAATTATTATCTAAAGAATGAATTGTTAGCTATGGACTCTTACATGAACAAAACGTTTACAATTGTGAATATGTTTATGATTTTTTGGTGGAAGAGAGTAGTTCGATCTTTCTATTATTAGGATTTTAGGAATCTATTTATTTATTTTGGTGCTAAACATAGCAAAAATAGTAGGAATCTAAAATTTTAGCTTAATCTCTCTTTGTTCAAGTAAAAATAGTATCTATCTAACTTTTTTCAATAGACATTTAAATTACATGAGAAAAGGATAGTTTGGCGTACTATATATACATCTAGAGAGTGTCTTAACTTCAAATTTAGAGATTATTAAGTGTGTTTTTAATTTAATTTTGCTTAGTATTTCAGCTTTATTCAAAATTATAAAATTTTGGAATTTATATTGATTAGCAACGTGACGAAATACAAAGCAAGTGTTTATTTGACTAGTGCTACGTACGTTTTTAAAATTTTTTAAAAGATCTGGTTGTATTAATACTTTCATAAACTGATTACAAGGAACAAAATAAAAAAAGATGAGGCCACCGGTCATTAACCATGGAGGCAAGAGAAAATAAGAGATTACATATAGAGGTCAAGTACTTCTGAACCATAAACCTAAGCAATCCGATAGACCTGGCGTGTCCTTCCGGGCAATACAAGTATCTCGGACAGCTCCATCAATCTTCTTGTATAGAACCTCCGCTGGAAGACTTTTTCCGGTAAAAATGCGCTCGTTTCGCTGTTTCCACAGTGAGTATATTATTGTTTGAGCCATAATCAATCGCAGCTTGTTCTCCGCTTTATTCGGACTTGGTCGCTTAAGCCATCTCTGAAACGCACCCCAGTTTGCAAACCCCAGATATGGTGTTTTTATCCTCCTGAAGCCAGAAATCCAAATATCTTGGCTGTACGGACAGTAGAGAAATAAATGATCCCTTGTTTCATCATAAATCTCACATAACACACAAGTCTTGTCCTCCATGACTCCCCAATTAGCCAGTCTATATTTTGTTGATAATCTATCTAGACAAGCCAACCACAATATAAAAGCATGTTTAGGTACATTTCCAGGAAACCAAACCTCCTTATGCCAATCTACTTCAGTCGTAACACTAGCCATTTGTTTTCTTGCTAGAGAGAAACTGAAGTTTTCTTTGAGAGGACCGACTCCGTCCTTCCACTGATAATGATCTCTTGTATCTACTGCGAATTGAATCGTTGTCAAATGGCACAGCAGAGTGGTCATGTTTTCACACCTAGCCCCTCTGAAATTCCATCCACTATTTGTAGCTGCATATGACACCCTAGATTCTAAAGGAATACCATAGATTCTAGGCCCAGAATGCCCTATGAAGGAGATGAGTTGTCCAAATGGAGTCCATTTATCAAACCAAAATGAACACTCATTCCCATTTCTCACTTTACAAGAGATGAAATCTGTAGCAAGAACTCTCAGTTTAAGAAGTTGAACCCAAGTTGAAGAACCACTACTTTTCTCACTGATATTCCAGAAAGATTTTCCCTTGAGTTTATATTCCTTACACCAAGCCACCCATAGAGAGCCTGATTTCGAGAACAACAACCAGATGAGTTTTAATCCGAAAATCTTGTTCCAAGAGTGAAGATCTCTAAGACCCAAGCCACCAGAAGCTTTAGGAGAACAAACTTAAGACCACTTTACCTTTGCTTTACCATTAGAAGAGTTCGGATCACCAGTCCATAAAAACTTTCTACAAAGCTTATTAATCTCTCTAATACATTTCTTTGGTAACACAAAGGCAGCACACCAATAAGCCATGATGCTTTGAATAACAGAAGAGATTAGTTGTGTTCTTCCAGCAAATGACAAGAACCTAGATGTCCAAGAGTGTAGCCTTGCTTTTACCTTTTCAATCAGAGGCGAGTAATCAGCCTTTGATAACCTTCTTGGCAGCAGGGGTAAACCAAGGTATCTAACTGGTAAAGTGCCCAGTGTGAACCCAAACGTACTGGATAGAGCCACTCTTTCTGCTTGAGTGCAACCAGCAATAAATAGAGCAGTCTTGCTAGAGTTCATTGTTAAGCCCGAAACAGTAGAAAAGTAGCTCAGCAGGTTTACAATGGCTTGAAGGGATGACAGAGAACCATCGAAGAAAACCATCATATCATCAGCAAAGACCAAATGAGAGACTCTAGGACAAGCAGATTTGGGATGAGGTCCTATAAGCCCAGCAGTGAATCTAAGATCGAGAAGCCTTGAAAAGATGTTCATTCCAATGACAAATAACGGTGGAGACAGGGGGTCTCCCTGTCTTATCCCTCTTGTACCTTTGAAGTAACCACACAACTCTCCATTAACCGCAACAGAAAACCTTGTTGTGGAAATACATTGTTGAATCCATCTAATGTACACCCTTGGGAAGTTTGTAGCATTCAGAATATCCAGGATGAATGACCATTCAACTGAGTCAAAGGCCTTCTTTAAGGTCGATCTTAAGCATTCCTCTTCTTGATATAGACTGATTATTATACCCTTGGACCATTTCAGTAGCGAGTAGAACATTTTCTACAATTTGTCTACCACTCACGAAGGCGGTTTGGTTTTCCGATATCATTTCTGGGAGCAGGCCTTGTAATCTTCTTGCCAAAAGCTTAGCAACAACTTTGTAGACAGCATTTAAACAAAAAATCGGTCTAAAGTCAGATGCATTCTCTGCATTTGTCACCTTTGGAATCATGGCAATGATAGTAGAGTTCCACTGAGGTTTCATTTTTCCAGTGTTAAAGAAATTAAGCACTGCCCCAGCCACTTCATTACCAAAGATATCCCAGCAGCTCCTGAAAAACTCACCCGTGTATCCATCAGGACCTGGTGCTTTATCAGATGGTAGAGCAAAAAACTCCTTTTTAATTTCTTCTACGGTGAAGGGACTTTCCAGGTCTTGTCTTTGAGCTTCATTACACCTAAAAGGGTGCACTGATCTTATAGCACCCACAAGAGAAGGTTTTCTTATAACTTGAGGGCCAAGCAATTCTGAATAGTACTCTACAGAGGTTGACTTAATCACTTCCACGTCTGAACTGTGGGGACCATTACGGAGCTTGATTCTTGAGAATCTATTCCTCGCTATTCTCGTTGTCGCACATCTATGAAAAAATCCAGAGTTTTGATCACCTAGCCTAAGCCATTTGATCCTAGACTTTTGGCGTAGAAATGTTTCCTCTGCTCTAGCTAACTGTCTCCATATTTTCAATGAGATGAGTTCTTTAACAGCAGCTTCCTTAGAAGGTGATGACAACATTGTATTCTGAGATGTCTTAAGCTCAGCCAAAGCTTGTGCCGTTCTTCTTTGAATACCAGAATAAGCTGAGTGGTCCAACTCCTTGAGAATTTGCTTAAGGAGCTTTAACTTTCTACTAATTTGCTGCATCGGGTTACCGGTGACAAAGAAACTGTTCCAAGCTTCAATGACAGTAGATTTAAAGTCCGGATGTTGTAAGAGATGCAGGTTGAACTTGAAAGGCCTCTTTGGCTTTGGTGTTGGGTCAGGAAGCCTTATACAACACACTGCGTGATCTGAGAAAAGGGGTTCTTCGAAAGAAACCTGAGCATTTGGGAAGGATAATAACCATTGATCATTTCCCAAGATTCTATCTAGCTTTTCTGAGATGGGTCCATCAGATCTATGGTTCCACCAAGTAAATTTAGGGCCACTGTAAGGCAGGTCAAACAAACCTGTCACATTAAGACAATGTTCCATTTCTCTACTACCAGCACTCACTCTGTCAAATTCATCTTTAAGAGAATGCTTTGACGACAAAAGAGTTTGGTTGAAATCGCCTATAACTAACCAAGGAGAATTTCTGAGCAAAGAGTTTGAGGCCAGAGTTTGAAGCTCTTGCCAGAGCTCTCTTCTTGTTGTTCTCATATTTGATCCATAAACAAAAGTCACCGAAAAATTTACATGTGCTTCAAAGGAGAAGAAACCACATGTTATTTGTTGAAGGGATTTATCGTATATCATTAGCGAAACCGCTGGATCCCATACTACCCAAAGCCTTCCAATATGAGAGAACTCATAATTACTTTCCATTCTCCATCCTGGCAGAATGTTTTCAATGATTTTCCTGGCATTTGGCTCTAGAACATGTGTCTCTACAAGACACCCAAAAGTAGGCCGATGTTGATATATCCAACTCTTAAGCCTTTGCTGCTTATCTGGATCACAGATCCCTCTTAAATTCCAAAAAAAACTCAGCATCAAAAAGGAGTATATAGATGATTAGTTACTGAGGAGGGCATGCCCATCCTCATCTCCAAGAGCTTTATCATGATTGCTCTTACTGTTTTTAGCTTTCTTCTTTTTCCTCTTCGGAACAACAAGAGTGAAGTCTCCTTCTAACTTATCAATCTCCGCATCAGACATCTGTATTGAAGTTTTAGAAAGTTTATCCGGGACTAAAGAAATACCTTTACCCGTCTCTATCTTTGCCTCTTCTGACAAACCCTTCTTCTTGTCTCTTTCTATTATCAACTCAGACCTTGTAGAACCTGATGGGCCTGTGCCGACCTGACCATGGACCTCCTTCACAAGAACCCCAATTGGGTACTCATTAGAGGCAGACGTAACCTCACTTTCGTTAGCTGCTTCATTCTGCTTGTTTTTCATCTTACAAACAGTTTCTTCATGGTAAGCATTCCTACAAATCAGGCACAGGGGAGGTGCTTTGGGGCATCTTTTAACCGTATGACCAGCTTCATGGCATAATTTATATATTGGAGGAAGATGAGGACAAGACACCTCCACTCTTACTGTTTGACCTGATTCAAACCGAGCACAAACAATTTCAGGAACTTGTTTATGCAGGTCAATCTCTGTGAAAATCTTAGCCACTTCAGAGTTTGTCATTGCCACTGTTTGCGGGTGAAGGTAAATTGGGTGTCCCACCATACTCGCAATACGGGTTAAAGCCGCTGGGTTGTAGAACTCATATGGGACCTTTCGAAACTCTATCCACACCGGAGCTGTCTTAAGAGAGGGCTTTTCCGGCGTAACTCCAGGGCACCATGGAGCTACAAACATTGTACTGCCGTCGATATTCCAAATGCCTTCCTTAAGGACTTTATCTCTAGTAGCATTGTTTGAAATCTTGAAGAAGAAAGAATTTTCCGATTCAAGCTTCGTTACTGAGACATCTCTATGCCATTTACTCCACATCATATTCACCACTGCCTGAATCTTACCAAAGGATGGGGATTTTTGGTAGAACTGACCTATCACAAAATCTTTCCAAAGAGGCTTACTCTCTTCTATCACTGAGTTGGGGATAGTGACACATAACTCACCGCTTTCTAGTTCATACGGAGTTCCAGTTTTCTTAAGTGTGGTCGATCCATTTTTGAATCGCTGGCACCACGTGAGAGGCGTTGTCTCTGGTTTAGAAAACTCCTCCTTAGGAACTTGAGGTGAAGAGGGAGCCGCAGGTGCTGGGTTATCAGACACTACGGCCGGAATCGATTGATTTGAAGCCACTGCAGCCGTAATCGACGGATTAGGAGCCACATGGCCAGATTTAGGTTTCCGATCTGGGGAAATTTGGGGGATTGAAGAGAGGGGTTTTGTAATTTAAGGTTGTTTTGAAGGTTGAATCTTTGTGGGAAGGATCAAGGGACCTGATTTCCTTTTTTTCTTGGCCATGGTGGTTGAGAACCGCCGGCGGTGGCCACCACCGACTAGGGTTGCGATGAGGAATGAAGGGGCGATGTTTGGGTGAGAGAGAGAAAACTTTGCTTTGTTGACTAGTGCTACGTATGTATTAAAAAGAACAATTCTTATGATTTGGATCGAATCCCAGCTTATCTCTAAGTATACAAATTCGTTATAATAAAAATGATTTGGATCGAATCCCCTGATTCTGACGGATTTCTGACGGATTTTTCCGTCACAAACAGAGATGTTTTCTTGTAGTGACACACCATGGTCCATATAAATATTTACTGACTAAAACCTAGCCAACTAATCCAAGTAGTTTTTTTTTCAAAAAGAAAAAAAAAACTTGTCTGCCACACATACATATATAAAGTTATTCAAAGATGGAAAAAATTCTTGAACCAAATAGATAAGAGTCTTGGTAATGGTATATATTTGATTTGATTACATTCAAAATAATGTACGAAGTGAAAAAAAAAATAGAAATCTACTTAAATCAAGGAGTCATTGGAACAACCATAAGATGACCCTTTTTATAATATTCATCATCTTCCCCTTCTTCTTCACTAAAATGAGAAGGTAACTTCTTTGCAGATTCTTCCTTCATTTGCCTTACTTTTCCCAACAAGAATATGTATAGTCCAAAGATCACAATTCCAGAGCCGATAACACTTCACATACAAAAAACATTTAATACATTAATTGAAACTCATACATAATATATGTGTGTATATATACATATGTAATTCTACGTACCTTCCAATGAAAATTTGACGATGAAGGATCGAGAAATCAAATAAGGTTGCGAATATAAGCCCGACCGGAGTAAAAACAGAAGTGAAGATAGGTCCTCTCTTTCTGATGCACCAAGAAGTTCCCACCGTACATATTCCTTGTGCTACCGCTCCCTATAATAATAAGTTGTAATATACAGTTTTTATTTATTTATAGCAAATTAGTATAGAAATATATGGTTGTAAATAAGGAAAAGAAAACTTACTGCATAAACAACGGTCATGATATCGAGTTTATCAGTGAGGATCCAAGTCGAGATATCTCTAGATTTGATGAGGCTTAAAATGGCGCATTGGATGGTACCAAAGAAGGATAGTATAACGGTACTCGAGTATTGACACGGGTATTTATCGTTCACTTTGGATTGTATTAACATCCACGACCCAAAACAACTACTACCCGCGAAGAGAAGCACACATCCGATGATCCAATTCTCGTGTTTCATCGTGGATTTATTGTTGATCGATGAATGAGTTTCTAGATTGTGAAATTTTGTCAAAGGAACACCTTTGTACATTGTGAGTAATAAAGCTCCTCCTATGCATATCAAAGTGCCCATCACCATCCCCATACCTGCTTTGCTTTTCATGTTTAGCTTCTCTACCCTACAAACAAAGCAATTGATTTAACTTGTTAACTTTAAATTTGTTACGTTAGGCTATAATCAAACAATTAGACATATAATTTACCTGAATATTAGAGCCATAATGAATGTAATCGCAGGTGTCATGCTGATAAAAGCACATGCTAACGTAGCCGATGTGTACGATAGCCCAAGTAGGAAGAAATATTGTGTCAAACTTGCCCTAAATATATTTTTTTAAATAACGTGAAATTCAGTATAATAAAATATGAAAATCTATTAATAAGACTATAGTATAACTATTAAGAGTTATTTGACGTAAATAAAAAAAAGGAAAAAAAAAAGAACAAACCCAACAAGAGCACTGAAGAAAAGCTGAACCAAGATGTTGAATGTAAGTTTTGGTCTTGTTCTCCTAAGAAACAAAAAATGAATCATTTTAATCGTTAATCATAACAAAAATATATATAATTAAGTAAGAAAGTTAACGAATATATTAATAATTCTTACCGTTCCCAAAAATATGCGATTGGTGCCAAAAATACGGTGGAAATTGCGAGACGGTACGTTGCAATAACCATATGGTTAACACCACCATCGAGTACTTTTTTAACCAACGCATTAGCTAAACCGAGCGCCGAATTAATTATAACCATCATAATAACCGGCGTCCATTTAGCATCACAGTAACCCATTACTATTACTTAATTCTTATTAATCAGCTACTAATTATGAATTAATTACTCTCTCTCTCTCTCTCTCTTTGTTTTTTGCTCACCTTTCTCTCTCTATAAGCAGTTTTGTGTATGAATAATTGAATGAAGAAACCAAATATATAGAGATTTTGTTCACTGGTCATATTTTACTATTTAGTTTTAGTTTTTTTATTTCCTAGAGTAAAGTAAGATTTTTGAAAAAGAATTTTTTTTTTTTCTGTTTTATTATCCACGAAATAACAATTATTCTCTTTCTCTTTAGAGGGCCAAATAATTTTCATTGAGTTAGACAGATGATATTGACGTAGGCGATGGCGTTTTTAATCAAATTTTAAGAATATTTAACTCTTATTGTAACCATTAGTTCATATGATACATGCAGTACGTTGAATCGTATGCTAAAATAAAAGCTATTCTCAGTTCTCTTTCTATGTAACAAACTATAGTGAGACTTTCTAACGTTGCTGTCCCTTAACCTAATATAACAATTATTCTGTTATTAAAATGAATCTATTCTCAAATCTATTTCTATACAAACAAACTATATATAGTAATATTTTTCTAGCATTGCTGTCCCTTAAGTTAATTTAATAATTTGCCTGTTATGTATGTATTTTATATAATTAAATACGAAAATTAAATTAGTAAAATGTTACTTTCTAGCAATAAAAAAACAAAGACTGAATTTCATACAATTTAATCAGAATAGTCCTTACATCAATTGATGTTTTTACTATATAAACAATATTGGTGAAGTTGTTATAAATTCATTCTATTGGTGGAGTTTTATATACAGACTGATTATCATTTAAATTAGCCATTAAATATAAACGCTTCAAATAGTTAAAAAATACTAAAACTTTAGTTCTTACTTAGGTAAATAATATTGTTCTAGCTAGTATTTTTAATTTGTTGTGCCATACTTTTCTTTGTAAAATTACGTACATAAAGAAATTGTATTATGTGTCATACATAAAGATTGCTTCTCGTAATTTAATTTCTTTTTCATGTCAAGAACCAATCATCATTCATCTAGTTGAACATTACATTGGTTAATAAATTATCTCAAATCTCAACTGGTTTAAAAGAAACCATGTCGTTTTACCACCAAATCATGGACATGTGATTCTTTAACAAATCAAATTGTTATGTTTCACTATAAAAAAAACCATTTATGATTTATGTAGACGATGATTAATTTTGTTAATTAAGTTGTTATTTATTTTAAAACCAATAATGTCTACTCTTGCTTTTCATTTTCAAAAAAAAAATCTTTATGTTTTCTTTCCCAAAGATATATGTTGCCTTTTTTCTCTTTTGGAAAAGCAAAGGAAAGTTAAAGTAAGATAAAGCTTTTATTTCTTTCAGTTAAATTTATATAACTCAGCCAAATTGATTTTTTCGAAAGATAATGGACGGTTTTTTAATTATCAATCAATAAAGTACAACACAATTTGCATATAATTGTAACAGAAGCCCCATACCTAGTTGCAGAATATAAAATTGATATTAATGAATTTGTTAGTTCAGCAAGAGAGTTGTTCTGTGTATACTTTAGATTGAGTTTTACTTGATTGATATATTTCACATATGAAGAAATCTCGTATCAATTAACTATGCAACCCCATTTTGTTAACATAGTTTATTAACAAAAAAATTTGAACTTAAACCCGTAATCCCCTAACCGGTGACTAACGGCATTTGGTAATATTATATTGTTAGTAGTTTACTTTAGTGGTAGAAAAAATGGTTTATGTCTAGAATGGGTATTATCAAATTAAGGTTGATCTCGGACTAGAAAAGATTACGGACTTAGGTCCAAATCTTTGTTGTTAAAGCAAACATCATCTGAAGTTTCTTCTTCTCTCATTGCTATAGAAATACAAGTTTAGTCTTTTCTTTCTTACCACTTGAATGCAATATATAATTGATTCAACGGCTTATCTGATTTACTGAAAGAAAATTATGAAATGATCCGAGTCTCTACATAAAAATCAACGAGTAAATTAAAGTCTAATGATCGGCCCAAGCATAGCTCAATATATATATTCAGGTTGGTCAGTCCGATTACGAAAGGTACACTTTAGATTTATTGAGCTAATTAAGATATTTATGAAACATTTTTCGATTTGATTATATGTATTTACTTAAGAATTCATCATACAAAAGTGTATTATTCGAACTGAAACTCTTTTATTTCCGGTTTAACCAAATACAACTGGTTACAAAGTACAATGAGCTAAGATCTGATCAGTGACCACGAGAATGGTAACAATTTCTATCTCCATCACACTGATCACACACATTTATGTCTCCCATTTTTCACATATTTATGTCTATATATATGAGTAGATACATATTATGTCGATATATCTACAAATATATAGAATTATGATCATGATGAACTCTATATATATAATATATCAAACAGGCAATTTCGTATTGTTATCATTTATTATTGTATGGTCTTCATTTTCAATCTTTTGAGAAAACTTGGAAGTGGTGGTCAAAGTATTGGGAACAGATTGATCTGTCTCACTCTTCTTCCCCCATAGAAACACGTAGAGACCAGTTATAGTCACTACTGATCCAAGTATACTACAAAAAAATTGTAATCATAAGTAAAATATCATTTTCTTTATCATTATCATTATCATTTATGTATCTAAAATATAATACATATTGTAGGGGTCAAATCTCCCCTAAAAGAATCGATAAACCAAACGGCTTAACACGTGTTAAAACGGTTCAGCGGTCGAACCCAGAAAACGCAGGCCCGTCAAAGGCCTATCACTGTTCATTCCAGCGCTGTTCGATCCTTCTAGACCGGCCCGGCTCAGAACGACCGGAACTGCTCAAGTCACCTCGACCGGCACTGTTCATACCGCCTCATTTAGCTATAAATAAACTTGTATCCCTCTCATTGTGGGGGATCCGAAATTTCTGAAAAAACACTGTTTACAGCTCTGATAATAAGAACCCTAATTCTATATCTTTCTAAAATCTTTCCAAGTGTTTGAAAACCCTAAAGAAGCTCTATTT
This sequence comes from Draba incana, assembly GCA_963576765.1. Classification (NCBI taxonomy): domain Eukaryota; kingdom Viridiplantae; phylum Streptophyta; class Magnoliopsida; order Brassicales; family Brassicaceae; genus Draba; species Draba incana. The sequence continues at coordinate 678,790 of OY755211.1, read as the reverse complement.
TCGTAGAATCTTCACAATTTCTGTTGTGTGAAAATTCCAGCTCACACAATTTGGCGCTAGAATGAGGGGATTCGGCTCGCAACACTAGCTTCATACACGAAACAAACGCTTAGACGAACCCGCTACTCGCAACATGTCAATAACGAACCCGCAGTCTCCAGCGGCCGAAGATACAGGTCCAAGCGAGCCCATTGTGGCTGGGCTGATCAACCAGTCCGCATTGGGGGCGGAAGCAGGCAGACCTGTCCCGACAGAGAACCAGGCGACCGCCATTACAAACACGGCCGACCCGTCCACACCAGGAGATTTCGGTCAACTCAGAGCAATGCTCGAACAGTTGCTCAAGCAGTCGCAAAACCAGGAAACGATCAACAGCAACCTGACTGCTGAAATCAGGGCCTTGTCGACAACTCGTCAGTCTCGAGGGCTACCTCAAGGTAACGCGCTTCGCGTCGCTCCGCTCGCTCTTAACTTCTCCCAGGCGGCATCGCCATCGGCTCGTGGCACTCGCGAAGATCATACGCCAACACCTCTCAGAGACGGAACCGTTTTTGTCGCAGGTGCTCCCGGCGGCATACCTACAATCACAGACAATTCAGAAGGACGTGAATTCGGAGCAGCTCGGCCCAGTCGACCGACTAGCCGTATCCAGAGTCGGGACGAGGGCGAAATCGCAGAAAATACGCGATGGATGGAACAAGCCGAAGCCCTAACCGCCCGTAGAGCTGTCGATTCGCAGGGAACGGAAATGGACGAGCTCAGAGCCGCCTTGCAGCAAAACACTCGCGATCTCAAGGATATGAGGTCACAGGTCCATCGCGCGACCAGCAAGGCGCCGGAACTCGACCACGTTCTCGAAGAAGCTCGCACCACTCCTTTTACCAAGCGAATAACAAAGGCGTGTTTATCTGACCCAGGGAAGCTCAAGATTCCTATCTATGAGGGAAAGGGCGACCCCACGGAGCATATCAGAGCTTTCTCAATCGCAATGGGGCGAGCTAATTTCAGGCTCGATGAAATCGATGTTGGTTGCTGCCTCCTCTTCGTGGAGCATCTCCAAGGGGCGGCCCTCTATTGGTTCACGGGAATGAAAAGGAACTCTGTCGACAGCTTCGCCCAACTCTCCGAGGCCTTCCTAAAGCAGTATTCCGTCCTAATCAAACGCAGGTCATCGGAGGTGGACCTTTATACTATAACGCAAGCGGCCGGCGAGCCCTTGGAAGTTTTCATTGAACGCTTCAAAGCGATGCTTATTCAGGTAAAAGGGATTGACGACAGATCCGCCCTAAGTGCCCTGCGAAAAGCTTTGTGGTACAGCTCGGATTTCCGAAAGGAGATGACAATTAACGAGCCCTCGTCAATTCAAGATGCGCTTCATCGCGCTAACGGCTTCGCAAGAAGCGAAGATGAAACCAAAATCCTGAGCCAGAAGCATGGAAAGGCCAGGAATCCAAGTCCGCAAGAAGTCCCAATCGCGACAAAGAGGAAGCCGGGAAATTTCATACAACATGAAGGAGGTTTCAAGGGGGCCCATAACTACCAGGTGGACTCGCCCGGCTACGGTCGAGGAAGAGGGCGAGGCCGCGGAAGAGGCGCCCCTGGTCGCGCTAGCGGCAACACTTGGCCGAGAATATCGCAGTATGACGAGTCTGCTTATTGCGACTTGCATAAGATGAAGGGACACTCGACGTCTAACTGCAGAGTCCTCGGCATGTGACTCGCAGCAAAGTTGGCCGCCGGCGAGCTCAAAGGAAACATCAATGTTAACGATTTTCAGCTCGAGCAATTCGACGATGCAAGAGAAGGGGAAGGCCCGTCGGGAGACAACAAGAATAATAAGCGAGACCGACGAAACGACGAGGCCCACCTCGACCGACGAAACGGTAATGATGGCCGGAGTGCCTCGAAACAGAAAATCTGCAACATGATCATGGGCGGCTCGCGCTACTGCTCTAACACCGTCTCGTCGATCAAAGCCTATCAGAGAAGAGCGGAGGTAGGGGCAAACAAACCCGAACCGTCGAAGTTCCCGAACGACGTCATCCAGTTCGAAGAGAATGAGGTCGATGACATTAACAAACCTCATGACGACCCGCTTGTCATCCGACTCTCCGTCGCAGGATGGGACACAGGTCGCGTTTTAATCGACACTGGGAGCACAGTCGACATCATTTTCATAGACGCTCTGAAGCGCATGGAAATTGACCTCGCACAAGTCGAATCCTATCCTAAGCCATTGACCGGATTCAATGGTGAGACGACGATGACACTCGGTACGGTCAAGCTTCCTGTAAGTGCGGAAGGTGTGACTAAAATAGTTAAGTTCGCAGTCTCGGACAACCCGGCAATTTACAATGTGATAATGGGAACCCCTTGGCTAAACTCGATGCGCGCCGTCGCCTCAACGTATCATCTCTGTATTAAGTTTCCAACAAAGGGCGGAGTCAGAACAATCAGAGGAAGTCAGTCGGCGTCAAGATCTTGTTTCATGACCGCGCACAAACTGAGAGCTCAGGCGACAGTGCCGATCCCAAGTGAGCCGCGGAAAAAGATTAAGACAGACAGGGAGCCCGTCAAGGAAATCTCAAACCTCTTATAGCAGCTACAGATCGCGGAATCCGCTGAAGCTAGAGGAGCGGGCCCGACCTGCGAGCCTGTCATATCGGTTTGTATAAACGACGAATTCCCAGAGAAATATGTAGAGATAGGCATGACACTTGACAAAGCCGTCAGGCTCGATCTCATCGAATTCCTCAAGAAAAACGTCGGTACATTCGCATGGTCCGCGGGAGACATGCCCGGGATCGATATCGGCATCATCAGTCACGAGTTAAACGTGGACTCAACCTACAAACCTATAAAGCAAAAGCAAAAGCGGCGACTAGGTCCTGAAAGGGCTCAAGCGGTAAATGACGAAGTAGACAAACTCTTGCAGGCCGGCTCGATCTCTGAGGTCAGATATCCGGAGTGGCTTACGAACCCAGTCGTCGTGAAGAAGAAAAGTGGCAAGTGGCGAGTCTGTGTAGACTTCACGGATTTGAATAAGGCATGCCCTAAAGACAGTTTCCCTCTTCCTCACATCGACCGCCTCGTCGAGGCGACATCTGGAAACAAGTTATTGTCATTTATGGACGCCTTCTCTGGCTATGATCATATCTTCATGCACCCCGGCGATCGCGACAAAACGTCTTTCATCACAGACCGCGGAATCTATTGCTACAAAGTCATGCCCTTTGGACTTAAGAATGCTGGGGCTACTTATCAGCGATTGGTAAATAAAATGTTTGCGGGCTTACTCGGCAAAACGATGGAGGTTTACATTGACGACATGCTCGTCAAATCACTCGAGGAAAAGGACCACATGGGCCACCTCGCAGAGTGCTTTGCGTTATTAAACAAGTATAACATAAAGCTAAATCCGGCTAAGTGTCGTTTCGGTGTAACGTCCGGCGAGTTCCTCGGCTACATGGTTACTCGTCGCGGGATTGAGGCAAATCCAAAACAAATCGACGCACTAATCCAGATGCCTTCGCCAAAAACGAGAAGAGAAGTCCAGCGAATAAACGGCAGAGTCGTGGCCTTGAACCGATTTATCTCGCGCTCTACTGATAAGTGTTTACCTTTTTATGAAACGCTCAAGGATAAGAAGGGGGCAGCTCGACAAGATTTCGAGTGGACTGAAAAATGTGAAGAAGCCTTCCAGAAGTTGAAGCAGTATCTCGCGAATCCACCTGTTCTGACAAAGCCAATAGCTGGCGAACAACTCTATCTTTACATCGCGGTCTCGACCACGGCAGTTAGTGGGGTTCTGATTCGCGAAGACGGCACCGAGCAAAAGCCTGTTTTCTATATTAGTAAGTCGCTAACCAATGCAGAACAAGATATCCTTTGACGGAGAAACTCGCACTCGCAGTTATTACGTCGGCTCAAAAGCTTCGACCGTATTTTCAATCACATTCGATCGTGGTACTAAGTACTTTTCCACTGCGCGCTGTTCTCCACAGTCCGACTCAGTCCGGGCGACTCGCCAAGTGGGCGATCGAGCTAAGCGAGTTTGATATCGAGTATCGCAGTAGGACGACGATCAAGGCACAGGTATTGGCCGACTTTTTAATCGGGAGTAGGCATTCGACTATCGTCAGACGGAAAATCTCTAGAGCAATCGTTCTGCCTTGGTTTCAAGGCATCGAACAACGAGGCCGAATACGAGGCTCTTCTCGCAGGTCTTCGATTGTCTAAAGCGTTGAAAATAACAAAGGTAGAAGCTTTTTGCGACTCTCAGCTCTTCGTAAATCAGTTCAACGACGAATACGCGACAAAGGACGAGCGCATGGAAGCATACCTCGCTCTCGACAAAACTTTAACAGCTGAATTCGATCTGTTCACCTTGATAAGAATTCCAAGGTCGGAAAACTCCCAAGCGGATGCCCTCGCATCACTCGGCTCGACCGCGAAGCTAGATAAAGATCTTCAAAGAATTGTCAAGGTCGAATTCATTGAAGAGCCGAGTATCGCAATCGCAAAAGCAGTCAACGTCCTAACAAGATCTCTGGCAGCAAAGCAAAAAGCAGCTCTCAGCAATGGCTTGCCCGCTCGCTCCGCCGCAGACCCGATGGACCTCGACCACACCAAAGATAACGTCGAACCGGTTCCAATGGATCCCAATCAATCCGGTACAGTCGGCACAGACAAAACGACGGATGTGATGGCTACAGATAACGAGCTCGACCCGAATAACACAGCTTTTGACCATGGCTTTCTCCCCGAACAACTTGAGGAATCCCCAGAGGATGCTTACCCATGTAGAGAGGAGCCTCCACCTGGGCATGAAGTCGTCGACATTTCCATTGACGACGAGACCACAGTCTATGGATGCGACACCAAGTGGATGGCCAACATTCGCGTTTATCTCGCAGATGGCGAGATGCCAATCGACAAATGGGTGGCTCGCAAATTAAAGTCACAGTCGTCTCGTTACGTTTTACTTGATGGAAATATCTTCAAATGGCGACTGTCCGGGCCACTACTCGCTTGTGTCGAGGGGCAGGAGGCTCGCGAGATAATGCACGAGGTTCATGGCGGATCCTGCGGTAACCACTCGGGAGGTCGCTCACTCGCCATCCGAATCAAGAGGCACGGATATTTTTGGCCATCAATGATAAAAGACTGCGAGCTGTTCGCAGCAAAGTGCGAGAAGTGTCAGCGACATGGTCCGTTCATCCATCAACCGACGGAGTTCTTAAGCTCGATCACCTCGCCCTACCCGTTTATGCGATGGGGAATGGATATAGTCGGACCGCTTCATCCGTCTCGGCAGAAACGATACCTCTTAGTCCTAACGGATTATTTTTCCAAGTGGATCGAGGCGGAAGCATTCGGATCAATCAAGGATAAGCAGGTTGAAAACTTCGCCTGGAAGAATATCATCTGTCGTCACGGCGTACCCTATGAGATAGTGACAGATAACGGTTCGCAATTCATATCTAAACGGTTCGAACTTTTCTGCGATAAGTGGAAAATCAGAATCAGCAAGTCAACGCCTCGCTGCCCGCAAGGCAACGGCCAGGCAGAATCGTCAAACAAAACACTTATCCATGGCCTAAAGACTCGACTCGACGCTAAGAAGGGTCGTTGGGCAGATGAACTTGAAGGCGTTTTATGGTCTTGTCGAACAACACCGAGACGCGCTACGGGCGAGACGCCTTTCGTCCTCGTCTACGGAACAGAATGAGTGATTCCTCCTGAAGTCTATTTTCCAGGAGTTCGCCGACGATTGCTTCCAGAACAGGAAGGTCTCAATCATCACCTCATGCTCGACGAACTCGACCTTATCAACGAAAGGCGCGACCAAGCACTTATAAAAATGACCGAATATCAAATTGCAGCATCCAAATATTACAACTAAAATGGCAAAACATACGGCAGCGATATCAATCGCCTCGCCATTAAGCGTCTTAAAACCGCATCGCTATTAAGCGTCTTAAAACAGCATCAAATCTAAGCGTCTTAAAACCGTATCATTTCTATGGCCTTAGACAAACAGGCCTCGTCGACAGACTACTAATCGAAAATACAGTTAAGAAATTGCTTAAGGGCATTCATATAAATCTGCTCGACCAACTCGGCATAAAAATGTTGTTACAAGTTGGATAAAGCCATCCAGGCACAAAAACAAAAATCGAGTCATAAAATCCTTAAGCAAAAACAAAAACTAATCCTACTGTTGCAAAGTCCGGATTAGGCGACATTCTCGCCATCTTCGGCCTCTTTGTCATCAGAAGCCAGCTCGCCCTCTTCGACAACTTGTTCTTCGGCTGGAGTAATGATAGCAGCCGAACTCGCAGCCTCGCCATCCATGGGTTCTGGTTCCGAAGGAGCCTGTTCGCGAAGAGGTTCAGTGGGTGCGACTGGGATCGGAGCAACGGTCTCATCGGCTTCGTCCGACTCGCTCTCGTCTAACTCCTCACTTGCGCTTCGCAAGCGCATACCAAGAGAGCCATCGTTCGACCCAGAAGCTGCATTTATACCAACAGACTTAGCAATAACTTCGATTCGCGGAGACGCAACTATATCCGCTACTCTAATGGGGACAACATAGTTCTTACCCAAGGTCTTTCTCAATTCGAGTGCTATCGCGTCGAAGATCTCGTCGGCTTTTCCGAGCGACGCCTTGTTTTCAGCTAAAAGGGCACGCTCGGCCTTGGGATCGAAGGCCTCCTCTGCTTCAGCATTCTCCATGTCGTCAAGGAGCTGGAGATTAGCCTCCGCTTGTGCAAGATAGACCATTTTCCTAATCGGCTTCTTCATCATCTGTTGAAACAGCTCGTAAGCCCTGTTAAGCTGACCTTGCACTTCGGCGGCCGCAGATCGCCTCGCAGAAGAAACAGCCTCTTCAAGATCCTGCTCGCGACTCGCCTTCAGAGTAGATAGCTCTTTCACCAGCTCGGCGTTGTTCTCCTTGACTTTCTCTTTCTCCTTACCGACTCTGTGAAGGTGCACGCCCAGGTCGTCTGAGCTCTTCTTGTACATATCTCGCTCAGCAGCAAGATTTCTCATTTGGGCCGCGACTTTTTCCTTCTCGACCTCTTCTCTCTGCCTGGCCTCGCCTATAAAGAGCTTCTTAGACCTCGAGTCTTGATCATACGACATGATCAGCCTGTTGAAATGGGCGATGGCCTGCGAAGAAGTTGACAATATGAAAAATGAAGCCAAGTGAAAAAGAAAGAGTAAAGTGTGGAATTACCTTGGCCTGGCGAGACGCGAACTCCTTGTAGAGCTCGCTCTTTACCAGCCTTTCCGGGATCGGCATACGATCACCCGGATATGTAACCTTAGCCATCATGGCGGCTACGGCTAAGGGATCAGTGTAAAGCCCATCGGAACTTCCAGGAATAGTTTGCCCTGGGGACAGAGTCGGCAGCTCGCGACGAGATTTCTTCTTCTCGCCAACTTTACCTTTGCCTTTCTCAGAGGCAGAAGATCATTTTCTCTTCCGATGCAGTTGGGCCTCAGGCTCGGCGGGCTCGTCAGTAATGGTAGTTGGCTGTGAAGTAATAACAGCCAACGCACCACTCGCAGCTACAGCAGCCGCATCGTCACCCACAGCAGTAGGAGTATTCTCTTTGTCGACGCTCCGCTCGGACGTCTCGACGATGGAGGCAGTGGCCTTCGGGTCGGCCTTTCTTTTAGCCTTCTCGGCTTTTCTCTTGGCAAGATCGCGGAAAGTGAGCTTGGGAGGCATTATTTCTAGATCGTCGGACTCGCTCTGTTCGATTTCTTCTTCTTCGTCGTAGGAAATGAACTCGCGAGCTAGAACAACCCTTCGAAGATTGAAGTGTCGATTCCAAAGGCACTTCCGAGCCTTCAACTTATTGACCAAATCGTCGATGTTGGCAACAGGAGTGAATAGCAGTCTGCTAGCTGTAAAAACAAATCAGCAGAAAAGTTAGTATAAAACAAGGGGGCAGTTCGCGCAGTAAACATTCGAGAAAATCTACCAAGTGTCCCCCACTTCGCCACTACTAAGTGTTCATCCTCGGCCGACGCGGCCGATATCGGCACGAAGAAAAAATATTTTCTCCAGCTATGATCTTTGTTCGGGAAGTCGTCCAGTATTTTATAAAGAGAACGACTCGCCAGATTGTAATACTTCATGCCACCCGGGTTGGATTGCTTACGCCATTCAAGAAGGTTGTGTAGATGGCGAACTCCGATGGGCTCGCGACATTCGGCTGCCCGCGTCGTAATTCCCACTAATTGGCGAATCCCTCTCGAGTTGATTTGCACGAGCGCGATTTTGTGAACCCGCGCGAAACGGAGAATCAGCGCAGGGATGGGGAACGTGAGGAAACACTCCTTAAACCAACATGCATAGGCGGTAAACGTGCCGGCAGGGGGATCGTCTTCTCGCTGCTCGAAAGAAGGCGCGATCAGTTCGACCGAGTCGGGAATTCGGCACTCTGAGCGATAGTCTTCCAGGAATTCCTCATCGCACCAAGAGGAACCTGGAGGCGGGCGTTGCTTTAGCCTCGATTTCTTTTTCTTCTGGACAACCTCGGCCAGCCCGCACGCCGCCCAAGCTTCCAGTCTCTCTTTTTCTACTAAAGAGTTGTACGACCAGTTACCTTCTTCGATCTTTACTTGGAGAGGCAGCTCGGCAGGACTAAGAGACTCGTCGCGGAGTTGTGGGATTTCCACAACCAGTCTTCGCCCATCAGTGGTCGAGGCCTCGCCAATTTGCGAAGGATGCGAAGTCCCAACTCCCTCTTCAAAGCCAGTTCGTCCAGCTCGCATGGATGAAGTAGACTCCCTTGTCTCGCGAATTTGTCTTAAGACGGGAGTAGGATAAGAGAACAAGTCGGCAAGAGGAGAATGGCCTCCAGCTCGATCCTCTCGATTAATGGGGCTCGCCTCCTCACTGCCTGAAGGACTCGCTTCCTCTTGACCTCGGAGCCTGCTACAACTCGAACTCGCATCTACAATCGACTCGCTATCGGGAGAATACTCCCAGGCCGATTTTCCCTTCTCGGGGAGTTCGGCAGACTTCGCGGATGCAAAAGAACTCGTCGACGACATCTTTCTTTGGATTAAAATTTTAAGTTTTTTCAGTTTCTCTGAAGAACACTGCGGCGGCGATGAAGAACACGGCGGCGGCGAAGTGATGGGACGGCAAATTTCCTATCTATTACTCAAAAGAAAAAACAGAGAAGGGAGAGAAAGAGCGAACCTGTTTTTTCGGAGGAATGAGAATAATGAGAAATATCAAGGGAGCGTTGCCTCTTATAAGGATATTTTCAACGGTTCGACTTTCGAGGTGGGCCTCATTTCTTAATGGGCCCAAAGATTCTGGGCTCAGAAGATCAGTTTCGCGAGATTGATCCAAATCTATGGTTCCACAAATTTTATCTGACCCTAAATGCGACTCCGCGGGCTCCTCCTCGATTTGTTTCGCGACTTCATAGTTTCGATATTCTCAGGATTTTGACCTTCATAGAATCGCGCGACTTCGCGACTTCACTTACGAATAAACCTGCGACTTCAGCATCTCGCAACTCGCGACTCCATCTCAATGGATCAGTCGCGACTTTCTCTCCGTGAAAATCAACTCGCGACTCCATCTTAATGGATCAGCTCGCGACTTTTTCTCCACAAAAACCAATTCGCGACTCCATCTCAATGGACCAGTCGTGACTTTCTCTCCGTGAAAATCAACTCGCGACTCCATCTTAATGGATCAGCTCGCGACTTTTTCTCCACAAAAACCAACTCGCGACTCCATCTCAATGGATCAGTCGCGACTTTCTCTCCATGAAAATCAACTCGCGACTCCATCTCAATGGATCAGCTCGCGACTTTTTCTCCACAAAAACCAACTCGCGACTCCATCTCAATGGATTAGTCGCGACTTTCTCTCCGTGAAAATCAACTCGCGACTCCATCTCAATGGACCAGTCGCGACTTTCTCTCCGTGAAAATCAACTCGCGACTCCATCTCAATGGACCAGTCACGACTTTCTCTCCGTGAAAATCAACTCGCGACTCCATCTCAATGGATCAGCTCGCGACTTTTTCTCCACAAAAATCAACTCGCGACTTCATCAAGTCGCGACTTCATCAACTCGCGACTTCATCAACTCGCGACTTCCTCTTCGGCGACAACGATGACTTGAGTAAATGTGCGACTCGCGCTCTTTTCCCCTTTTCTGTTTTTTCCTATTGGGTTTTCTAGACAAGGGTTTTACCGAGGCTTGTTCGCACATCTGAACATCTTCATCTCGTCACCTCGCATCTTCGAGCAGATTCATTCAATCAAGTCAACTCGCGATTTTGAAGGCTTTCAGTCAGCTCGCAGATATCGGAACAAATCTACCTTGACACCTCGCACTCTCGCACGATTCGCGGATCACAAGTAAAACCAATTCGCAGATTCGCGAAACTAGAAATCGACTCGCCAATAACAGCAACCGACTCGCAGTATTGAGTATTTGGGTTCGACAGCATCACCGCTAACATGCTAAACGGCCTAAGCGGGAATCGATTTTTCAGACACCCTTACTTCAGCACTTTTTAACTAAACTGCTGAACTGGGGGGCTAACTGTAGGGGTCAAATCTCCCCTAGAAGAATCGATAAACCAAACGGCTTAACACGTGTTAAAACGGTTCAGCGGTCGAACCCAGAAAACGCAGGCCCGTCAAAGGCCTATCACTTAACGGTTCAGCGGTCGAACCCAGAAAACGCAGGCCCGTCAAAGGCCTACATTTCAGTTGTTTTATAATAAGTGTTTAATAAAATAAAGCACATGAAAATTTCTTCCGAAAGTTATGCGATTTCTCGTAGTAAGTCTAATTTGTTAATTAGAAGGAAAAAATGATAGAATTTGACTTTGAAGTACTGTAATAAATCCAAGAATCAACGAAAAAATTCTAAAAGAGAGATTTTATTAGAAGGACCTTTTTCATGTAAAAGGACCACGGATTACTCAAATAGATGAAGGTGACATTTAGAAGAAAAAAACAAAACTTTTCTCTTTTGTTTTGTTTACGTCAGAAAATCAAACTTCTAACTCCTCGTTTTATCAAATATTTTGCAAGTTCTTAACATTTCACCAAAAAAACAAATTCCAAGCTATATCCTATAGTTTCTCTAAAAAAAATTCTAACTCATTTTTAGAGCATTCCCAGCAGTGAGTTTTGGAGAGTCTTTTGGGCCAAAATTAAATGAAAAATGAAAATAAAGTGTATTTTGGGCTTGAGCCGGCTCAGTAGGCAGAGTCCAAAGACGGGACAGGTGTCACGTGTTTATTGGGTAATTTTTCAGGGTTTGGGAGAAATTAGAAAAAAAAAAAAAAAAATCATTTGCCGAATAAACATCGGCGAGAGAGAGAGAGAGTTGGGCGATTCGGTTTCTTCCTCTGTGTTGCCATCGCCGGTGGATATCGCCGTCGAAATCTCTCGTCGGCGACGTTCTGCGCCTCTATCTCTCTCTTTTTCAATCGTTCGATTATCCTCTGTCTCTCGTCTTTTTCGTGGTGGATTTCCGTTTGATGAAGATGAAGATAAGTCGAGATCCATTGATCTCTGAAGATAATAAGTCCTCTATCTCTTCTATCTTATTTAATTCTGTGTACATATTTATTTAGGGTTTGGGTAAATGAAACTGGTTTGTTGAATTTGATTTGAAAGATTGTTTGATTCTTTGATTCGGTTTTGTTCTTATGGAAAATCGATTTCTTGGTAAAGGCAAAGGGTGTTTATGATTGTGAAGATTATTGGTAGATATTTTAGTTTTGATGAATCTGATTACGGTTTGCATATGAGTTTTGATCAATCTGATTTTGGTAGACATTATTATGTAAATCGGATTGATATTTGGATGACTCGGATTATGAAGAAATTTGTAAGAAAAGATTATTGGTAGGTTGTCTAGTCTTTGCCGTTTAAATTGTATTGTGTAAATAACATCTTGTTAATGTATTTGCAGTGTTGTGTGAGTGAATATCAAACTTGGTGAGAAGGTCCATTGATGTGAAGCTTCAATGGTGCTTCAATGGTGATAAGGTAAGTCTCCTTCTTCTTGTCTTTAATTTGTTTAGTGGATTAATTTTTAAATAAACTTATGCAAAGTTGAATAGAGATTTGGTAGAGAAGTCAGAAAATTAAATAGGAAATTTATGGTGATAGAAATTTGTAGTGAAAAGTTGTTTGGTTGTTGTTACTGTCTAGCAATTGAATGTGAATAGCTATGTGGTTGTGTTCATTGTTTCCAACACATGAGATTTGTAATGGTAATCCTGTTCTGGAAAAACAGTTTGGTTATGTGCAAGTGTTTTTATTTATGCTAGTGTTTTGATTTATTTGTCCTGCATAAATGTGTCTCTGTTTTGTGCAAGTGTTTTTGTCTCTCTTTTGTGCAAGTGTTTTGATGATATCTGGCCAAAACTGAAATGTAATGAAAAGAATTTAACCGGTCTCACTACTGGAACCTAATTTATTCATAATCTCTTAATGAGTCTCACAGAATAAACAATTATTAAAATTTAAATTAATTTGTGTGCATTGAGACTAAAAGAGTCTCACTGCTGGGGATGCTCTTACGTGTATATATGGACAAAAAAAAAAACTTATAGCGTAAAAGATGATAAAAATGACGAATTTTTCTTCGATGATCCAATCTTCGACTTCTCTACTCTTATAAAGACTCAAAATAGCACATTGAACTGCCGCGAAGACTGACATGAGACACGTACTTGAATACTTAGTGCCTGGATACTTAGCACTTAATTTCCCTTGAAACAACATCCATAGAGACAACAATATCGTCCCGATGATCAAGAAAAGACAACCTAAAAGCCATTTCTTTGTTTGATCGTGACCATTGTTGTGTAATGCATATTTGTTGCGAAGAGCCTCTGGATGAGAATGAGGGTTTGATATTTGTGGACCTTTGTAAAATGTTAAAAACATTGCTCCAATTATGCAAATTAGGGTTCCTATTAACTTTAGCACACCTGCTTTGCTCTTTTAAGTTTTTCGCATTCTCTATCCTGCAAAATAAAAAAATTATTCACATGACGAGAGATAAAAAAATGTGATTTTTTAAAGTTTTAATCAATAATAACCAAAGTAGTTGCAATAAACCTGAAAACAAGGGCTAATGCGAACGTAATAGCAGGTAACATGCTGACTAGAGCCATCGAAACAGTTGCTGACGTGTACGATAGTCCAAGCAAAAAGAAAAATTGCATCAAACTTGCCCTGCGTTATTTAATAAGAAACAAAGTAGACATATACATATTACTAATTAAGAGATGGTTACGTCTTATACAAGTCTTTTTATTTTGTTTCTTTTAAAAAACAAATAAAATCATGAAAAACCGAGGAAGTAACTCAATATATAACGTAATAAGAAGAAGAAGTGAAAAGGACAAATACCCAAGCAATCCGCTGAGGAAGGGCTCGCACAAAAGCATGAACGTTATTTTTGGTCTTGTTTTCCTATAAAAAACTCACATATATAAGCATAATTAAAAAAAAAGCTCATATAAAATACAGTACTTAAATATCAACAATAATATAAAAACTTAGACCTATTATATACATATATACATATATGAATGGATGTGTACGTAGTTTCATGATATATATCTCAATCAACAATGAATTTATGATTCAGAATCTAGGATTATTCTAAATTTTAAGCATACAATGATCAAATCGAAAAAATATTATAATATATATTACTTTACAAGAAAACAGGGCCATTTGCGACGGGAAAAAAACTTCGCAAAATTGCGAGAAATTTGTGACCAATTTGCGACGACATTTAGCAATACGACGCAAACTCGTCGCTAATATTGCGTGGGAAAAAAACGTAGCAAACGCGTCGCAAATTTGCGACGGTTTTGCGTCCAAAAATACATCTCAACGCAAAACCGTCGCAACTTTTGCGACGCGTTTGCAGCGAATCAAATTTTGCGACGGTTTTGCGGCCAAACGTTCAACTTGACGCAAAACCATCGCAAATTTGCATCAATTTTGCGACCATATAAGGGTTGCGAGGGATTTGCGATGAAAGTAGGTTGCCCACGTTTTAATTGATTCTTACTTGTTTATGAGTGTAATATTTTAGCCGCAAATCAGTCGCAAAAGTCTTGGAAAATAGTTGCAAATTAGTAGCAAACTGAAATGAACATTCTATAAAATCCACATTAACTATCTCACATTCTATACTTCAACAAATATGGATAACAATCGATATTTGATTCCGGGTCCGGCTGGTGGGAGACAAGCAGAAGAACGAGCAAGGAAAAAACTTGAAGAATAGATGTTGGAAGAATGCAATTCTTATGAGAGACATGTACAGATGGTTAACTGTGTTGCCCAGGCAGAAGATCCATCGTTCACCGATGTCCTTTGGAAGACGACAATTGCAAATGTCAACAAATTAACAGGTATAACGAAATTTTATTATTATTAATATATATTAGTAATAACATTTACTTACTACTATAAGAAACATAAATAATTATATGTCTAAACTGTTATTATTATTAATATAAGAAACATAAATAATTATATTTCAAAGTTTGTATATTGTTTAATTGACATTTAATTAATTATATATAGTTTACTTATTCTACGTTGAATATATACATGTGGACACACACGTGGGTGGACACTGGTAAAAGAGTTGCATAAAATAAAACCACAATGGCGTCACGTACCATATGTGGTAGCAGTGATTCATAAAATGGAACCTAATGGATTGGGGGACGCGATGGTCATACTAAAGGTAAAATGTATATATAAGTTATAACAAAAGATGTTTTAACAAATTACATATTTAGTAATCGATAAATGTTATTTGTTTTCCCTGAAGGATCCTACCGGGACTGTACAAGCGAGCATTCATAGGTCCGCCATATCTGATAACAAATATGGGCCGCACATAAAGGAGGATTCGGTATTGGTTCCAAAGGAGGTTGTAGTTGTTAAGTTTGATAGGGCGACACCATATCTTAACATTAATCTGAATAACATAAGCAATGTAAGTTACAATATATATTTTAAAGGTATTGTACTAAGTAGTATCATGCATTACACAAAAATCAAGTTATTTATTTGACAGGTTATATCTAAAGAAAACATGGGTACAATGTTCACAGAAGAAGGTAGTACCAGTCGTGTTAATCGAAATCCAAATAATTGGTTATCCCAAGTAGATGACGAAGGGTCGACGACGGATGATGGTGAAGAAATTGATGATGAGTAATACATTACGTCATCAATAGAAGGAAATAAAAATAAATATGTGTTTATGTTAGCAGTTTATTTGTAATACGTTTTTAAGCAATAATGTACTATATATATATATATCGATTGTTAATTACTAATGTTAAAATAATAAAATATCATAATATTATATTAATATAAGTTTCAAAAAATTTACTTGTCACCCTAATACATTAATACTAATAACAAAAAAGTACAAATTAAATTTTAACTTACCAAACTATAAATACAAAAGTTTCGTCGTAATAATTTACCAAACTATAAATACAACATTGCGACGATTTTGCGTCGATTTGAATGTTTGGACGCAAAACCGTCGCAAATTTTGCGAGGATTTTGCGTCGACATTGCATAATCGCCGCAATATCGTCGCAAATATTGCGACGGTTTTGCGTGGTAAGATATTTTGTAATAATAGCGACTACTTAGCGTCTGTTTTGCGAGGAACAGAGGTAACCACCGATTTGACAAGAATTGACCCACTTCATAGTGGTCTTGATGTGATATTCGAGGATTCAGAAGGAAATGAAGATGAGTTTGATGAAGACGAAGAGGAAGATGAGGACGACGATGATGACGAAGATGGCGGAGTAGAACGTTATGTTTCTGATCATGACGAAGAAGATTAATAAAATTAATATTAATTATGTGTATATATTAAGTATGTATTTTCGAGTGTGGTGCAAAAATAATTTTTTTTCAACAAGATATATAACAATTTGCTACGTTTTTGCGAGGAAATCGTCGCAAAAACGTAGCAAAAACTATACCCTAAACTCTAACCAATCCATTATTTATATTGGCTCTTCTTCGAATATAAAAACATATCATAGAGGCCCTAATTGATATATAACATTATTTGCATCCATGTGCAAGTATTAAGAATAAGTAAAAAACACTAAGTTTTAGGGTATCACAATTTGCTACGTTTTTGCGAGGAACACGTCGCAATTTCGTCGCAAAAACGTAGCAAAAACTATACACTAAACTCTAACCAATCCATTATTTATATTGGCTCTTCTTCGAATATAAAAACATATCATAGAGGCCCTAATTGATATATAACATTATTTGCATCCATGTGCAAGTATTAAGAATAAGTAAAAAACACTAAGTTTTAGGGTATCACAATTTGCTACGTTTTTGCGAGGAAAACGTCGCAATGTCGTCGCAAATCTTAAAATTTGCGATGAATTTGCGACGTCCTCGTCGCAAAAACGTAGCAAACTTCTATACCCTAAACTCTAACCAATCCATTATTTATATTGGCTCTTTTTTGAATATAAATGTATGAGTCGTCTAATAAATAACAATCCCTCTATAATTGTTGAAATAAAAAACTTATTAAAACTTGATCGAGAAACACATATAACGAAGTATCACATACATGGACTTATACTAAGAATATGATCAATCTATCATTTTTGCCGTTTTTACGAAAACCATCAATTAGTTGACTACATTTGCTTCATACATGGACTAAGAACCTAAACAAGTGTATATTTAACTTTTATGAATCGTAATTTTGGTCTAAAACATCCAAACTCCTAAGTATACCCTAAACCTCGTTTGCGTAGGATTTGCGACGAAAACGTCGCACATGCGTCGCAATTGGTAATTTGCGAGGTATTTGCGACGAATTCGTCGCAAATCCGTTGCTAAATTTGCTACATTCTTGCGACCAAAGTTACGGTCAACTCTATTAATTGGTCGTACATTCACCTTGAGATTTACAGTTTGCGAGGCATTTGCGACGATTTGTTTTAATGTTTGCGAGGGATTTGCGACGTTTTATGGGCGGGAAACGAAAAGTGTGGCGGCAAACATGCATTGGGTGAAATATGCGGCCCAATTTGCGACCAAATTGCGACCGAATTGCGAGGGAAATTTTTCCCTATATAAGGAATTCCAATCCGTCGCTCATTCCTCACATCTCTCTTCTCTCTCTACAAAAAACGTTTCTCTCTCTAGGAAAAAGTTCCTTCGACTTTCCAAATCATTCCCGTTCGATCCCTCGACCTTCCAAATCTTTTCCGACCTTATAAGGTAATTCTCTAAATTTTCTTTTATGATTTTTAAATTTTTCTTTCGTATATAATTTATTAGTTAATTGTGGTTTATAGGAGAATGGTTAGGAATAATTAATTAGGAATGGAATTGTACTAGCGATTTGAGGATTTATTAATATTGTTATTATAATAGTTAAAATTGTTAATTTACTAATTTTGTTAAATTATTTAATGTTATCATTAAAATTGTTAAAATCAATATTAGTTTACATATTTTTTTAATATGCTATTACTAATTTTAAAAATTATAAAATTTATTTAAGTAGATGGCGGATAACGAGTATACCTATAGCGAGTTCGTACAGACCTCTGCTGGTCGTGGTGGAGGTCATTCACGACCAGGCCAGCGTACACATCCCACGCACGCCTCTGCTTCCCACTCTGGTTCCAGGATGCCTGAGTCACAGCCGACGCCACCTCCCGAGGCAAACCCTGGACGAGTTCTTTCATGGGATGACATGACCTTGGGGCAACTTCTCGTGAGTCCCGGACGGCAGGTTCTTCCCCATTTGGAACCTGAGCCTACCGGCAACGCTGTGTGGTAAGTAATCTTTTTTACATAGTTTAAATTTAATTTTGTTTAATAATTATTAATATATTTACTCATAATATGCTTTTTTTTTTTTTTTAGGTTTTGCAAAAATTCGGTCGGAAAGGATGTTAGAAAGATCATAGAGCGGGATTTCAAGATGTGCCACACGAGTTGGAAGTATGTTACCCCGGAGATTAAGGATCGGTGGTACAAAACATTCGCGGTAATTTTTGTTTATGTTTTTTTAATTTTTATTTATTTATTCAATTTTGTAATTTTCTAACTTATGTTCTAATTTACGACAATTTGCAGCAAAAATATTATTGGGATCCCGCGATTAATGGTTTAGTTCGTGAGGAATTTGAGGAGAAAGCGAAGAACCGTCTCAACGACCAAATAGGACGGTGGAAGAAGAAGTGGCAAAAGAATCCGGATCCGAAGGTATGTATGCCATCTTTCTTCGATCCCAATATTTGGGCTGGCCTTGTCGCCTTCTGACAGTTGGAGACA
Organism: Draba incana; assembly: GCA_963576765.1. Taxonomy (NCBI): domain Eukaryota; kingdom Viridiplantae; phylum Streptophyta; class Magnoliopsida; order Brassicales; family Brassicaceae; genus Draba; species Draba incana. Next base: position 660,387 of record OY755211.1, on the reverse strand, counting down.
TCTCAGGAGATGGCTGCCCGGTGCTCGGCTGCTCGATTGACGAAGGTTGGCGGTACTGACCAGCCTTCAAAACACTGTTCGGGACAGATTTCTTATGCTCAGCATGCTGCTAACATTGTAAGTTATTAAATTTTTTAACTTTCAATTTTTACGGTCACAAAAATCTTAACTTCTAATATGTTTTCATTTTCAGGCCGTGGATAAGGGAGTTCCCGCAACGATGCCAGAGGTTTGGGAGAAGACCCACCGCAGGCCGGACGGGACATGGGTTGATGAACGTGTCCACAAGCTCCACGACGATGTCATTGACCGAGTCGAAGAACTCTCAACCCAGCTTACTCCCGATGGTCAACCTACTCAGATGACACCGATGGCGATCAACCAGGTCGCATTACAGGTAAAAACTTAACATTTTTAAAAATAAAATTATATTTTTATTATTTATGTAAAATTGTAAACTTTTAATTTTATTTTGTAGATGGCTCCTCGAACCCGTAAGGGAAAGATGGCATTTACCGGATCTATCCGGACGGATGATCACGGAGTGCCATATTGTCGCGTTTCGAGATTTGCGACGGATCCACAATTAGCCAAAGAGCTCCAGGAAACAAAACAACGGCTCGGCGAAACGGAAAAAAAGTTTGAGAGGTAAATGACCGTCTATGATAATATGTTCGCGGAGTTAGCGAAGACAAACCCCGTCCTTGGCGAGATTATGCGACGGGGACCAGACAACGAAGGAGGCACATCGACGACCAGGGTTCCGCTCGATGATATTAATTTCGATTAGATTTATGTATTTTCGGTTTTATTAGATTTGTTTTCGGATTTAGATTTACGTATTTTCGGCTTTAAAATACATTATTTTATGTTTAATATGTAATTTAAAATATTTTCGAATTTTTTTTTTTTTAAATTATAAATTTTTTTTTTTTTTAATAAATCCCATCGAAAACCCTCGCAAAACCGTCGCAAAATACAGACGCAAATGCGTCGCAAAACTATTCGTCGCAAAAAAATCGCAAAAAAATAGTCGTAAAACTGTTGCAAATTTTAGCCGCAAATCAGTCGCAAAATTCCGCCGACGTAAAACAGCTGCAATCTAGTCGCAAAACCGTCGCTAAACTAGAGGCGGATTTGCGACGAAAATTATATTTGCAGCGATTTTGCGACGAGCACTACAAGAAAACAGGGCGATTTGCAACGGCCGTTTTCGTCGCAAAACCGTTGCAAATGGTGAATTGCGACGGTTTTGCGACGTTTTTAGGTTTGTCGCAACTAGCTCGTTGCAAACCGAAAATTGTCGCAAATTCGCCGCAAAATCAAGTTTCGTTGCAAATCCGTCGCCAAACTCTTGACGGATTTGCAACGGTATTGCGGCGTCATTTTGCGGCTGTTTTGCGAGGAAATAATTTGCGATGAAATTGCGGCTAAAGATTTTGCGACTTATTTGCGTTTAAATGGTTTGCGACGAATTTGCGGCTATTTTGCGTCCAAACCTTTTGCGACAGAATTGCGGCTATAACTTTTGCGACGATTTTGCTGTTATAAGATTTGCGACTAAATTGCGACTAAAATTTGCGACGGTTTTGCGACTCTATTTTGCGACGTATATGCGACGAGTTTTTACTCTTTTTTATTATTATTATTTATATTATTAATTTTAAAATAATAATTTAAAAAAAAAAATCGTAAATATTTTAAATTAAAAATTAAACATAAAATAAAGTATTTTAAAACCAAAAACAAATAAAAGCTAAATCCGAAAAATACACAAATCTAATCGAAACAAATATCATCGATCGGATCCTCGGTCCTCGATGTGCCTCCAGCTTCGTCTTCGTCTTCGTCTTCTACCCCATCTAGAATCTCGCCAAGGATGGGGTTCGTCTTCGCTAACTCCGCAAACATCCTATCATAGGTGTTGGTCTTCCTCGCTAAGGTTTTCTTCGTCTTCCCTAACTCTTTTCTTGTTTTATGGAGCTCCTGTTTTGTTTCATGGAGCTCCTTGACTATTTGCGGATCCGTCGCCAATCTCGAAACGGGACAAAATGGCACTCCGTGATCATCCGTCCGGATAGATCCGGTAAATGCCATCTTTCCCTTACGGTTTCGAGGAGCCAACTACAAAATAAAATTAAAAGTTTACATAAATGATAATAATATAATTTTATTTTTAAATTGTTAATAGTATTATTTAAAATTGTGAATAAAATTAAAAAAAAAAAATTAAGTTTTTACCTGTGATGCGACACGGTTGACCTCCATCGGTGTCACCTGAGTAGGTAGACCATCGGGAGTAAGCTGGGTTGATAGTTCGCCGACTCGCTCAATGACATCGTCGTGGAGCTTGTGGACACGTTCATCAACCCATGTCCCGTCCGGCCTGCGGTGGGTCTTCTCCCAAACCTCTGGCATCGTTGCGGGAACTCCTTTTTCCACCGTCTGACAATGAAAACATATTAGAAGTTCAAATTGTTGTGAGCATAAAAATTGAAAGTAAAAAATATAATAACTTACAATATTAACAGCATGCTGAGCATAGGAAATCTGGCCGGAACAGTGTTTTGAAGGCTGGTCAGTATCGCCAACCTTCGTCAATCGAGCAGCCTTGCACCGGGCAGCAATCTCCTTCGATTTCTCCAACTGCCAGAAGGCGACAAGGCCATCCCAAATATTGGGATTGAAGAAAGATGGCATACATACCTTCGGATCCGGATTCAAAAGCCACTTCTCCTTCCACCGTCCTATTTGGTTGTTCAGACGGTTCTTCGCTTTCTCCTCAAATGCCTCACGAACTAAACCATCGATCGCGGGGTCCCAATAGTATTTTTGCTGAAATTGTCAGAAATTAGAACATAAGTTATAAAATTACAAAATTAAATAAATTAATAAATAAATAAAAGTAAAAAAAAATAAAAAAAAAAAATTTACCGCAAATTGTTTGTACCACCGATCCTTGGTCTCCAGGTTAACAAACTTCCAGCTCGTGTGGCACATCTTGAAATATCGCTCTATGATCTTCCAAACATCTTTTCCGACCGAATTTTTGCAAAACCTAAAAAATAATATAAAAGCATATATTAATAATTATTAAACAAAATAAAATTAAAACTATGTAAAAAAAATACTTACCACACAGCGTTAGGGTTGTCGGAAGTGGTAGGGTCAGGTACTAAATGGGGAAGAACCTGCCGTCCTGGAGTAACGAGAAGCTGCGCGAAAGTCATGTCATCCCATGAAGGAACTGCTCCAGGGTTTGGGCCAGGGGTTGGTCGGGAGGTGGCGTCGGCTGTGACTCAGGAATCCCGGAACCAGAGTGGGAAGCAGAGGCCTGTGAGGGATGTCTACGCTGTCGCTGTCCTGGTCGTGAATGACCAGTACCACGACCAGCATCGGACTGTACGAACTCTAACCACTCGTTCTCTTCTGCCATCTAAATTTGATAATTTTTGAAATTAGTTATTGCATTTTAAAAAATATATAATTTAATATTGATTTTAACAATTGTAATAATAACTTTAAATTAATCTAATCAACATTACAGATCAAAATAATTTAACATAATTAGTAAATTAAAAATTCTAATTAGTTAATCCTAAAATCCCAAGTACAATTCCATTCCTAATTAATTATTCCTAACCATTCGCAAAATTTAAAATTCATAAAAGAAAAGAAAAATTTAGAGATTTACCTTATGAGCTCGGGATCGGGAATGATTAGGAAGCTCGATGGCACTTTTTATTAGAGAGAGAAAAGTGATTTTGTTGAGAGATAAGTGATTTTGTGAGGAATGAGCGAGGGATTGGATTTCCTTATATAGGAAAAAAAAACCTCGCAAGTTCGTCGCAAATCGGTTGCTAAATGGGCCGAAAGATTGACCCAATACATGTTTGCCGCCCACGACTTTTCGTTTGCCGCGCACAAATCGTCGCAAATACCTCGCAAATATTAAAAAACCGTCGCAAAAGCCTCGCAAAGTGTGAATTTCTAGGTGAATGAACGATCAGTTAATATAGTTGACAGTGATTTTAGTCGCAAACGTGTAGCAAAGTTTGCTACGTTTTTGCGATGAAATCGTCGCAATTGCGTTGCAATTTAGCAATTGCAACGTATTTGCGACGACTTCGTCGCAAATCCCACGCAAATTAGGTTTAGGGTATACTTAGGGGTTTGGATGTTTTAGACCAAAAATATGATTCATAAAATGCAAATATACACTTTTTGGGGTCCTTAGTGCATGTATGAAGCAGAGTTAGTGTACTAATTGAAGTTTTCCGTAAAATCGGCAAAAATGATAGATTGATCGAATTCTTAGTATAAGTACATGTATATCATACTTCGTTATATATGTTTCTCGAAAATGTTTTGAAAACTTATATTTCAATAATTACAGAGGGATTGTTATTTATTAGACTCATACATTTACATTCGAAGAAGAGCTAATTAAAAGGTTATATAAAACGTATTGGTTAGAGTTTAGGGTATAGGAATTTGCTACGGTCTTGCGAGGCAATCGTCGCAAGTTCGTCGCTAATAGAAGGCTTTGCGACGCAATTGCGACGACTCCCTCGCAAAACAGTAGCAAATGCCTATACCCTAAACCTTTGTGTTAATTACCAATTCTTATTACTTGGACATTGATGCAAATAATTTTATTTATCAATTAGGGCCTCTATGATATGTTTATATTCCAAAAAGGGCCTCTATGATATGTATATATTCCAAATAGAGCAAATTTAAACAATAAAAATAATGAATTGCTTAGTGCATAGGTTAAAGACATTTGCTACGTTTTTGCGACGATTTCGTCGCAAAATCGTTGCAAACGTTCATAATTGCGACGTAATTGCGACGAAAGCATCGCAAATTCGACGCAAAAACCTTTACCCTATACCTTTGTTTAAGTTGCAGTCATTTAGTTGTTATTTCGAGTTACATGGCAAATTCAAGGTTATATCAGATTATTTAGGGACTCGTTCAACGGTGGCATTTGTATGCAACAGTGATCGAGCCCCTAAATAATCAGATCCATCCATGAATTTTGTTATGAAGGTAAACGTGGATTCCAAACCTCTGTTAAAATGCTTCGACAGAAACTTTGATTCCTAACAGTGGATTTAGCCTCATAATGTACTCTGAATGCCATATCCGGCATTATAGTAGATTATAGGGCTAAATCCACCGTTTGGAATCAACTCACTATCGACATATATGAAGAGAGATGTGAGGAATGAGCGAGGGATTGGAATTGGTTTTATAGGAAAACCTTTCCTCGCAATTCACTCGTAATTTAGTCGCAAAAAGGCTCGATTTTTCCACCCAATGCATGTACTGTCATTTAATAGAGTTGACCGTAATTGTAGTCGCAAAAATGTAGCACATTTAGCAACTGATATGCAACGAAATCGTCGCAAATGAGTCGCAAATTTTATAATACCAATCGCAAAAGCCTCGCAAAGTGTAAATCTCTAGGTGAATGTTGCAAATGCCTATACCCTAAACCTTTGTGTTAATTACCAATTCTTATTATTTGGACATTGATGCAAATAATTTTATTTATCAATTAGGGACTCTATGATATGTTTATATTCCAAAAAGGGCCTCTATGATATGTATATATTCCAAATAGAGCCAATTTAAACAATAAAAATAATGAATTGCATAGTGTATAGGGTAAAGATATTTGCTACGTTTTTGCGACGATTTCGTCGCAAAAGCGTTGCAAACTTTCATAATTGCGACGTAATTGCGACGATATCGTCGCAAATGCGTCGCAAAAACCTATACCCTAAACCTTTGTTTAGATTGCAGTCGTTTAGCTGTTATTTTGATATATGAATTAGGCCCTCTATGATATGTTTTTATATTCGAAGATCGAACATTCAATTGAAACAGTATAAATAGTGTGCTCGTTGCAAATGGTTATATATCTTGTTTAAAATATTATTTTTTAACACCACACTCGAAAATACATACTTAAAATATACACATAATTAATTTTAAATTTATTCATCTTCTTCATCATGATCAGAAACATAACGTTCTACTCTGCCATCTTCGTCACCATCGTCGTCCTCATCTTCCTCTTCGTCTTCATCAAACTCATCTTCGTTTCCTTCTGAATCCTCGAATATCACATCAAGACCACTATGAAATGGGTCGATTCTTGTCAAATCGGTGGTTACCTCTGTAGGGATCGAAACTTCTTCGGTTCTTGCAGGTTGCACTGGGGGTTGATCATCATCAACATCAGCTGCTAACCCCCCAACAATTCGACCCCTTGGGTTAACTTTAATCACGGATAGCCAATCTTGATCCCGTCGTCCACGAGTACGAGGGTAAGGAATGAAGACTACTTGCTTTGCTTGGGATGCTAAAACAAATGGCTCAAACTTGTCAGTGTAGCTCCTATTTCCTTTGACATCAACAACTCCAAATTTGCTGGTTCTAAACCCGAGACCATTGGATGGATCAAACCAATCACAGCGAAATAGTACACTTTTCAAGTTAAGCACACCAGCATACTCAATCTCAATGATTTCTTTCAAAATACCATAGAAGTTTGTATCGCTCGGGACATGAATACCATAATTTGCAGTGGCTTTATTTTGTCCATGTTGAAATGTGTGAAAAATAAAGCCGCGAGTACAATACATCTTACTCGTTTTTATGGTTGCAATGGGCTCCAAAACAAACTCATGTACCCATAAAGGCCAACTTTGTCGAGATGTCTTCTCCACCTATTGTCAAATTGAAATAATTAGTATATATATAAGTAATACTAAGATAAATCATGCATGGTTCTTACCTTCTCCCGCATCCAGCCTGCGAAATCACGTTCTAGGTAAAATTGAACTTGGTCATCATTTAGTTCAGGAAATGCTTCTCGTATTTGGCCTTCTAACATTTTGTACACCCGTTAATTAATTAATTAGTTGTATATATATTCTCAATTAATATATATATAAATATAAACATATATATATATATATACCTCTCATATGGCTGAAAGTAGCTACAATTTAGCATTATATATGTATGGACAGCTTCCATATGCTTGCAATCACACCACGTTGATTCCTTCACTTTTCCACCCATCCGACCTACATCACAGAAAACATCTGGTACACCCTCCAAGTGATATGTTCGGCCAACCCCACCATCGTCGTATCGTCTGCAACGGGTTTTCTTAGTTTGCACGGTTTGGCTAAAGTAGTAAGTACAGAAGTTTGATGTCTCTTCTGTCAAATTTCCAGCAATGATTGATCCCTCTACTCTTGTGAGATTTTTGGCCTTCTTCTTCAAATGTTTGAAGAACCTTTCGAAGGGGTACATCCATCGAAATTGGACTGGACCACCCAAATCTAACTCATGTGGTAAGTGTACAACCAAATGTTCCATCACATCAAAAAAGGAAGGTGGAAATATCTTCTCTAAGTTCCAAATTGTGAGTGGAAGGTCTGAATTCAACTTCGAGATTTCGTCTTTCATTAAGGTTCTGGCACATATGTCTCTGAAAAATGCTCCAATACCTAAAACGCCAATACGGTCCGGAGTAAGTTACAAACTAAATACATGTATGTATATATTAATAACCATATATAAACATAACGTCACCTGCAATTGCCTCGTGTACTTCCTGTGGTAAAAGCTCTTGAAAGGCAAAAGGGAGTAGTCGCTGCATGAACACATGACAATCGTGGCTCTTCATCCCAGAAAATTTCTCCCCTTGCTCAACACACCTTGAAAAAGTTGACACATAGCCATCTGGGAACTTCACCCACTCCTTAATCCAGTTAATCAAAGCATCCTTCGCAGCAGGTGATAGTCGGAAACTGGGAATAGGTGCCCTACCATCTCTTGTTAGATGCAACTCAGGCCTTATGCATAAAGCCGCGAGATCCAGACGAGATTTCCGATTGTCTTTTGTTTTTCCTGCAACATTCAACAATGTGTGTATAATATTCTCAAAGAAATTTTTCTCCACATGCATGACATCCAAGTTGTGCCTCAGCAGATGGTCCTTCTAGTAAGGCAATTCCCAAAATATACTTTTCTTATGCCAGTTATGGTATACCCCATACCCAACAGGCATATTTGCTGGATTACTTTGCCAATTACCTCCAACTTTTACAGTTTCCTGCGCACCATATCCATCCATTTGTTCTTCCAACTCCTCACCTGAGAGGTAAACCAAGGGGGAGGTTTTAACAGTTCGATTTTGGAACAACGTTCTACTCTTTCTATAAGGATGACCCCTTGGAAGAAAACGACGATGGCAATCAAACCAGCAAGCTTTCCCTCCCGCTGACAATTGAACGATTCGGTCTTGTCTAAACAATAAGGACAAGATAACTTTTCGTGCGTTGTCCATCCAGATAGCATACCATACGCCGGAAAGTCGCTTATCGTCCACATGAGGACTGCCTTCATGTTGAAGTTCTGACGGCTCGACGAATCAAATGTGCGTACACCAACATGCCACAACTGCTGTAGTTCCTGTATAAGAGGTTGTAGGAAGACATCAAGTGATCTTTTTGGATGCTTTGGCCCTGGAACCAAAATGCTGAGAAATAAAAATTCTCGACGCATACACATTTCCGGTGGGAGATTATAAGGCGTCACTATGACTGGCCACAACGAATATTGCCTACCAGACATCCCAAATGGACTAAATCCATCAGTGCAAAGACCCAAATACACATTTCTATGTTCTACAGCAAAGTCTGGATATACCGTGTGAAAGTGTTTCCACGCCTTTGCATCTGATGGATGGGCGACAACTCCTTCCTCACAATCGTGTTCCGCGTGCCACCTCATTGCCCCTGTTGTCTGCTTTGATTGATATAATCGCTTCAGCCTATCTGTTATTGGAAGGTACCACATACGCTTGAATGGGACTTTGGTGCGACCACTAGTATTCTTATATCTTGGATGAGAGCAAAAACGACATTCCTGCAGCTGAGCATCATCTTTCCAAAAAATCATACAATTATCAATGCAGACATCAATCATCTCAGACGGTAATCCAAGACTTCCTACCAATCTTTGTATCTCATAGTAACTCTCTGCAGAGTTATTACCCTCTGGCAAATATTCTTTAAACAATTCACCCCATTTATCCATGCAATTTTCACTAAGGTTATATTCGCTTTTAATTGTCATCATCCTAGATGCTAACGACAATTTTGAAAGCCCTTCTCTACATCCTTCGTAGATAGGTTGGTTAGCAGCCTCTAACATATCATAAAAAATTTTAGCACTCGGGTTTGGTTCTTCAAAAGTATTATCACTAAACGAAGCAGTAGTTTGTTGAAATGCATCATTGACCATATCATTAAACCTATTCCCATCTGTATTTCGATATGCAGATTCACTAAAATTATCATGACCATACTGATAATTACTATCCTCATAATTAGTACCACCTTCTACATTCCCAGGATTATAACTTCTACTTGAACTACCCGGAACATTGACAACAAAATCCTCCCCATGCGAAAACCAAACATAGTAGTTAGGTAAATACCCCCTCGTAAATAAATGTTTCCAAACAGTTCGCGTATCATGTGGAGCAAAGTTTTTGCATTTCACACAAGGACAGAAAATTTTCACGTTACCGTCGTTGGTATATCCTGCGACCGCCCCTGGGTTGTTTGTCGCCTGCGCCAAAAACTGGTCAAGCCCTTCTCTAAATTCTCTAGACACTTCGCCAGTTTCTGGATCTTTGCGGTTGTACATCCATGCTCGAACCACGTAGACCTCATGATGCGAAGACATCTTCGAGTAAGTATCAAAATAATTTCTCTTTCAGAAATTTTTGGAAAAAAAAAATTTCTCCTCGGATTGGTTTTTTTTATTACGATTGGAATGTTTGTTGTGAATTTGTTCATCACACATTCGAGGTTTTTATAGAAAACTGGATTATTTTGCTACTAATTTGCGACATTTTTGCGACACATTTGCGACACATTTGCGACAACAATATTGCACCCATAGTTAGGTAAGCATCCTAAACACGTGTTCTAATAAATTCGTCGCAAAATTTTCGCAAACTTTGCGACGTTTTTGCGTCTAAAGGTTAAATTCAAAGCAAAATTGTCGCAAATGTTGTATTTATAATTTGGTAAGTTATTACGACGAAACTTTTGTTTTTATAGTTTGGTAACTTAAGATGTAATTTGTATTTTTTTGTTATTAGTATTAATATGTTTGGGTGACAAGTAAAATTTTTGAAACTTATATTAATAATATAATATTCTGATATTTTAACATTATTTAATTTATTATTTTAACATTAATTACGAATTGACATCGATGTTTATAAACGTACGTACAATCGAGATATATATATATATATATATATATATATATATATATAGTGCATTATTGCTTAAAAACGTAATACAAATAAACTGCTAACATAAACACATATTTATTTTTATTTCCTTCAATTGATGACATGTATTACTCATCATCAATTTCTTCACCATCATCCGTCGTCGACCCTTCGTCATCTACTTGAGATAACCAATTGTTAGGATTTCGATTAACACGACTGCTACTACCTTCTTCTGTGAACGTTGTACCCATATTTTCTTTAGATATAACCTGTCAAATGAAATAAATAACTCGATTTTGTGTAATGATACTACTTAGTACAATACCTTTAAAATATATATTGTAACTTACATTGTTTATGTTATTCAGAGTAATGTTAAGATATGGTGTCGCTCTATCAAACTTAACAACTACAACCTCCTTTAGAACCAATACCGAACCCTCCTTTATGTGCGGCCCATATTTGTTATCAGATATGGCGGACCTATGAATGCTCGCTTGTACAGTCCCGGTAGGATCCTTCAACGAAAACAAATAACATTTATCGATTACTAAATATTTTGTTAATATGTAATTAATGTACACATTTGTTAAAAATATCTTTTGTTATAACTTATATATAAATTTTACCTTTAGTATGATCATCGCGTCCCCCAATCCATTAGGTTCCATTTTATGAATCACTCCTACCACATATGGTACGTGACGCCATATGGTACGTGACGCCATTTTATGCAACTCTTTTACTAGTGTCCACCCACGGGTGTGTCCACCTGTATATATTCAATGTAGAATAAGTAAACTATATATAATTAAATTGTCAATTAAACAATATACAAACTCAGAAATATAATATATTAATAATAATAAAATTTCATTATACCTGTTAATTTGTTGACATTAGCAATTGTCGTCTTCCAAAGGACATCGGTGAACGATGGATCTTCTGCCTCGACAACACAGTTAACCATTTGTACATGTCTCTCATAAGAATTGCATGCTTCCAACATCGATTCTTCAAGTTTTTTCCTTGCCCGTTCTTCTGCTTGTCTCCCACCAGCCGGACCCGGAATCAAAGATCGATTGCTATCCATATTTGTTGAAGTATAGAATGCGAGGTAATTAATGTGGATATAAAATCGATTTTATAGAATGTTCATTTCAGTTTGCGACTAAATTGCTACTATTTTCCAAGACTTTTGCGACCGATTTGCGACTTAAATATTACACATATAAACAAATAAGAATCAATTAAAACGTGTGTAACCAACTTTCGTCGCAAATCCCTCGCAACACTTAAATCGTCGCAAATTCGACGCACTTTTTGTGACCAGTTTGCGTCGAGTTGTAATTTTGGACGCAAAAGCGTCGCAAACGTTTATTCGACGCAAAATCGTCGCAAAATGTGCGTCGAAGTTGCGTCTAAACATTTCCACAGACGCCAAATCGTCGCAATTTTGCGACGGTTTTGCTGCTATATTTTCCCACACAAATTAGCGACGTTTTTGCGTCATTTTGCCAAATGTCGTCGCCGATTGGTCGCAAAATCGTCGCAAATTTGCGAGGCTTTATTTCCGTCGCAAATTTCCGTTGCAAATGGCCCTGTTTTCTTGTAGTGGAGCCAGTTGCGACAAACTAAAATTCGTCGCAAAATCGTCGCAAATAGACAATTGCGACGGTTTTGCGACGATAATGGCCCTCGCAAATGCACCTGTTTTCTTGTAGTGTTATACGCAATCAAATAATACGTAAACAAAAAGAAAGTACATGGTTAGTCTTTATTCTAAATTCATGTTTGCTTTAAGTTTCGATGCATGAAAATCAAACCATGCATATTTCGTTTTAGAAATAAGAAAACATAACCGACTATTTTTTCTTGAACAAATGTTATTATTGATGGTTTCAGAATCTAAGCTTCGACATATATAAGAATAAAAATGTTCATACCTCTCCCAAATGTAAGAAAATGGAACCAAGATTATAGCAGAAATAACCATTCTGTAAGCACCAAAGATCATATGATTAACACCGACATCAAGTGCTTTCTTAACGAGAGCATTCACTGATCCCATTGCAACACTTGACATTATCATTACTATCACTGGTGCCCATTGTTCTTCCTTCATCTCTCTCTCTCTCTAGATTTTGTTTGATTTTATGTTATTTTGATTTTTTTTTTAATATCGAATGTCTTTCTTTTCGTTTGGTAAACACATGCCTTCACTTCTACTTATATTTATAATAAAAAGTTTGTGGGTGCTTGTCTCATTGGATATCTTTTTTTAATCCCTAACTTTAATTTAATTTTGTATATGTTAGTATAATATTTTAAACTTTTTCGATAGTGCTTATAGAGAATATATACATTTGGTTGTTAAATTATGTCGAAGATGTTATAGTTGGTGGTGGTCGATCATTTTCTAAAACATCTTTAAATCAATTATGGATTGAAACTCAATTGTACATACCTGCAATTTAAATAAGATGCCAAAAAAGTGACTAACTTCTACTTTTATAAGAAAGACACAGAGGTATATAAATCCGAACCTAACATTTGATTTGAAATTAAAAATGACAAGTGACATGTTATGTTGAGTTTGGTTTTAGAGAATGTGATTCACGTCAACTTTCAATTTCGAGTTAGTCATTGTTTATTTTAAATCTAATGTTTTAATAATTTAAAGTAAGGGAATAATCAGTAAATTGTATAACATAATATAGTATAACCCCTAATATATAGTACTTCAGAAATTTGAGAAGGCACTTAAATGCTCTCAAGATGAGTGATTATTTAATGAAAACAAATTTCCGCATTTTACTTAGGACATCTCCAACCCCACTCTAAATCCTACTCTAAAATGATGTTTAGAGTAAAATCTTCTCTAACCCTACTCTAAATCCTACACCAAAATAGAGCAACCACTTTTTTTACTCTACATTTAAAGTAACTCTAAATCTTACTCTATTCTAAAATTGAATATTTTATTTATATAAATGTCTTTTATGTTTTTACCTATCTTATTTTTATACATAGAATATATTATTAAAAATATTTTTTTTGGTATTGCCTTTTTAATTTTTGACTACATGATTAATAGCCCTTTAACAAAATTATACAATGATAATTAAAATTCATATTAAAATAATCTTTCACAGAAAATGCAACAAAAAATTTCAAAAAAAAAATTATTAATAGAAACTAATGAAATTAATTTTAATACTTAGATTATATGATTTTGGCTTTTTCTATTGTGTAATGTTATTTTATTTCTATGATAAAATTTCTATTAAAATATTATTGTTTTTTAAGTGAATTATTACAAATTAAAAAGAAATTGGTAAATTATATAAAGTTAAAGACTAAATTAAAAAAAAATATATTTAGAATGTTATTTTTAGAGTAAAAAATAGAGTAATGGGTTGGAGAAAACTCCTACTTTAAAATAGAGTTACTCTATTGAGTGAAATGTAGAGTTGTAGGTTGGAGATGGTCTTAATGCGAGAGACTCACTTTGCGCTTCTCACATTTTGTTCGTGTCATCACCTTTACATTTTTTATTACTGACCCTAAGCCATTTTCATAATTAATTGTCTAAGGTTGTTTCACCAGTTAATCAAAGCATAATACTATAGAGTTTTGGTATTAGAAATAGAAATAGTAGAATTGTACAGTGAAACAAAACTTCTCCTTATTAGCTAACTTATCCTGATAACAGAACTAAATTTTAGTTTATAAATTAAAAATGTCAACGATTTACAACAACATATTTCACTATTAATTAATTAATTTTTTTAGAAACAGGACGTTTCGGATATTTATAATTACAATATCCATGTTTCTTTTGTGAATTATGTTATTTATTGATTAAGTTATATATCGACTTATCGAGTGCCAAGCTTCGTTTTACGTGGAAAAGGAAACAAAAAGTCTGAATGTGATGCAAAAGTTCATATATAAAGGTTATAAATTCTACTACGACAAGTTTTTATGATATTGATGTCTACAGCTACACCAAACATGTAACTTTAACAAATGTCACACTAGAAATCATTTTTCATTTAATTTATCAGAAAAATGCATGTATAACTCAGTGGTAAAAAACAATCTAAACTAGGTATATTTTCTGAATTATGGTTAGATCTATCTAACCGGTTTACCTACTTTGTTACACTGCTTTGTGTTCATTCAAATTTGTACCAATGTCATAAAAAAAGACATCCTCTAAAATATTTCCAAAAATAACAATGTTGATCATATAGAAGTTCTTGTTCTGGGCCGATCCATGTAAACATGTTTATGATTTTCTTTCTTTTTACTTTACGTCAATTTCATAGTGTCTATTCAAAGAAAGAAAAATGATTTATATGAACAGTAGTAATCTTAGATTTAGCTTTTATAGTAGATTTGACACTCGAGAACTTAAGATGAGTTAGTTGTATATATTGGGCCTACTTTATGTGGGTTTGTTATATTTTCGTTTGATGGTTTGTTATCTAATCAGCCCAACTTGTATTGTCAGAATATGTACGTCGGCTAGTTTCTTTTAGTTTTCGAGATAGTTTTATATGAAATAGCAGTATAAACAAAACGGATGTTTTTTGGATGCTACAAGGAGATGCCTAGCCTGAACTATGGCTAGTATGGCGGAGCATAGTTTGGATAGAATAATATTTGCAGAACATGCCACTGAGTTTTTTGGTGCGATTCTAAGACCAAATATATGGCCCTCTTTTGTTCCACATGCAAATCTATTGGTAAGGTTTTTAGATAGATCCACTAATTGAAGAATTCAAGAGGAGGAAGAATAAATGAATATAGGTGTACATCTCATTGCTTATAGTACCATTATGTAGCTAGAGGTTTTTTATTTTGGGTTAGACAAAGTTTTTGAGAATGATAATGTTTGAACCTCTTCTTAATAATCTCTTATTGTCTTCATTTTTTTTTTTTTTTGACCAAACCGATTTTTTTTATAAATAGAAAGCTTACTTTCCAAGAATGGAGAAGTAGTACAACGACACAAGACCGAATTTAGCTAAAGCGTTGGCGAAAACAATTACCGGACGCGGAACAAAAGCAATAGAGATAGATTTAAAACCTATACAAAGACAACATATGTCGCTAAGTAGAGATTTCAACTCATTTATCACATAGGTCGAAATGAGCTATGTGACAAAAGAGAGAGGTGTCAAAAAACACATGAGTGACCGATAACCTGCGTTGGTAGCGGCAATTAAAGCAGCTTTAATAGCTTCTACAACCAAAGTTGGTAATACTTTCTTAGAAACATCCTCACACAGAGGTAATAGGCGGCTAGAGAACCTAGGAACCTCATCTTGAGGTAAGTTGAATACCCTAATGAGATGAATAACACCTAAAACAATGTAACTTTGAAGCACGTATTTGAGAATAGAGATCTCATCGATGATGAAAGATGTGAATATCTCATAACTTTTATTGGACCAGGCCCATAAGTTATGTGTAAGCAGAGGAGGATGTGAACTACGGCAGCTGGAGAGGTGGAGGAGGAGGAGCGGTGATCGGTCGGAGACGGTGATAATTTTCGGCGAGGATGAAAGGGACCAGCCATGTCAAGTGGATTCCATCGCCCGCGGTAGTGCACACTGCGGTATGAGAAGCAGATCCGTCGGCAGAGCAGGATGAGAAGGGAAACTCCGACAGATTGAAAAAATGAACGAAGGTGGAGATGGTTGGAGTAGATCCGGAGGATCTGGCGGGTCCGGTGGTTCGGGTGGCTGGAGAGAGCTTCGTTCGACCAGAATTTTGCTGGTGCCGCTAATTCCGTCCGTGGCGAGAGAGACTGCAACAAATATGCTGGCTCTATCAAAGGGGAGACCACCGTGAGAAGCTAGCTTGTGTTTCACCTGAGACATGAGACAAAGGTTGGAGCATGTACATTGAAAGAACCTCGCCTTGAATGAGAAGCTCTGCTTGATGTTTTCGCCGGAGATAAAGGGAATTGTAATGACAAAAACGATCAAGAGACTTGGCTTAGATAAGCTGTATGAATGTGTCTCGATGAACTAGAGCTAGTTGGAGACTCTAC
Organism: Draba incana; assembly: GCA_963576765.1. Taxonomy (NCBI): domain Eukaryota; kingdom Viridiplantae; phylum Streptophyta; class Magnoliopsida; order Brassicales; family Brassicaceae; genus Draba; species Draba incana. Next base: position 643,975 of record OY755211.1, on the reverse strand, counting down.
TGCAGAGTAAGGTGAGAAAAGGGAGATGATGTTGCATAGATATGAGATTCTTGTGTCGCCGTGAGCTAAGTAAAAAACAACCCGGAGTGACCAGTAGGAAACTCTAGAGTAGAGCACAAAAACGAGGAATCTCTATTACAGAGTAAGGTGAAGCAAAGATGAGCTTCGTTGAAAGAAGTAGACCCGGAAAAACACTTGTAGCCGGAACACACAAGATTCAATTTGTAACTTTTCTATTTGGTTCATCAACCTACCATTTTCGGAGATGAACATCCTGGAATTGATTTCTTAACTCGTGTTTTGTCATGGTTGAAGCAGCGGAGGGCTCTGAGCTTCAGTGACGGGGTCACTGGAACTCCGGTAGAAGGTGGGGTTCCAGTCTAGGCCAAAAGTTTGGTAAATTGGGAAGATGAAAAGGTACTTTTGAAAAATTTACCAAAAGCCGTAGGAACCCATGGGGTAATAGTGAGGCAACGGTAATATTCAAGGGTTACTAAAACTCTCGATTACAGTGCATGAGAGAGTTTTTCGATATTCCGTCAATGATTGTCTTAATTTTTTAATCCTTTTGTGGTTAGAAAAGGAATTGGTTCGGTTAAGCTTTTTTTTTTGGTTCAAAAGTTCGGTTAAGCTTATAATCAAATTTCCTAGATGGAAAAAAAAACATATGATATCATCGATCTGTATTTTAAAAAATCAGCAATGAATTAGGGTAACTATTTTTAAAAAGTAGCAAGTAGTACTAATTAATGCTATACACAATAAGATTGTTTATATAGTAAAATATGTAGTTACCACTTTTAATGTCGATTAAAAATGTTGATAAGTAAACTTAGACTTGGAAGATTCGTTTTTTTTTTCTGCCATTGACATCAATCACATCGTAATTACTAAATAGTACGTCAGTGCAACATGGTTAACGGAAACAACAAAATTCCCTACTATGGCTAATAGCCCTGGGCACGAAGCAAATAATAGGGAAATGCAGGTTTCCGTGATTCGATCGGTTTTAAACGGATATTTGATTTTCCGATCCGATCCGTGAATTTTCGAGTATCCGAAAATTCGGATATCCGAATTTTTTTTAGATATCCGCGGATATCCGATTCGATCCGTGAAAAATCAAATATCCGAACTTTTTAAAGATATTCGTAACTATCCGATCCGATCCGTGAAATTTTTAATTATTATTTATTTATTTTATTATTTATTCATAATAAAAATCAAATATTTAACAAAAATGAATGAGTTGAGTATAATTTTTCACGCTTGTACATCTATAATAACAAAAATAATAATAACTAATTATATACATTAGATATATATTTTATATTATAATATATTTAATGGATCGGATCGGATATTCGGTTTTTCTAAAATGATATTTGCGATTTGCTTTGTTTTTTACGTATCGCCCAATTTAATATTTGCTTTGCTTCGAAACTTTACGGATATTTAATTTTTTCGGTTCGGATCGAAACGAATCGCGGATCGAATCGGATTTAACGGATTTTTTGCCCGCCCTAATGGCTAACTTTATACTCCTATTAGTACGTAATTTTATCATTATTATGGATACTATAATCAATACTCCATTAATCATACATATGTAGATTTTTTTTTTTTGGTCAAAACATGAATTTTTTTATTTCTTACGTCGAAGCCGTCGACTCAATACAAGCTGTTAAAGCTCGCTTAGCTAACGAATCCGTCAACATATTGGCATCTCGTGATACAAAAGAAAAGTTGAGATTTCTAAAATGAGAAGCCAACATACTAATCTCAAAAAGAAGGTTGTGGATTTCCGTATTCGATTCTCGTTTCCGAAGAAGGTTAATCAAAACCAATGAATCCGAATACACGTGCAAGCACTCCACTCCCTTATCTTGTGCCTTCTTAAGCGCTCGGATTATAGCCCATGTCTCAGCCGCTAGAGCCGAATAGACATTTGGCCACTGAACCAAGTGTTCCTCCCAAGCGCCCTCTGTTCCTTCCCGAAAGCACCACCCAAGTCCTGCATTTTTTGTCTCTTTAGACCAAGCTGCATCAGTGAAGACAATGGTGCTATCGAGCTCACTCTCTTGTTCTACCCTTGGTTCCACCTGGACTCGTTTCATTGGCAGTTGTTCTTGTGCTTTTTGCCAAGAAAGAGACTCTGTTATAGCTTTTGCGAGGATTTCTTGGGGTGTGTAGCAAATATTTTCAAAAATGACTCGGTTCCTTGCCGTCCAAAGATTCCAGCAAGTCCAAGCCACCAGAGACGTGTCTACTAACCCAACTGGTGGTGATGTGCGGGAACGACATGAAGTCGAAAGGAATTCAAGAAACTTTGTTGAGATGTTTACATTTAAAGGTGACACCGGAGCCATATTCCATACTTGTTGAGCCCAGTGGCAGTGAAGAAGGACATGCTCCACCGTTTCACTCATTCTGCATCTTACACACAGGCCCCCATCGCCAATTCCTCTTCGGGTAAGCTGATTTCCTACTGGAAGAGCTCCGACGGCCGCTTTCCAGAGGAATGTCTTAATCTTGGGTTGAGTCCTTAGTCGCCAAAGATGTTGTTGCCATTTAAAGTCTTGGAGTGCTTGAGGAATTGGACCGAGAGCTTTAATACTATAACCACTTTTGGAAGTAAAAACACCATTTTTCGTGTGTAGCCAAAGAAGAGTATCCGTGTGGCTTGTAGTTCCCAGGTTTAATCTCCTTATGTGGTCTTCATAGGCAGGAAGGATTTCACGGATTTTGGCCCAATTCCAAGTGTGATCAGCTGAGTTTATAAGGTCTGAAACCCGTAAGTGTGCCTAGCGGAGTGGTCTTGGCCCCATTGGTTGCAGCGGTGTAGTACTTGATAACCAGGGGTCATCCCAAACCCGTATAGATTCTCCGTTTCCGACGATCCAACCAAGCCCCTGTTCAAGGACTCTTCGGCCTGCTAAGATCCCTCGCCATCCATGTGATGCGTTTGTGGGGGGGATTGATTTCAAGAAGCTCTGGGAGTGACAATATTTTCCAAGTAACACTCTTGCAAAGAGTGGTGATGGGGCTGAGAGGAGGCGCCAACTTAAGTTGGCCAATAGTGCATCATTAAATTCTTCCACCTCTCGAAAACCCAGCCCTCCCGCATTTTTTGGTCTCGTCATCTTCTCCCATGAAATCCAACTCATTTTCCGTTTGTCCGATTTATCGTCCCACCAAAATCTTGTATAAATCGATTGGATTCTTTTGCATAATGAAATTGGTATTTTAAAACACGACATTGAATACGCTGGCATAGAAGATAAGACGGATTTGAGGAGTACTTGTTTACCGGCTGAAGATAAAAGACGCGTCGACCAACTATGAATTCTTTGCCGGATTCTATCTACTAGCGCCGTGAAAACATCTCGCTTTCGCCGTCCAAAATTTTTGGGCAATCCCAAATATTTTCTTGTCCCTCCTTCTTGATTAATCTGTAGGTTTCTCTTTACTTTTTCCCTCCATGATCTCGGTGTTTTAGACGCAAAGGTTATAGAGGACTTGGATAAATTGATAAACTGTCCCGATGCGACTTCATACCGATGTAGTAAATCCGACAAAGCGGTACAACTTTTTTGGTCCGAAAGACAAAAAAACATCGTGTCGTCGGCAAAAAGTAGATGATTTACGTATGGGCTGTTTCGTGCCACCCGGATACCCTATAGAGAGCCATTTTCTTGTGCCATACGACACATCCCTGATAGAACTTCGGTGCATAAAATGAATAAGTAAGGCGAGAGCGGATCACCTTGTCGTAATCCACGTGTAGGAATCACTCTTCCTTGCGGAGAGCCGTTTATGAGAAACTCATACGACATGGTTGTAACACACTCCATAATCCATTTGATCCACTTTGCATCGAAACCAAAACGTTGACAAACTCTTTCTAAAAAAGCCCATTCAATGCGATCATATGCCTTGCTCATATCGGTTTTCACCGCCATCGCTCCTCGTTTTCTCGCTCCTGATATCTTTAGGTAATGTAGAATCTCATGAGTAATTAAGACGTTGTCCGATATCGCTCTTTACGGCACAAAAGCCGATTGATTTCCGAGATAAGTGCGGAGAGTAACGGTTGTAGTCTCTTTGTAAGAATTTTTGCTACAATTTTGTAGAAAATGTTGCACAAGGCAATAGGTCGGTAATCCGGTACACGTCGTGGGCCAGTGGTCTTGGGAATCATCCGGATATGGGTTGCATTCAATCTTGCTGGAAACGTACCTGATTCAAAGAAAGCTTTTATTTCTTTGGTAAGATCATCACTGATGATACTCCAGAAAGAATGAAAGAAGCCCGCAGAAAAACCGTTGGGTCCCGGAGCCTTTTCCGCGTGTATCGAATACGTTGCTTCTCTTATCTCCTGATTAGACGGTATACGGGTAAGGCGAGCATTCATTTCAGATGAAATACATGGTTGAATAGCTTCTTCTACCACCTCAAAATTGGTTGAACCATTTGTCGTGAAAATATTTTGAAAATATTTGGTTATGACCTTTGTGATATCATCTTCTTTGTAATGTGCTCTTCCTGCGTCATCTTCTATGACCGTAAATCTATTACACGTTCTTCGATCCCGAGTAATCGCATGAAAGTAAGACGTGTTGAGATCTCCACTGTTTAACCACGCAATGCGACTCCTTTGCTTCCAAAATAGTTATTCCTCTTTGTAAGCCTTCTCTAGTCTTGCTGTGTACTCTCCTATAGCCATCAGATCAGGTTCTTCCCGAGATAGTGCAGCCTCTAGAAGTTCTTGCGCTTCTTTAATCTCTTGTGCACTATTTTGATTCTGATCCTTAGCCCATTGAGTAAGTTCTGAACGAACATGACGTATCTTTGTCTCGACCGTGTTAGATGGTGATATGCCCCATACTTCTGTTATTAACTCGAATATCTCTTCTTTGTCTCGGAGTCTATTGTCAAAACGAAACATACCCTTCTTGTATGTCTTCGAATCATCAAAGAAAGTAATAAGTGGTCGGTGATCGGACCCTTCAAATCGAAGATATTCACTTCTACCTGTAGGGAACTCTTCTAACCAGGAATTATTTGAAAGAGAACGATCCAATCTTTCATGTACCAAATATTGCGAACGCATACCGCGCCAAGAAAACGGATTACCCGTGAATTTCACATCCCAAAGACCATTGGTAGCAATGAAGCTTCTGAAATCAACAAAAGAACCTTCAGGTCTGGGCGGCCCCCCTATCTTCTCCCAGTGCTCTGCAATCTCGTTAAAGTCACCTGTCAATATCCAAGGAAGGCTACGAGGGGCTCCCAAATCCGAAATTGCATTCCACACTTCACGGCGTCTTTGTTTGTTTGGGTGGCTATACACAAAAGTTACATAAAACCGATGGTATTGATATCTTATAACTGTGTCAATGAAATTTGGTGAGCTACATAGCACTTTAAGGTCTAAATCATTCTTCCAAAATAGTGCTAGTCCACCACTTAAACCAATGGGCGGGACAGTAAAAGTAATATCGTACCCTAGGTGATTTGACACATTATGCACATATTCATCTTGGTTTTTTGTCTCCATTAAAAACATTATGTCCGGGAAGAGCTTAAATCTCAATTCCCTTAGACGTCGAACAGTCAAGGAGTTTCCGAGACCCTGACAGTTCCAACAGGTTGTAATCATTAAGGATTGGATGGTTTATGGAAAACCATCGAACCCTTACAAGTTTTCGGCATTGGGGCCTTAATAGTTGAATTTGAAATTACAACTGCCTCATGAAGAGGTAAACTTTGAGTAGAGAATTGCTCTTTGCCTGCCTCCACGTTCAGCTTCTTCCGAGTGTTAGTCGCAGGTCTCATGGCATTACGTTTGCGAGAACTTGCTCCTATTAATGGGTTGTTACTACCTCTTTTCCTCGCAGTGGTCTTAGGGATGCCCCTTTTCTTTGTTGTCTTGTTGGATGCCTCAGGTCCTTGAACGCCCTTGTCTTTCCCCAGTCTTTCTACAATCTGTAAACTTAGTCTTGATCGAATCGGTTTAATTGGTACTTCCTGAATTGTTGCTTCAGAATCAGGGGAGGCACTGTTTTGGGCAACTATGGTCTTCTTACCATTTGATTTTGTTCTCTTCGCTTCTTTTTGTTCCAGTTTGTATCTCAGGTCACTTCCCCGTTCTATTCGCGGCGAAGCTGAAGTATGTGTCCGATTTTGGCCACCGTTTTGGGGAGACTCTGTTTCAGCCAGAGTTGATATCCTTTCTAGTACGGGCCTCTTAGAGACTGATGTTGTGTTGGTCGATTCTTCACGCTCCTCCTCTCCCTTTTGAATTCTCTCTAGCACTGGTCTCCTAGTCAAAGCTCTTGGGGAGCTTGCTACTTCCTGCAATCTTCGACTATAGCTTTGTGGACTCTCCTCTCCTCGACTTGAAACCATCCTATGTTGATTCCTATATTGATCTCTTTGACTTGATTTCTCCAAGACAGAGGTCAGACCCTTATCTCGAGGAGACAAATGGTTACTGAGCTGCTTAGAGTCTCTTGATGGTGGCTCAGTTTCCGATAAGTCTCGCCTTTGAGAACCACTCTCACGTTGAGATTCCCTAAAATCATTTCTTACTCTGTACTCCTTATGAGAATTATGGGGTTCTCTGTACTCATGACCTTTAGAGAAGGAGGAAAAAGTTCTCTGTTTGTGAGAGTATACATCACTCCCCACCCTGTGATGTTTACGGAAGGGATAGTCCTCTCTACGCATCGGGGAGTAGGGTTTCAATGCTCTTAGAGGAGATTTGCTGCGAGGTCTCTTTGACTTGTATAACCTATCTTTGTGATGGTCTGGTTCTCCTGTTGAAACTCGGTATCTTTGGGACTCTCTTCTTCTTTTATCCTCCCCCAGCCTAGATATTGTTTTCATCTGGTTAATACCCAGCTTTCTGTCCTCTTCTATATGCTCCTTTCTCTTTTTTGGACAATCTCCTTCCTCATGTGTGAGGGCAAAACACGTAAAACAGTGTTTCTCTAGTCTCTCATATTCAAACTCCACCGGAAACTCTACTCCTGGTTTGAGTTGAACTCGAGATTTTGTCATTAGCGGTTTGAACGCATCTAATTGCATCTGGATCCTACCTTCTTTCGTTTCTTGGTTAAGGTATTTCCCCAGAACCTTTCCAATTGCTTCCAGGTTGTTATGTGTCCAGTACTGCGTTGGTAGATCATTAATCTTAATCCAAAACGGGATTGCGTTTGGGAAATCAACCGATGTGGAAGGTTCCCATCTTTGTAGCACTAGCATCCATCGCTTGTAATGAAAGGGAGCCCGGCGTAACACCGCTTGAAGGTCTTCCTCTATTTCAAAACGAAACTGGAATCTCTCCCTTCCCAGTATCTTACCCTCAACTCTCCCGACTAGACCCCAGATCTGAGGTAAAAAACCTAAAACTGCAGAGAGGCTTTGTGTTGCCGGGTGTAGCACCCGTCCTATCAGGGTTAGTCGATACTCTTCAATCAAATCTTCATTATCCACGTCTGGTAGAAGGATCGGTGGCTCTCGAATCCATCTTGATGGACCCGGTTTGCGTGTATCAGACCGCTGCCTAGCGTAACGGTGGCTAGTCATCAGTTCCGTACGAGATCAGAGATCTTCTTGGACAAGACGTTATCTTCAATCCTATCTTGATAGCGAGAAAAACAGAGACAAAACGGACTGCAGCGGCGCAGTAAAGTGTAACGATTATCTTAAACACGAAAAGACAAGAAGAACAACTAAGAAACACGGGATTTGGTCGGAAAAGACAAGAAATTAGGTTTCGGACAAAGGACGGCCGTAAACCCTAAAAATCGCCTTCAGAGCAAACCCTCCCATGTACATATTAAACTTATAAATCTCTTATTGTATCATACATATGTAGATATAATTTTCTTTATTAACGTAAACCAGGTTGTATAGAAAAACTTCAATTTGTTGACGTGATTAGGATATATTTTCAATCTTAAATGTCTCAGCAATCGAATTATAGTGCGCAGAGCATCAGCAGATCACAGATGCGATCATAATAACCACGTTAATTAATGGTCAATGGTCTAAACTGAAGTATATAATGCTTTTGAGATTTGAGCTTTTTAATAAGATCCCTCTTACACAATCTTGTATTTTATTGGTGCTAAAATTGTAACCATCGTTACTAACCACAAAGCTAAATATGCGACTCTAAAGTTAAGAAGAACGATATAACACCACAAATAAGCGTCAAAGAACGTTTGGTTAGAAAACCCTTTATCAAAAAGAAAAAAAAAAAAAGAACGTTTGGCTCGAGAAGAAAAAAAGGTTTTTGAAAGGAAAAGCAACGAAAATGACGAGGCACAAAAGAAAAAGCTCATGGAAATTCGTGAATCGGAAATCAAAATGGGAACAATAAGTTGACCCAAAGAGATTTAAGAAAATCATTGAATGTCCTTAGAGACGAATTGCTCAAACTTATTGACGATGACCGACGATCCGATAGAACTAGATCACTTCGCAGAACTTAGAGAACACTTTATGTCCTTTCAATTAGTTTATATTCTTCGTTCATGTAATGACCGTGCCGATGTCCTTGTAAAAGCGTCACGAACACGTAACCATTTATTTTCCCATGTAGATCTTGATGAGTCGATAGAAAGTACCCGATTTCAGGATGTTTCTACCGACCAAATATGATTTAATATATGGAATTGTTGAAAAAGAAAAAAAAAAAAAAAAAAAATCATTGAATCGGTTAGCTACAAAACACGATAGAAATAAAACTTATTTTATTACAAAACAATAAGATAAATCCGAATAAGACACTGCATGAAGATGCCAGATGTCTTGACCAACACAATGAGCTGTTGTGTTTATACATAAGCCATTTGCCACCGAGGATACAAAATATTTTACAGTTAACAAAAACACTAGATTAATATAAATGAGTATTAGTATCATACTAATATGACTATTATAAATACTGTAATTATTGACTACTTATTACACTAGTAGTCGACTAGTCGTGAGTCTCGTGACCCAAACACGATACGTACCACGATAAAAAACAAGATTACAACTTAAAATTTCTCTTACGTTTTTAAACATTTTTTTTTGTTGGCTTAAAAGACAAGTTTAACAACAACAAAAGAAAAAACTTAAAATATATATTTTTTTTTATCTAAACTTGAAATAATTCTAGACATCAACTTTACAAGTCGAAGGAGCAAGAAGTGGAACTTGTCCATTAGAAGAAGGATTAAATCTCAACCACACATCACACGTGGCATAAAATCCATACCGTCCAGTTTTAATCGCACCAGCTTTCCAACGTAATTTACCTAAAACCACAACTCTCATCAAAACGACACCGTACGCTTCATCATTCTTCAAACCATTAGCTACTTCCGGCGAAACCGGAACTCCGTCACCTCCCATCACCGGAGATATAACCACCGTAGATTTATGTCCTAACCGTAACGGCGGCAACGAAAGCGGCGGTGTAATAATCTGATCTTTATAAGTAACGTACATCACAAGTTTCTCGTAGTGAATGGAAACTCTTTTATTAGGGTTTCGAGCCAAAACGGAAAATTGAACGGAAGTTGAGATTAACGGTGGTGATGTAAAGTTTAAGTCGTAGATCGCTGCTCCGACGACGGTGAGTCGTGGTTTGTGTGGTCGGTAAACTAGCCAAAGGATTAAAGAGATTATACCTAGTAAGAGAAGTACGGTGAAAATCGCGCCGGCGATTGCACGGCCAGCGTTTCCTCCTCTTCCGCCGTCTCCGCCGTCTTTTGAGTAAGATTCCGGTGTTGATGAGGCGGAAGGAGCGTTCTTGTGATCGTGTTTGTGATCTGCTTTTGCTTCTCCTTCTCCCATGGCTTTGTGTATGTGTGTATGTATCGGTTTTGTGTTTATGTATGAGAATTAGAGGATTTTTAGGTTTTGTGTGCAGTGTGAGGAAGTGAGAGATGAGAGAAGAAGAAGATAAGTAGATGTGAGTTTTTGTCTTGTTTTGATTATTTTTATTTTTTATGATAGTGAACAGCACACTCTTATAGAGGTACATTTTTATTAGCTGTTTATTAGCTTAGAAAGCTTCGAATTGTAATTATGTGTTCGTATGTAATGTATGTATCAAATGTTACTTTTTAGAGGGTAATCTTTTGGTAAAGCTGCCGTAAAATTTGGGGAAAACTGTCTATTTCCCCACCGTAATTTTGACATACACATATAACTCCCCAAGTTATTTTTCTTTGTCCAGATATCCACCAACTGGAAGTTCCATGTCTATTTCCCCACCAAATTGAAATTAAATGTTTATTTCTCCACCCGTGTAAATTTGTATCGGTTTCGTTGGTGAACCAAAAACAAACCCAATAAACCGTTACTTAACCGAATCACAACCCGATATGAAGTTAAACCCGATCCTTTTTAAAAACTCCGACCCAGTTACAACCCGACCCGACTTTCTCTCTTGTAACAGTTATAATCAGAAATCCCCAAATCGAAAATTGTCAAAATCATATGAACCCTAATTTCTGAAATACAAAATTCCTTCAAATTATCTAGTAAGAGGATGAGTAAAGAGCATGGATCTTCAAGTTCGGCGTCTGTTTCTGGTCCAAGAGGAAGAGGAAGAGTTTTCGGAGTTCCAAAGAGGTGTTGGTGTGGTAGCTCGGTTTCGGAATTGATCTCGAAATCGGAGAACAATCCTTACAGGCGTTACTACCGATGTAGTTATGCTGCAGCTCAAAAGGTTAGATTGTTTGTTGTTGTTTGGTTTCACAATCTTTCTTAATTCAACTTTCTTAATTTCTTTGTAGCTTAAGAACGATGATCATACATTTAAGTGGGTTGATGATGCGCATTTAAATGAAATAGAGGCTATGCAGTTGAGCAACCGAAGGCTTGAGAAAGAGGTCCATGAGATTTTAGCAGAAAGAAAAGAAACAGAGCAAAGTGTCTTTGAGAAAGTTCAAATGAAGCTTGAGAAGGAAATTTATGAAAGAATGGAAGTTGTGTTAGTTGATTCAACAAGCAAAGTGAAGAAGATCATGATTGTTGTTGTAATTGTGTGTATAATTATGATAGGATGTAGTAAGTTACTTGTTTGATGCAATTGTTGTCATGTACTAGCTACGGTTAAGGTAATGGTTTGTTTTGTTATCATGTTGTTTCTTGTTTTTGGTTAGGTAATGAAGTGTATGAGTTTATGGTAATGAAGATTATGAGTTTGTGCTAATGAAATGAAGTGTAAGGGTTGTTAGTTATGAAGTGTGTACAACAAACATTAGTAAAAGAAACATAGATCCATTACATTGTCAAAAGCACAACTAAAAGAAACATAGTACCATTACATTATCAAAAGCAATAACAAAAGAAAGATCCATTACACAACTAACCAACACACATCAAAAAACCGATAAAGTTAAGATTCAAAAGTTCAAAAAACGAATCTCATGAGTTACATAGCTAATAAACTTGAGTAAGACTAAGCTTGAGATTGGCTGCCCTCATAGTCAATCCTCATACTCACTTGAGAAGATGGAACAATGGCTTGAGAAGATCCACCATTAGCTTGAGCCTGAGATCCACCAGTACCTTGAGAAGATTTTGCAGATGGTCCAGCTTGAGAAGTTCCCCCACTAGCTTGAGGCATCTACAAGGTAAAGATTGAATTAGCTTTATCCATCTAGAAGATATTTCACTGAGTAAAAAGATAGTAAAAAAGTTAACCTTGTCATTCTTATGGAACCTTGAGTTATGGCCAAGCTGCTTACATACTCCACATCTGACAGTTCTTTTCTCTCCAGGTTGTTGATGTCGCTTGCTTAGAGACTCATTGACCCCTCTCTTTCTCTTCTTTTCAGCTTTGGTCATCTTCTTGTTGGTGCCAAGAGGAGGATGCACATTTGCAGCTTCAGTTTCAGGCCAGAATGGTGCACCTCTTGCAGGTACAATGCCTTCGATGTAGTTTCTCCTCCATTGAGAAGTCCTGAACCAATGGCATACATAGTCTTCAGGAGTAAGCTTCTTCTCCATGATTACTTCATATGCATGCTGGCAAGGAATCCCACATATTTCCCACTTCTTACAGGTACAAGTCATTTGACCCAAATCCACACGATATGCACAACCATGGAGCTTGGACAGGTACATTCCATTGGTGCTCCTACTGACCTTGCAATCTTTTGCTTTCTTGAACTGTTTGGCTAGGAACATTGTAACATATGGTGTACAAATCCCTACAAAACAGAAACAAACTCATTAATCCAAGAGAAGTACCTAAGATATAATATACAAAGGAAAAGGGGAAAAAATATTATCTTCATGTGCATGAGAAGTAGTTGATCTTCTAGCAATCCTAGCCATGGCTTGTGTGGCTATCAACTCTAACATAGGCACAAAGGACTTCTCCCTTGCCTTCTTGATGGTACTGTTGAAAGACTCCGTGGGATTGTTTTCTACAACCTCACAAACACTCCCTGTCTTCTGAAAAGCTCTACACCACGTTTTGGGATTTGTCTCCATAACATCATCATAGACAAACATGTTATAGAGCTTCAATCTCTCTAAATTGGCATTATATTCTGCCAAATTGTAGCTCCATGCAAGAGCCCATATATAAGGCTTCATGGTCAGATTACCATCATGTTTCTTCTTCAAATTACCGTATATGTGTCTAACACACATACGGTGTTCCATCACTGGTAGCTCCAACTGGACAGCCTTGATGAGTCCCTACAAAGAGAAATTACATGTTACAAAGATCAAAGAAGCAAAGGGATTAAATAACAAATTAAATAACAAATAAACCAAAACAATTACCTTTTGTCGATCTGAGACCATGATATAACCATCACCATCTTCTAAATCCAGGTCAGTCTTCAACTTGTTTACAAACCAGACCCAATTGTCTGTGTTCTCAACATTCACAACCCCCCATGCTATCTGATAGATAGCATTGTTGGAATCTCTGCCTACAGCAACTAAAAGTTGTCCTTTTATCTTGTGCTTCAAGAAGGTTCCATCTATCCCAATAATTTTCCTACAAGTCTCTTTCCATGTCTTTCTAAGAGCATTAAAGCACACATAAAACCTTCCAAATACATCTTGACCCTCATCATTTGTAACAATTTGGAGCTCAACACTTGACTCTGGATTTGAAACTTCTAACTCAGCTACATAGTCTCTTAGTCGAGCAAACTGATGATCATACTCATTGTCAATCCACCTCAATGCATTAAACCTACCAGCTTGTATCTGATCTCTAGTGCAGTTAATACCCCATTTTTCCTTGATAATTTGTTCAATCTTCAAAAGCTTAAAGTAATCTGGTTCATCACGGATCTTATCTAGGAATAACCTAGCTATAACAGGCACTCTTAGCACTGTACATTCTCCATTAGGTGTACAACTATGCTTAGGTTTAAATTTCCTAATCCTCCAAGTTCTATCCTTCGGAAGAATTGAAGCATATACCTGAAATGTGCATGCTTCCTCCTCTGGATCGGTTCCATAGCATTTGAATCCCAATTTCTTCTTATCAAACCTGTACTGATACAGATTTCGACAATTCCTAAGCGCATAATCGATGACTTGCTCTTTGAAAGCAACTCCATTGAAGAATGTCATGCCTTTGAACAACAATCCGTCACCGCGTCTGATGTGTGTTCGTCGTACCTCTTCTCGCACATAATCCCCATCGTCTTCATCAGAATCGCTCTCAAGAATCGCATCGTGCTCCACGAAGGGTTCATCTTCAAACTCGTCAATGACTCTGTTAAGCTCATCATGATGTCGTGCAGTCGCCTCGTCGTCGAATTCCGTCACAGGCTCATTCACAACCACCAATGTCGTCGGAATCTCAGTCGGAATCTCAGTCGGAATCTTCGACATTATCGAATTCGATGAAAATCAGATTTGGGGAAAATTTTAGGGTTCGTCGTGTTTTTTTTTTATTTGGGAATTTTGATCTGAAATTCGGGTATAACACGAGCAAAGGTTTTATTTCGGTTTACTATACACTCGGGTCAAAAACCATGTTTAATCGGGTCAAATCTCGTTTTAATTCGGTTAATATGGTTTTCGTTGGTTAAACAACGATTATGGAACAGAAAACCAAACAGAAAACCGATTTGTGGAGAATTACACATGGAACTTTAATTTTATGTAGATATAGACATTTAATTTCAATTTGGTGGGGAAATAGACATGAAACTTCCAGTTGGTGGATATCTGGACAGAGAAAAATAACTTGGGGAGTTATATGTGTATGTCAAAGTTACGGTGGGAAAATAGACAATTTACCCTAAAATTTGATCTTTTTTAGATTAATGGCATTCCAATTTACTTTTTTTTTTTTTTGTGTGGATATACTATTCATTCGGTTTCACATTGAACTTTGAAGTACTTTCGAAAGAGTCCAAATCTCGATGCAACCGTTCACGTGATGGATCTGATGGTTTTAAATGAATAAATATTTCAAGAGGTGAAACACTATTAAATATTTTTATTCGCTATGATTGACTTATTTGATTCATGATGAGATAACTATTAAATTTGTCGCGATGGTGGGAATCTTTGTTTAGTGCTAATGAAACCAACAAAAATAACTTTATAAACTTAGGGTACTGCATGCAAAAACTAGTAAAAATATTAATACTTGTTTCCACGGCGTATAAAAATTAATTGCATGTCAAAAGTTAACATATTATAGGCTATATATTAAATTCGGTTATCTCATATCAATCAAAGCTACAGTATATGAATTAGGTACCACATGAATTAAGTACAACAGCTTTTTCTGTCCACAATTCCATCAAATTTTCTGAGCAGTTTTATATAATTAAAAAAAATACATACAAGAAAATAATAATTTCATGTTTAGCAAGCTTCCAAAAACAACTAATAATCACATTATTCGATTCTGTTATTTACACATTATCCGAGATACCACCGCACCGACACTGAACCACCGACAATGACAAGTCTCTCTAGAATGGACACGACCTTCTCTTTCCTTATTGGGCCTTAGTCTAAAGCCCATTGGGCCTAACTATTACTTAAATATTTGATTTCTGCGCCTAAGAGACTCGCTCATCTCTCAAGAACTCCGACCAAATGATTCGCCGGCCGATCTACGATTCCTCCGCCGTAGCTCGCCGTCTGGTAATTTCGATATCAAAATTCTCGTCTTTTCGACTCTCTTCTTCTTCTTCTTCAAATTCATATGAACACGAAACCCGAGAACCAATGGTATCGAATCCGAACGTTAAATTTCCAATCGGATCTCCGACTCGGGTTCAAAAGCTTATAGCTTCGCAATCGGATCCTCTCCTCGCTAAAGAGATCTTCGATTACGCTTCTAAGCAACCCAATTTCCGCCATTCTCAGTCTTCGTATCTCGTTCTCATTCTCAAACTTGGTCGTTCTAAATATTTCAATCTCATCGACGACGTTCTCGCCAAGCATAGATCTAATGGGTTTCCGGTGACCGGAGAATTATTCACATATCTGATCAAAATCTACGCAGAAGCAAAGTTACCGGAGAAAGCTTTAAGTACGTTTCACAAAATGCTCGAGTTTAACTTCACACCACAGACAAAACATCTGAATCGGATTCTCGAGGTTCTTGTTAGTCACAGGGGTTATCTCCAGAAAGCTTTCGAGCTTTTCAAGAGTGCACGATTACACGGAGTGTTGGCCAACACGAGAAGTTACAACATTTTGATGCAAGCTTTTGTTTTGAATGATGATTTGAGTATTGCATACCAACTGTTTGGTAAAATGCTTGAGAGAGATGTTGTTCCAGATGTAGAGTCTTATAAGATATTGATACAAGGGTTTTGCAGGAAAGGGCAAGTTAATGGTGCTATGGAATTACTTGAAGATATGTTGAATAAAGGTTTTGTGCCTGATAGGTTGAGTTATACGACATTGTTGAATAGTCTATGTAGGAAGACACAGCTTAGAGAAGCTTATAAGCTTCTATGTAGAATGAAGTTAAAAGGTTGTAATCCTGATATTGTTCATTACAACACGATAATTCTCGGTTTTTGTCGAGAAGGTCGTGCGATGGATGCGAGGAAAGTTCTTGATGATATGGTAGTTAACGGCTGCTCTCCCGATTTGGTATCGTATAGGACGTTGATCGGAGGATTATGTGATCAAGGGATGTTTGATGAAGGGAAGAAGTATCTACAAGAGATGATATCGAACGGGTTTTCTCCTCATTTCTCGGTTTCTAATTGTTTGGTAAAAGGGTTTTGCAGCTTTGGTAAACTGGAAGAAGCATGTGATGTGGTTGAGCTTGTGATGAAGAACGGTGAAACATTGCATTTAGACTCTTGGGAAATGATCATTCCTATAATCTGTAAGGAAGATGAGTCGGAAAAGATCAAACGGTTTCTTGAAGATGCGGTAAAAGTAGAGATTAGCGGTGATACGAGAATCGTTGATGCGGGTATCGGTTTAGGAACTTACCTTTCTAGTAAGCTACAAATGAAACGTAAAAATGCTAAAGAGAGGACGAGACATTTATTGGTTATATCTTTGAGTTTTCGATAAAGTTATCAAGAATCAATTCAAACCAATGTCTAGAAACTCTTGATGGATATATATACTTGTTCCTCAGGTTCTTTAGAGACTTGGAAACTTGATATAGTGGGTATTCTCTTATTGGGCCTGATTTGGGCTTTAAGCATTTAAAGCCCATTTGGTTTCATCTTCTCCCTCTAATTTATTGTTCAGTGTTGTTTCTTTGCTTAGATCTGAGTTTCGACGGTTACTCGGGAAATCAGAAATTACGGAAATGCCATCGACACCGATGAGATCGATGGCGGTTACGAGGCAACCGGAGCTAGATCAAGACGACGCGGCGGTGGAATCGGAGGATTCATCCACCGTGAAATTCGGTACACCGGAAGCTTTGGAGTATGTACGGTCACTCACCGACGTTGGAGCGATGACTCGTCTTCTTCACGAATGTATAGCTTATCAACGAAGCTTAGATTCAGATCTCGACACGCTTTTATCTCAACGAACGGAGCTAGATCGGAATCTCGTTGATCTTCAAGGATCGGCGAAGATTCTCGATATCGTGAAAGGTGATGCAGATCATATGTTTGAAAATGTTCGATCGACTTGTGATCTCGCCGATCAGGTTAGTGGTAAAGTACGAGAGCTCGATCTCGCTCAGTCTCGTGTAAATGTTACTCTATCTCGCATTGACGCGATTGTCGAAAGAGGGAACTGTATCGAAGGCGTGAAGACGGCTTTGGAATCGGAAGATTACGAATCCGCCGGGAAATTCGTGCAGAGGTTTCTTCAGATCGATTCGCAGTTTAAGGATTCTGGGTCTGATCAGAGACAGCAGCTTTTGGCTTCGAAGAAGCAGCTTGAAGGTATTGTGAAGAAGAAGCTTTTGGTAGCTATAGATCAGAGGGATCATCCTACGATTTTGAGATTCGTGAGATTGTATTCTCCATTGGGAATGGAGGAAGAAGGTTTACAGCTATACGTTGGTTACTTGAAGAAGGTGATTGCAATGAGAGGAAGAATGGAATATGAAAATGTGGTTGAGCTTATGGAGCAAGGACTTGGACAGGTAAATTTCGTTGGGTGTTTAACTAATTTGTTTAAGGACATTGTTATGGCAATTGAAGAAAACGATGAGATTTTAAGAGGTCTTTGTGGAGAAGACGGTGTTGTTTACGCGATTTGTGAATTGCAAGAGGAATGTGATTCTAGAGGTTCTTTGATCTTGAAGAAGTATATGGAATTTAGAAAATTAGCTAGATTGGCTTCTGATATTAACAATCCGAATTTGAATCTTCTCGCTGGTGGTGCGTCTGAAGGACCTGACCCGAGAGAAGTCGAGCTGTACGTGGAAGAGATATTGTCGCTGATGCAGTTAGGCGAGGATTATACCGAGTTCATGGTGTCGAAAATCAAGTCTTTAACATCGGTTGATCCTGAATTGTTGCCTCGGGCTACAAAGGCGTTTAGAAATGGGAGTTTTAGTAAAGTGATTCAGGATGTGACTGGATTCTATGTTATACTAGAAGGATTCTTTATGGTTGAGAATGTGAGGAAAGCTATAAGAATCGATGAACATGTACCAGACAGTCTTACCACTTCGATGGTGGACGATGTGTTCTACGTGTTGCAGAGTTGTCTAAGGAGAGCGATTTCGACTTCGAATTTCAGTTCTGTGATTCCTGTATTGAGCAATGCCGGTAGTTTGTTGGGTAATGATTACCATGAAGCCTTACAACAGAAGATTAGAGAGCCAAATCTCGGAGCTAGGTTGTTCCTGGGTGGTATCGGTGTGGAAAACACGGGAACTGAGATTGCAACTGCGTTGAACAATATGGATGTGAGTTGCGAGTACATTCTTAAACTCAAACATGAAATCGATGAGCAATGTACCGAGGTTAGTACTCATCAATGATCTGTTAATTCATGTTTTAGAACAAATAAGTTGTTTGGTAGAAATAATAATAATGTCGAACTTGGATTCCAAACAAATCTTGTAACGCTTTCTTTGTTTAATCACAGGTGTTTCCGGCACCAGCGGATCGAGAGAGGGTAAAATCATGTCTATCGGAGTTAGGCGAATTAAGCAGCACGTTCAAGCAATTACTCGACTCAGGTATGGAACAGCTAGTAGCAACCGTAACACCAAGAATCCGTCCGGTTCTAGACACGGTAGCTACCATAAGCTACGAGTTAACAGAAGACGAGTACGCGGAGAACGAGGTGAATGACCCGTGGGTCCAAAGACTTCTCCATTCGGTGGAAACGAATGCAGCGTGGCTCCAACCGCTAATGACATCCAACAACTACGACTCGTTTCTCCATCTCATAATCGATTTCATAGTCAGGAGACTCGAAGTCATAATGATGCAGAAACGGTTTAGCCAGCTTGGCGGGCTACAGCTTGACCGAGACACACGAGCTTTAATTAGCCATTTCTCTGGTATGACTCAAAGAACCGTGAGAGATAAGTTTGCTCGGCTAACTCAAATGGCGACGATACTTAACTTGGAGAAGGTTTCGGAGATTTTGGACTTTTGGGG
This sequence comes from Draba incana, assembly GCA_963576765.1. Classification (NCBI taxonomy): domain Eukaryota; kingdom Viridiplantae; phylum Streptophyta; class Magnoliopsida; order Brassicales; family Brassicaceae; genus Draba; species Draba incana. Next base: position 624,911 of record OY755211.1, on the reverse strand, counting down.
AGAGCAAGCAGGACACATGACTTGGAGACTCACACCAGCTGAGGTTAGACGGGTCTTGGGTCTTCGGGTCGAGTTTAGACCCGAAGCCATTGCTCCTCTCAGGCTTTGATGTTTATTTTGTTTGTTTATGTCATCTACAATTTATTCAAACCAATTTTATTTTTATATATTGTTGGTTCTGCAAAGATTCAAATTGAATGAAAACGAAAACGAAACCGAAACCAAATTTAGTGAAAACAAACCTGAAAAACTGTAATGTTGTAATTTATTTGTAATCAGCGAAACAAATACAAAGGGGTTATTAATAATTTCAGTCCAAAACAGAAATAACTTAAACTAAATAAAGAACAAAGACTAAAGCAATTTGCATCCTTGTCTTTCTACTTGAGTTTTAGTCTTCAGATTATATGCCCTAAAGATATAATATACTAAAGAATATGGTTCTTATCAATCTTGAATCTCACTGTAGCGTGTAATTCACGTTATATGCTTTTTGTTCGATTCCATTACTGTTGGAGATATACAAATACAACATGCATGGCTCTATAAATTCAGAGTTAGATCCTGAAATAGATAACTAAGTCTCCATTTAAAGAATTAGTTTTATATAATCATTTCGAGTTTGTAACAATGTCACGACCAATACCAATCGAAGGTAAACAAAATTATACTTAAGCTTTTGAGCCTCTCTTTATTATAAAAAAAATATTATTATCAGTTTCAAATTTGTATAATTTCTCTTGTTGACAGAAATGGTGAGACTGTTCAAATCACGCCACACAACATCTCATATGTTGAAGATAGACAACTTTTCTTTACTCCAAAAGTACCATATCAAAACGGTTAAATCCTCTGTTTTCGATCTCGGTGGTCACAAATGGTAAGCTAATTTTTGAATCTATTGACAATGTTAACATATATACAAAACAAAACAAGAAACACTATACTTTTTATTATGATTAACCTAAACCATCCTTTTCCTCCATATGTTTCTTGACTTTACGTATACATATGAAAACAGGAGACTCGTTGTGCACCCAAACGGGCCTAAGAATGAACATGGTCATCTCGCCATTTTGTTAGAGAGACAAAATTCAATAAATGTTAATATCGAATTCGAGCTCTTTCTCATCAGTCAGCTAAAACGACGAAACTGGAAAACCGGAGGTCTCTGTCTCTCTTTCACTCTAGAGTTTTTTTTTTATTATTTCTCTCTAGATCTTGATGTGTTATTTGTGCAGATAAACTGCTTTTTAGTACATCGACAACATCAAAAAACATGGGGACTCAATTTCTGTCATCTCTTGATGAACTTGGGAAAGAAGGTTACATTATTGGAGATTGTTGTATGTTAGGTGTCAGGTTTCATGGGATTGAACCTACTGAATCCGGTACAGTAGAATGTTTTAGTTTAATTGAGAAGCCTATCAATCACAAAGTCACTTGGATGATGTCCAATTTCTCGTCTTTCGAACCTGAAAAAGCTCATCATTCTAATGAATTTGTTGTTGGAAACCATAAATGGTGATTACTTCTAACTTTATTTTCCCAAATTTCAAAAATTACTTATACTCCCTCCGTTTCATATTAGTTGTCGTTTTGAGAAACGTATCTAGTTAATATTTGGATGTATTTAACTCAAAACACATCCAGATACATTTCAGATACATTTTATCAAAACGACAGCTAATATGAAACGGAAGGAGTAAGAAATTGCATCATATTGAAGAAGTTGCATTGTACTTGATCAGGAGAATTAGAGTCCACCCAAGAGGGTTTAACGAAGAGAAGGACAAATCATTTTCTGTGTATCTAATTGAAGAAGGGTTGATCAACAACGCGCCAAAGGCGTCGACTTTTGTGAAATTCAAGCTTCGGGTATTGGATCAAGTAAATCGGAATCATATTGAGAAAACAAGTATGATATTTTCTTGATAAAATGGTTTAGAATTTACCTTAGCTAGTACTTAAAAGTCTTGTGATGCCAAAAGATTAATATTTTTTCTTCTTTTGTAGATTCGAGATTGCATGCAAAACCTGGTGACCACCGTGGCTTTGCGGATTTCATGCCTCTGGAGCAACTTGTTAAACCTTATTTGGTGAACGATAAGCTTTATGTTGGAGTTGAGTTTGAAGTTATTTCTGTGGCTAATTATTGTTAAGCTTAGCTTCTTGCCTTTTACAAGTCTTAATGTGAGATAAAATGGTATAATGTAATGAATAAAGTGGTGGAGAATATATATATATATATATATAGTGTGTATCAACGTCTTTTGTGTTGGAACCATTTTTTAAGTAAACAAATTGGTCTTGTATTAGACAATTTGGTTTGTGGAAAAATGGATTTTAAATTTGAATGAGAAATTGTCATTACACATTTTTGACTTTTGTACATTGGCATCAATTGTCATTACACTTTTTTGACTTGTGTGTACATTGGCATCAATTGTCATGACACTTGATGTGGACATAGTGTGAACATGTCATGATTCTTGAGATGAGAAATGGCTATAAAAGGAGAGCATTTCTGGCTTCTCAAAATACACAAAAACACAACAATATGTGTTCTCTCTAAAAATTTCTCTAGCAATCTCCTTTCTCTTCTCTAAGAAATAAATTGTGTCTCGAGAGTATCGTAGATATTTTTAGTTCGTTAGAACCGTGATTCGAATGAGCGCGAATACGGTTATTTGTGGTTGTATCCTGGGATCCTTGAATCAGTCATCTCGTCGCACTACGAGTGATTCAAAGGGTTAAGGAAAGAGATTCGTCTCGCCTCCGCAATTCTTTTCTTCCCTTAACGTATTTCTTATCGCAATTTATAACTGATTCGTAACCTTCCAAAATTTTGGTTCTTCAATCTCTAATCTAAGTTCTTATGGTGGTTCTCTAATCTTGTTTTCGTTTAGATTTTCTTTACTTCTTATTATCAATAATGACAATTTAACCAATGTAAACATATTTCCTTTCGCCAAATTTGCTGAACATTCTAATTCAACGCCTAACTAAATTTGAACATTGGTTAAATTTTATTACTTTCGGTACACTATACATAAAGTCTTAGGAATCACTAAATATCATAATTACACAACAACAAAAAAGAGTCTCACCACAAAACTCTCGAGTTTCAGTAACCAAACTGTTAAGTTTACTGATCTTCTACTCATCTTGTCTCTTCCTAAAGCTGAAACAATCACAAACTCTCGCAAAATGGATCCTTTTGCTTTCATTTTCTTACTTTGGGATGGTTTTACAGGTGTTGAGTCTTTACTGCTACTCTCTCCTGGTGTTAAACCCGAGAATCTACTCACTTTGTCATTGTACACAGCCGGAGGTGAAAGCCTTAACCGAGACAAACTCTCAATATGTACCAATCTTTGATCTTTCTGAAGGTTCGTTTGGATTTCAAACTGCAAAGTGTTAAACAGTGCAAACCCTTTAGTTAATTGCAACGAAGTTTCAGGATATGGAGTATAAATGTCGTACCCGTGATATTTGCTGGCTGTGAAGATGAAATCCTTGCTGACCAAGTCTCACCATTATGCTCTAACCTAGCCGGATGTTATTCAAGTTCACTAGAGGTAAAGGTAAGTTTACCAAAGGTAAATTATATTTTTGGATCACAAATTAAAACAACTACAAGATCTGAAGAGGCAACGTACAAGTTTATGTATTTGTGACTCTAATTGTGCAACGGCTAGATTATGCTTTATGGTATAAATGAAAGCAAAAGGAACTGCAGTTTTTGGCGTATGAAAAGGAGCGTTCTGCGTTTTGCTTTAGGTCATGACATGAGCAAGGATGTCCTCATATATAAAGGATGTTCAGAGGTTAAGAGAGAGTAACAGATTGGATTGATATAGTAAGGAGAGAAAACTTGTATTAGCCTAAGCTTGGTATAGTTTTCTCAAAGGCATAGGAATAGCTTGAGTAGTCTTTAATTGCTAGTGAAAGGCATTAAGTGTATCACTAAGAATTCCTATTGTAAACTCTATCAAAAGAATTCCTATTGTAAACTCTATCAAAATCTAGTGGATTCCGAGTATAAGACTCGGCGAGAAGTAGCTACCCTTGTTAATGGGATTGAACTCGTTAAAGTGTTGTGTTCTGTTTACATCTCATTACAACACTCTCTTCTTCTTACAAATCCTAAAGACTATACATTTGTTATGGTTTGCATAAAGTTCAATTATTTCTTCTTTGTGGCTTCAGTCCTTGGTTTGTTAGTTTCTCTAAAACAGGAAAGTCGACTCCATTGAGCCTGAGAAACCCTAACATTGGCTATGAGAATGATCGGTCATTTCTTTCTCTTATGAGTGAGGTGAAACGCGATGTGAAGTTCCGGTGTTTGACGGAACTGTGCTTATCATTCCATAATCTATGTAGAATGATTTACCTTTAGAAGAACTTTGTGTGGTCATCTACAAGTTTATTTTGTTGATTTATTTCATCTACAATTTTATTTTTATATATTTGATGGTCTTACAAACAAAACAAAAAACTGAAACCAAATGAACTTATATTTATTTATGTAATTAATTCAGTTAAAGAATTTTGATCTGTAAAACAAATATCACCTCGCTCTGTGCCAATATCATCCAAGATATTTTTTTCTCTCACAGTGTCAATAGTGTAACGGATGGATTTTTGAAAATCCATACGTTATGCCTCACCGCTTTTCTCGGTTCCGGCCGTGGAGTGGCGCCGGAATCCGCCAGTCAGCTTTGACCCCAATCGAGACCTCCATCCCAATGGTTCACCATGGTTGGTCGGCGTATTTTCAGTATTTTCAACGATCTGATCACCGTTACTGTAAGATCTTCTTCTTCTCCTATCTCAGTCCCCAATCAGAGGAATCATTTACTCCACATGAAATAAGGAAGGGCTGAGATGGTGCCAAATTTACCTCAATCTTTCCTATGGAGAGGCGGTATCAATCTGCTTGATATGCGCATTTTATCCGGATATGCAGTGATTAGATTGATCCCTGCATTTAACACGGTCTCGTTGGATGCACAGAGCCTTATATTATGGTTTCCTGAGACAGAGTTTCCTTTGTGCTTTATTAACAATCTTCCTTTTTCCTGTCCAAAACCATTATCTCCAATTCATTCTCCTTCTCTAATGGCATTTTCTAGCAACAGTGTGGCTCAAAACCGGGGGACAGTGAGTTCCATCTCCATCAAACGCCCTCCTTTTGATCGATCCAAAGTGGTGACAAAATTTGATCTGACTGTTGTGGGTCGGGTTTTCAATTTGGATGCTCTTGCTCATCGTGTCGAAGTGTTGATTGCGTACTTCCCATCGGTGTGGAAGTGTAAGGACAGAGTCCAAAGAATTGAGATGGAGAACGACAAATTTCATTTCTGATTCCGTAACGAGGCGGATCTCCAATCGATTTTGGATCGCCTGCCGTACTACTTTGACGGCTGGATGGTGGCTCTAGAGAGATGGATTCCAACTGTACGCAAGGACTTTCCCTCGACTATTACTTTTTAGGTCCACATAAGTGGACTACCGGATTACTATTGTGTTGATTCCCAAGTCAAGAGCATTGGTGAGGCTTTGGGTGAATTGGTTCTCTGGGACTCTCGGTATCCAACACCTAGGGTCCAGGTGGGCCTAGAGTGTGACCGCCCTTTTATTTTTCAGAGTGAATCGGAGGGCGAGAAATTTACCGTCAAGTTTCGGTACGAGAGACTTGATCGGAAATGCAACCACTGTTGCAGGATTACTCACAACATCAAGAACCAAAGCTGATTAGGGTTGATAAAAGCAACTTTCGTTCCAGTAGACGCAGTGTGGAAGCTGATGGTAGAAGAAGGTCTGAACCAGAGATTTCGGTGAAGCTGGTGGTTTCTGATGACCGTCGTGGTAAGGAAAAGGTGGCGGAGGTTGATCGCAAGGTCGGAGGACAAGAGATGCGGGTCAATCTTCCAGATCGACGACGACTCTGGTTCAACAGAAACCGGTCAGGCGGGAGCTTTTCTCTGAGGCAATAAGTGACGAAGTTTTAGGGCCGGGCAAGCGGTGGCATGTACAAAGGTATGAGTCCGCAAGAGTTCCTCTGTTGGGGATAACTGTGAAGTGCCAGGATCGGGATCTGCTAATAGAGCACAGAGATACCTTTGCAGACTATTCTGGTGGTCATCCCGTAGGTAATCAGTCAACCCCCGACTACAAAGGGGAGTGGAAAAGCGCCTTGGTTCAAGGATACGGAGGAAGATGTTCAATTGATTTATGCGGTGAAGGAACTGAACCGGCGTTGGGAGAGAGCATAGGCGGAGTTGGAGATAACGGTGGCTGGTGTCCTCGACCTAAAGCCCAGAGTGTGTCGGACCCAGAACTGGGTAGAGATGATGTAATCTCACCCATAAAAGGCCTAATTTTCATTCAAGGTCCGATTGCAATTCCCATTCAACAAGTCCAATCAAGCCCAGTTGTAGCATTTGAGAATCAAAAAACTATGATGAGGACATCAAGACATCATCAACCAAGGAGCACATAAACTGGAGTCCTGAAGAGGAGAACATGAAGCAAAGGAGAGCTAAAGAGAGTAGCGTGCTAAGTTCAACTCAAATAAAGGCTAAGATCAAACATCCCAGCTCAAACAATACTTGGAGATCATACTCAACTAATTTAGAGTCAGCCATGAAGAAGAATCAGCCAAAAAATATTCCATATGAAGAAGTTATTGAAGATACAATTTGGCATATCTTTAATGGACGCGATGGAGACAGACAATCACTCATCGAATCATTCCGGCCAAACCAAGATAAACCAAGCTACAAATCCAATTGAAGTCTGAGAATTGGATTCTTAACCAAATTCGATTTGGTTTAGGAGTTATGGATTTTACAAATCAGGTTAACCGAAACCTTTCCGGTTTGGACACAAGAGCGCTTATTGAAGGATTCCGAGCAAACCAGACGGAATTAGGCTGTGAATAACCTTGTTCTGAAATCTTGACTCACCTAGGGAGATCGTCCATTTAAATTCATTTAATTACCTGTTTTGGTTTAAAAGTTATTCAACTTTTAAACCAGAGGATCCTCTTGTCATATTTAGACGCATTCACACTTGGTATCATAAATCACCAACGGCTCTATCACCAAGACTTCTGCGTCTTGGACGTGATCTATACTAATCATAATGTTCCAGCAAGGCTCACTTATCCCATTAAACCATCAAGATACAAAGGAAACATTCCACCTTCCTATTTTGGCCGATTTGCTCATAATTGTCCAACGGTTCTTTTTATTTATTTGTGCACAATTTTTTTCTTGTTTAAGCTTTATATCATTGTGTAAGAGCTCTATATAAAGCTCAGTTTGACCATTCGTATAAATCACCTTTCAATCAAAATTATTCAAAGTATTTTCTTCATTTCTTTCAAGTGTGTTTTCTTGAAGATTTGTTCTTCTTTAGACTTAAGTGTGCGATTCACTTATATCTTTAGAGCCTGTGACTTAGCTTATTTGTGTGATTTAAATAATCTATATTTTTCACCGATTGAGAGAGTCAATCAAACCACCACATTCCATCTCAACATCACGCCCATTTCTGCAACAAAGCTTGAAAACTCTTGATTATCAAGTGAACATAAGTTTGGTGGATTCCAATCTTATATCAAACTAAGGGGATGAAGCCCAACGATAAGGCTTTGGGAGTCAAGAATAAAATTGGACATAAGGGTATTCGGATTCAAAAGCAAGCGGCTTTCGCGGCGAAAACAACACTTAGATCTCCAGGGAATCTTTGTGGTGCTCCTCTTCTGTCGTCTTTGAGGACGGCTCCTATTCCAGGGGAAATTTCGAAGGAACTACAAGAACCGGTGGTTGGAGGCAAACCACCAGCAATCGATTAAATGATCCTAAGTTGGAACTGTCAGGGGATCGGTGGTTTTCTGACAGTTCGTCGATTGCGTGAAATTCGTAAGAGACTATTCCCAGGAATAATTTTTCTTATGGAGACTAAACGTGATCAAAGTTACTTGCAAGAGTTACAAGTCGAGTTTGGTTACGGTTTTCTTTTTATTGTTGACCCTTTTGGTCTTAGTGGGGGTTTAGCCCTTATGGCTTTACCTGAGTTTCGAATTCAAGTTCTTTCTTCTAATAAAAATGTTATCGTTGTTTTGGCTACAATTCATGGTAATAAAATATTCATCTCTTTTGTTTATGGAGAACCTGTTATTTCTTGTCGCCGATTGGTTTGGGAAAAGTTGGCTCATATTGGGTCGACTCACTCTGGGCCTTGGTTGATGTCGGGTGATTTTAATGAGATTGTCGGCCACCACGAGAAAACAGGCGGTCGTCCCAGCAGTGAAAGCTCTTTTTGGACTTTCGGATGATGCAGAAAAATTATGGCATGCTAGATTTCCTTTCTCTGGGAATTGCCTTTCTTGAGTGGGTCGCCGAGGGCGCAATGTTATTCGATGTCGTATTGATAAAGTAGTGGGCAATGAGGAGTGGCATGATCTGTTTACTCACACACGGGTTGAGTATATGCGCTTTATGGGCTCGGATCACCGGCCAATCCTTACTCGGGTAACGACTATAGAGACTTCCAAGACTTTTGAGACAGTTACACCTGACATGAATGTGTCCCTCACTCGTCCGCTGTCCCCATCGGAGGTCAGGAAGGCAGTCTTTTCTATCCATCATGAGAAGGCTCCAGGACCGGATGGAATGACCGCACTCTTCTACCAGAAGTTTTGGCATATCCTAGGCCCACAAGTTGTCTCTATGGTCCAGGAGTTTATGGAGTTTGGAGTTATTGAATCTAGTATGAATGAAGTGAATATCTGGCTTATCCCTAAAACTGACTATCCCCGTGTTATGAAGGAATTTTGGCATATTAGCCTGTGTAATGTGATCTACAAGATTATTTCAAAGGTGTTATGCCAACGCTTAAAACGGCTTTTGCCAAAGTTGATCTGGGAGACACAGTCAGCGTTTGTTTCGAGAAGACTAATCTCTGATAATATTTTGGTGGCCCAAAAGGCTTTTCATGCCCTTGTCACGAAGGATAAATGTCGGAAGGAATTTATGGCGGTGAAACCCGATATGACTAAGGCTTATGACCGGGTCTAGTGGGGCTTTTTGGATAGTCTTATGCGGAAGATGGGCTTCTCGGAAAAGTGGATATCATGGGTTATGCCCTGTGTAAACTTGGTGAATTACCATCTTTTTCTTAATGGTAATCCTTGCGGAACCATTACCCCCACGAGAGGATTACGCCAAGGGGATCCACGCTCACCTTACCTGTTTATACTCTGTACAGAGGTCTTGATCTTCAACCTCAAAGCTGTTGAGGCTACATGCGGTATTACGGGACTCAAAGTTGCGTATGTTAGTCCACCAGTCTCTCATTTACTGTTTGCCGACAACAGTTTGTTCTTTTGTCAGGCCAATTTGGATCAGAGTGACAAAATCTTACAGATCCTGACACAATACGGGAATGTGTCGGGTCAACATATTAATTATGATAAATCTACAATTATGTTTGATAAGGATGTTGATCAAGTTACCCGGGTGGCCATACATCAACGCCTAGGGATTTTGAATGAAGGAGGTTCAGGAAAGTATTTGGGAATTCCCGAACAACTTCAGGGCTCTAAAGCACAGATCTTCGCCTACGTTCAAGATAGGCTGAATAGACGTATCAATGGATGGTCGGCCAAGTTCTTATCAAAAGGAGGCAAAGAAGTCATGATTAAGTCTGTGGCTCAGGCTATTCCAACTTATGTGATGTCATGTTTCCTCTTACCTAAAGGGTTATGTAGGAAACTAGCGGGTGCAGTTTCACAATTTTGGTGGCGTTCTAAACCACAATCAAGGGGTTTACACTGGATTGCATGGAAGAAACTCTGTTTACCCAAGAATCAGGGCGGTATCGAATTCAAATCTTTTAAAGATTTTAATCAGGCCCTCTTGGCAAAACATATGTGGCGTCTCCACCAGTGCCCTAACTCTCTTTCGGTGAGGGCCCTTAAGGGAAGGTATTCCCGACACATCCATCCTTTTTCTGCCCCCAAACCAAATCAACCTTCATATGGATGGCACAACATCTGGTCCTCGAAGGCCCTTATAAAGAAGGGGGCAAGGCGCATTATTGGGAATGGGTGTAACACGGCGATATAGGAGGACAAATGAATTTTGGATACGGATCCTAGACCTCCGTCTAGCTGTCACACCATCACCAATTCGCTGCTTCGTGTGGCGGACCTTCTTAATCTAGGCAATTCTACATGGTGTATACTGGCTCTTTTGGCGAAGGTTCATCCATGAGATATCCCACAAATTCTCAGCCTCCAGGTTTCTCCAAGGATGACAGAGGACAGATGGTGTTGGCATTATACCAAGGCTGGAGTGTATACAGTGAAATCAGGATATGAGATTGCTAGGAAGTCTACAGATGCAAACACCCGTTTTTCATTACAATTGCCTTCCGATAATTCCCTTAAGGCTCACGTCTAGAAGTTACCAACACCCAATAAATTGCGTCACTTTCTTTGGCAAAGTCTAGTGGGAGCGGTAACGGTCAACGAGCGCTTGAACTTTTGTCATATTCGTGATTCGGCGTCTTGTCCTTGGTGTGGCGATCAGCGGGAGACTATTAACCATGCTTTATTTACGCGTCCCCATGCCTTGGAAACTTGGACTTTGTCAGGACTTCGTACTCGAGCCTTTCAATTCTCTTCTGAAAGCCTTTGGACAAACTTTGATACCCTTTTCTGGCGCCTACCTCACTCGGATGCGCTTGATGAGATCTTTTAATTTATCCCTTCGATTATCTGGTATATCTGGAAAGCAAGGAATGATAAAGTTTTTAACTTGTTGGCCTGTGCGCCGTCTGAGACTCTGGCTATGGACATCAAAGAATCGAAAGACTGGTTTCATGTGAATATCTCAGATCATGCGGCAGAGACGCAACAAGTTGTAGAAACTGACCCACCCCCAGCCACCTTCAGGTGTTTTTATAGATGACTCGTGGAAACAAGAGGATCGAACGAGTGGTGTGGGTTGGGTGTTGCAGCTTCAGGATGGGATGACAGATCTACTTGGACTTCAGGGCAATCACAAGAGCCTTTCCCCTCTTCATACAGAGTTACATGGTCTGTTGTGGACCATGCGTTGCTTAATTCGAAAGAACCGCTATTGTGCCACATTTGTTAATGATTCAACATAATTGGTTAAGATGGTGGACTCCCCACATGAGTGGCCTGGCTACCAGCCGAAACTGAGTGAATTGGCAGTTCTCCGGGAATCTTTCCCCGAATTCGAGCTCATCTACCGGCAACTGGAGAACAATAAGAGAGCGGATTTGCTGGCGAGGAATGCGCGCACTCGAGAAACTATTTTTTCTTATATTAGCACTTCAGTTCCATATTGGTGTTCGGATACAGACAATGTATTTGCTTAATCAATATTGAAGTGTGTCCGTGACAAGGAAAAAAAAAAGGGTTATTAAAATATGGATGCTCCTTGTCTCTCTACTTTTGTTTCAGATAAGTTTAAAGGTCAATTTTACGGACATGAATCTATGCCTGAAAGATATAAAGTACTAAGAATATGGTTCTTATCAATCTTGAATCTCACTGTAGCGTGTAATTCACGTTATGTGTTTTTTGTTCGATTCCATTACTGTTGGAGATATACAACATGCATGGCTTTATAAATTCAGAGTTAGATCCTCAAATAGATAACTAATAAGTCTCCATTTAAAAAATTAGTTTCATATAATCATTTCGAGTTTGTAACAATATCACGACCAATAACAATCGAAGGTAAACTAAAAAGCTTTTGAATCTCTCTTTATTATAAATATTATTATTATCAGTTTCAAATTTGTATATTTTCTCTTGTTGACAGAAATGGTGATACGGTTCAAAGAACGTCACACAACATCTCATATGCTGAAGATAGACAACTTTTCTTTACTCCAAAAGTATCATATCAAAACGGTTGAATCCTCTGTTTTCGATCTCGGTGGTCACAAATGGTAATAAGCTAAATTCTTTTTGAATCTATTGATGCAATTGACAATTTTTAACATATACAATACAAAACAAGAAACACTATGCTTAATTATTATGATTAACCTAAACCATCCTTTTCCTCCATATGTTTCTTGACTTTACGTATACATATGAAAACAGGAGACTCTTTGTGCTCCCAAAAGGGCTTAATAATGAACATGATCATCTCACCATTTTGTTAGAGAGACAAAATTCAATAAATGTTAATATCGAATTCGAGCTCTTTCTCATCAGTCAGCTGCAAGAACGAAATTGGAACTCCGGATGTCTCTCTCTCTCTCGATTTTTTTTTTCCTCTCTAGATCTTGATGTGTTATTTGTGCAGGTAAACTGCTTTTTAGTACATCAACAACATCAAAAATCATGGGGACTCGATTTCTGTCATCTTTTGATGAACTTGGGAAAGGAGGTTACATTATTGGAGATTGTTGTATGTTAGGTGTCAGGTTTCATGGGATTGAACCTACTGAATCCGGTACAGCAGAATGTTTTAGTTTAATTGAGAAGCCTATCAATCACAAAGTGACTTGGATGATGACCAAATTTTCGTCTTTCGAACCTGAAAAAGCTCATCATTCTAATGAATTTGTTGTTGGAAACCATAAATGGTGATTACTTCTAACTTATTTTCCCTATATTCAAAAATTTACTTATAATAAATTGCATCATATTGAAGAAGTTGCATTGTATTTGATCAGGAGAATTAGAGTCCACCCAAGAGGGTTTAACGAAGCGAAGGACAAATCATTTTCTGTGTATCTAATTGAAGAAGGGTTGATCAACAACGCGCCAAAGGCGTCGACTTTTGTGAAATTCAAGCTTCGGGTATTGGATCAAGTAAACCGGAATCATATTGAGAAAACAAGTATGATCTTTTCTTGATAAAATGGTTTAGAATTTACCTTAGCTAGTACTTAAAGTCTTGTGATGCCAAAAGATTAATATTTTTACTTTTTTGTAGATTCGAAATTGCATGTAGAACCTGGTGACCACTGTGGCTTTGCGGATTTCATGCCTCTGGAGAATCTTGCTAAACCTTATCTGGTGAACGATAAGCTTTATGTTGGAGTTGAGTTTGAAGTTATTTCTATGGCTAATTATTGTTAAGCTTAGCTTCTTGACTTTTACAAGTCTTAATGTGAGATAAAATGGCATAATGTAATGAATAAAGTGGTGGAGAATATATAGTGTGTATCAATGTCTTTTGGTTCTTCAATCTCTAATTAATTTAGAAAATTGGTTAAAATTTTATTACTTTTGGTATACTTTCTATACATCAAGTCTTAGGAATCACTAAATATCATAATTACACAACAACAAAAAAGGAGTCTCACCACAAAACTCGAGTTTCAGAAATCAAACTGTGAAGTTTCCTTATCTTCTACTCGTCTTGTCTCTTCCTAAAGCTGAAACAATCATAAAGTTCAGTATCAATCATCAAATACCAACTCTTGGCCTGTTAACGAAAGATCGATGAACTACGAATTACCAAGCCTTGACCGAAAAATGGATCCTTTTGCTTTCATTTTCTTACTTTGGGATGGTTTTACAGGTTTTGAGTCTTTACCGCTACTCTCTCCCGGTGTTAAACCCGAGAATCTACTCACTTTTTCATGGTACACAGCCGGAGGTGAAAGCCTTAGCCGAGGCAAACTCTCAATCTGTACCAATCTTTGATCTTTCTGAAGGTTCGTTAGGATTTCAAACTGCAAAGCGTTAAACAGTGCAAACCTTTTAGTTAATTGCAACGAGGTTTCAGGATATGGAGTATAAATGTCGTACCCGTGATATTTGCTGGTTATGAGAATGATCGGTCATTTCATTCTCGTATGAGTAAGGTGAAACGCGATGTGAAGTTCCGGAGTTTGACGGAACTGTGCTTATCAGTCCATAATCTATGTAGAATGATTTACCTTTAGAAGAACTTTGTGTGGTCTTCTTGGGTATACAAACAGGACAACCTGATGATGATGATGTCTCGTTCTCGGACGATTCACATTGAATATGTGTTGCGTGGCCACAGATGAAAACACGTACACGAAGAGTAGAGAATGTCTTGGTGAGAGGACAATTGCATATACAACAAAGTAAACTTTTGGGTGCATACCCGTGGGAAGCACCTTTCTTGAGTAAGCTCATGGTGTAGAATGTATCATCTTCGATTAATGACTTTGCAGTATCCTGGTGAAGAGAGATTAACCAACCATTTAAATCGACAGGATTATATTATATTGACAGAGACAGATATATTATATTATATTATAGTGAGAGTGAGAGATTTTATTATATTATATTATATTATAGTGAGCTGGGTAAATACCAGTATTCTCCGCTCAAAGCCATACGTTCCAAGCATTCCCATTATTGTTAATTTAAAGTCACCAAACTCTTGAGTACCATTGTCAGAGAGGAGTTTCGACATGATTGTTGGAAGACGAACATATCCTATCATTCCTTCAACTATCTCTTTGATAAACTGAGACACGAGCTTCTTTAGTATGTTTGTACTCGCCGTATCTGATTTTGGAATCCTCCATTTAATTGCAATGTCTGGTTCATTGACATGAAGTTCCAACGATTTATCACTTCCAGGACCTTTGTTTACTTCATTGACGTTCCTCGGTTCTCGATATGAATCCATCATAGGTTCACAGAAACTGCATGGAACACGAAGGGACAAAATTATGACCATTACATGCCTTAAGAAACTGATTAGTAACGATCATGTGTATAATCAGGCTTACGTGTCCAGAAAGCGAAACCAAAGAATCTCTGACTCCTCAGGATTGAGACGAGGAGTGTTGCGTTGACACAATCCTATACAGGCTTGCAAAACGCCTTTGATGTCGTGTACCTGAAGAATTAGAAACAGCATGAGAGAGAGAGAGAGAGAGAGAGCACATGTTCTTTTTGTAAAGGAATATGCGGACCTCCTTCAACTCTAGAGCACTACTGAATTGTTCCAAGGTGGCTCCTTCACTAGCACCCAACTTCGACACTGACATTAGGCATTCCACAGCATTTTCAAGCTCGACAAATTTTTCGTTGAGTCCAGAGAGTGTAAGTGACAAGGCACTTGCTGCATCACCCACCCTCTCCAAGAGAAATGCTGCTGCATCTATAATTTCATATTCCTGGCAGAGGCGTAGACAGTGTTCCACCCTGTAGCTATCAAAGGTTTCCAGGAATCTCAAGACTGACTTCGGTTCGTACTTGCATAATAGCTGTAAAAATACACAGAGAAATCATTAGCTTAAACGATTCTAAACGATTCCATAAGCTACCATTTGACAAGGAAGGGATTTGACTAAAATAATATGAAAACAGGCGAGACTTCAGAGAGAGATTCAATTGAACAAGTTTTCACAAGTGATTTACCTCCAAGTAAAGCTCAATCATGTCATCAGTCACATTGACTGGATTATCTTGGATGAATTTGGGAAAGCCATTGAGTCCTTCCAAATATATTTCAGCCTCTTTGGGCATACCACTCGAAATTTTTTCACCCAAGTCAACAGCTTCGTGTTTTCTTAAACGAGAAAAATCAAGAGTCCCAGACAAGTGAACCTCAATGACAGTCTTGAGATAAAGGAACAAGCTTCTAGGATGAGAATGGAGCTGTTCTTGAATTTGTGTTATGTTGTCTTTCAGATTATCGATGATCAGGAAGAATGTTCCCTCTCTGCAATAAGCCAGTCACTCAATATTCTCAGAGTCCACTCTACTCAATAGAGACAAAGAATAAATCCATCTAACGCTTACCTGCTTAATTCGAGGAGCTCGGGAATCCTAGAAATTACTGCAGATTGAAAGGCAGAAAATTCATCTCCACTCAACTGTGACAGCATCTTGTTCACATAGCAAAACGAATGTATGGGTTCATCTGCCTCTTTCATGTAGCTATCTAAAGCAGCAACGTATCGTTGGCCGATAGTATGAATATAGCCACAAACCTGGAAATTGGACATCACAAACAGAGATCACGGAGAATATCTCAAAGTGAGCATTGCAAGCAGACTTTAGACGAATGATGAATGTAGACCAAGAGGATACCTGATAAAAATGTGCATTCTCACAAAGCTGCGATACATAAGCTACATCCCAATCAGTCTCCGGTACCGCTTTCAGAAGGTTTAGTAGTTGGTTCTCTCGCATTTTAGGAGACCGATTATAAGTCGGAAGAATGTGATCTGATGTTAAGTAGTCTAAAATCCGTGCCAATACGCTCTTGGGAATACTAACTCTACCATGTGCTGCATAATATGCAACAAACTCAAATAGATGACTTGTATCTTCCTTGGAGGGCCATTTTTTATCTGATTTTGAATCATCTGGAACGTCAGATTCATCAGGTTGACTTAAGCCCCCATCAAGAACATGAACTAGAGCATCTAGCAGATTCTGGATCAGTATATTGTTATATCTAACTTCGGGTATACTCCCATCACTCTTGGACTCTAAACTTACTTCACCGGACTCCAACAGATGATTCTCATGATTCACCGTTTCATTTTCTGCAAATGCATATCTTAGAACATCTAAAGTGGCTTCGGTATCCATCTCTAGCAGATGGTAGAGGTTCAAGTAAACCCATTGTGATGTTGCCCATGTACTAGAATCATGGGTGTTTGATTTCTCCAGTAGAAACTGAATCAGCTCAGTCCTAAGAGATGGCAAGCGTGTAGGATTCAGAGTTCCATGTCCTGCAGATAAAACTCAAAATAAGCTAAAGCTCGTAAGAGGAAAATGCCTATACAAGTTCATAGGTTATCACTGGATACCAAACTCATTCGACTGCAGATCATAACAAGCAGTGGAACCATAGTAGAATCCTACCTGGTGGAAAAGCCAAACCAAGAAAGCAGTACTTCAGATAAACAAGCATCCGGTACCTGAAAAAGAAACATAGTTAAAAAAAAACACTCATTACTTATGCAGCTGCAAACTATAACTTTGTTTAGATAACAATTATTGCGTCATACAGCTAATTATTCCTGTTTAAACAACAATAGTATTGCAGTTAGCTATATGCATCCGTGTGTGCTAGGATTAATTTCATGTTAGATGGAAAGGAATGGGAGTTTTGATTCTAGATTTTCCTCTAGTCTATGACTGGAACAAGTGAGGAGGGGGCTCTCAAGTTCACTTTTGGATGCAAAATTTTATTGGCCAGAACGAAGCGCAACGACCTCACATAACATACCCAATGGCTGTAGCCCTCTGTCTCTCACTGTTCCGTAAGACAATCAAGAGCTCTTCCAGAGGTGACCTGAAATCATCCAACCCTTTGTTGAAAAGATAGAGCAAGGCTCCATAAAGCCCATGCTCACGGCAAAGTCTGACAACCTAAGTGCCAATGAGGAAGATGTCAATATTGAACGATAATACTACATCAACACAGCAACTTATTGAAGAAAAAGAGCAAATGCTACACATGAAATGTCTGCAAAACGTCACCTGATTGAAATCTAAGGAAGAAATATCCATGTGAAGAACACACTGCTCAATTCTTTGTAACCATCCTTTCTTACTATAATGTTCTACCAGCGCTTGCATAATCTGAGATGAAACAAAAATTCATTATAAAAAACCACCACACCTTGAGGAAATATCCATAATTGCACAAAAGATACCTCTGGAGGAAGAGATCCAAGCATATCCTTTAAAATATAAGGCTCCAAAAGCTCCAAAAATGTCTCTAGACAAACCAGACACAAGGGATTCAAAGTCATCAGAACCAGACAACCTATTAGGATCTAGTTATAATCCTAACTTAGTAAACATCATTTGAACATTTAAACAGTTGAATGATACTGAACCCCGTCCTTAATAAAATATAGCACCAAATAAGGAAATTGATGGGATATACGTAGAGATCTGAAATATATACCTCTTTGTTGTACAGCCACAAATCTGGAAAATATCTCATCAAAGAGCAAATCCATCCTGTTAATATGAACACAGAATTCAACGGCAACACCACCAACATGGTTGTATTGTTCTTCTATCTCTAAACTGACATCATTTGTTCCACTGCTTGGCTCATGAGTTACTCCATTTTTTTCATTCTGATTGGAAAATGCTATTGAGATATAAGAAAATACTTCATCTACATAGGAAAGTAGCAACTCTGCTAAACTGGGTGCTATGGCTTCCCTTATGGCGTCCACAGTTTTGGGAAGGTCAACAACCCCATGAGCTTGCCCATTAAAAAGTGACATTGCCATGTTAAAAGCACCCATCCAGTCACCTCCTCTCCTTAAAACATCAACCCGCTCCTTCCATGGCAAAAGTCTGGAGATAACAAGATGTGCAGTCCCGAGAATGTATACTGAAGCCCCTCTGACACCCACAGAATTGTGATAAGCTTTCTCAGGATTTCCAAAGACATTCGTAAAATACGTATGATAGGAAATCAAGTCATTCCCTGAAGAACCATTCACCGAAAAATTTGTCTGGTGAATTACCACACCATCTCTTGTAAACAAATACAAATGGCCCGTGACAGTTGGGATCACCACCAACTGAATATGCAGAGAAAAGTAGAGAACTCATGAATATGCTTTTGCTTAGAAATAATATTTATATTGGTATACACACCTGGTCATCCAGCCACACCACACCGATAGCTGCACTGTCAAGTGACCATTTGGCATATTCCTTTAGATCTGATTTTACCAACTTAGCAACTTGAACTCTACGATCCCAAGCAATGGCAAGAAAAGAAACCCTGTCTTCTGCCTCCTTGGAAAAACTTTCTAAAAAAAATTACTAAAACAATGTAAAGTAAAACAGGGCAAGCTAACTGCACAGTTTTACCAGGAGAAGAATCAGGATTACCTGTTGAGCATTTCCAGGCAGTGTATGGCATGGAACCCTCCCGTACCCCTTCTGGCCTAGGAAGTTGTGCATACACCTCCAAATTTGGAATGAGCTTTACCTGAAGCAAACAAAAAAGAATCATTTCCAGAAGTGTAATCGGAAATTGAATATGAACAAATATCTGGAAATTTTACCACTAGCCCAGTTTGATAGGTGGCAAATATGACAACACCTTCCTCCACCAAAGATGAATCCTCATTAAAGAGCTTCCAGCTCGAATCAACCCCAACAACACCTCCCATCATGCTAGTTATACTGCTGGATGGAACCGCAGTGTTACCCCCCTTAGAAGAGACCATGGAGCGTCCAAAAATTTCATCAGGCAGAGGTGATGCTGAGAGAACCGTTCCATTTTTTTGTCCATCGAGAAGACACTAATGCAATCAAAATAAGGCATACAAACCCATTCCTAAAAGTCAGTAAAGATGAATAAGACACAAAAATCACAAGCAAACATGACTTTACAAAATACTATATTTTACCAGCGTTGTTACTGAATACATGTTCAACAGCAGAGTCCAAGAGAAAGTATGTTTGAAAACAACACCCTTGGTATCACTTGTAATTGCTTTAAATTGGCGAGAGCCCTGAGAATCCCGGCCTAGAAAAAAGGCGTATACTATTGGCGCAGTGTGCTCAGTGATCACTTTTGCTATTGATGCTCTCTTTACGTCCCAAACTGTAACATGTCCATCATTATAACCGGCTAGCAGGAGGCTCCCCAGCTGATTGAAACAAACCGAGGTAACCGGGGACTGAGATCTATCTCCTTGTAAACCAAGCCAAATCATCTACAAATTTGTAAACATAAATGTGAATATTTCAAGCATATATATACCCAAGTTATAATACAATTTCTCTTATAAGAATAACCTAGAAATGGACATAAGTAATGATGTAAAAGACAACCTTTGATTCCATTTGATCTGCAGTATCAGAAGAATATTTACTTGGTACAACGACGATAACCCCCTTGGACATACCCACTGCAATAAAATTCAAATGAACAGCCAAAACCTGAGGAGAACCATGGTCTTGCTTAAATCCCTGCGATGAAATGGTCCGGCTGATGATATTGTCAGCGTCAACATCAAAGTAACCCAAATTCGTCGAACCGACTTTCACACCCTCAAGTCTCATTGGTTGAGCAGCAGCTCCTTCTTCCCAATGCAAACCAGTATATGCTTGTTTCTTCTCAAACTCTTCAGCTAAGACAAGCTGCTTCCTAAAAGATCGCGATTTCAGTTTCTCTCTTTTACTTATCCTTTCTTTTTCCAACTCCCCAATCCTCTCTTCTACAAGCTCTGAAAGGCCAGACAT
This sequence comes from Draba incana, assembly GCA_963576765.1. Taxonomy (NCBI): domain Eukaryota; kingdom Viridiplantae; phylum Streptophyta; class Magnoliopsida; order Brassicales; family Brassicaceae; genus Draba; species Draba incana. The sequence goes on along the minus strand of OY755211.1, from coordinate 604,669 downwards.
TGAGCTTCCATCATCATGAATAAAACCATCACCTCCCTCTTCTTCCTCTACTTTAGAATCCGGTATAATTACATCTGAATCATCACTCTTAACACCTCCAACACTTAATTCCTCATCATTGCTTACCTTAACATCATCTGATAGAGAATAAGGAAAGCACTTCCCATCAGAATCCACCAAAGAAGTGTCATCTTTGAGGCCAACCACATCAGCATTTCCGGTTTCCACTGTGCTCGGCGTCTCTTGTTCTTCTGCAGAGACTAAGTCAGGCTCTGAGTTTGCATCAACTAAGGTCTCAGTAATATCACTAGCTTGAACTTCCATCACTTTACCTTCCATTTCATTACTTGCAACAACCTTAACTCCATGATCATCATCCTCAAACCGAGATTCTCCACCGAAAGAACGAAATTCATCCACAGAAACAGATCCAGCAGCAACTCCAATAGAATCCCCATTAGAAGAAACAACTTCCTGATCTTCTTCATCATTAGAAACAGATTCTCCAGTACCCAAAGCCTGATGCAGCAATTCACTACTCACACTACTAGCTCTCCTTGACTTGATTTTAGCAGCGTGAGGCGTAGGAACCAACCTAGAAGCAGCAACAGCCGCCGCAAGCGCCGCACCGGGCTTCACATTCGACCGTACTCCTCCGGCGAATAGCGACGGTAAAGGCAACTGTCTCAACGAAGAAGAAGAAGACGATGCCGAATTTCGCCGCGTCGGAAATCCGCGAATTAGTTCAGATTCAGGTCTCAGCGAAACGTTTGATAGAGCTTCTGATAAGCGACGAGTCGGATCGTTTAGATTCCGCCGGCTAACTAACGGCGGAGGAGACGATCGAGGAGAAGACGACGGAGATGGAGAAGTTGACGCGTTGAGAATTTCGTCGACTGTACGGTGAGGAACGGAAGAAGAATCCAAATCGGATTCGGAGTCAGAATCCGATACTAGGAACGAATCGAGATCGAGTTCAATTTGCGATGACTTCTTCATACCGGTGAAGTGATTCGTCTCGTGGACTTCAAATTAGTGAGAATTTAGCCGTTTGGTTCATCGAACTCTCTCGCCGGGAATTAGACTCCGAACATTCTCCGCCGGAACTAGCCGACGTATTGATTCAGCTAAATGAAGTCAATTAGAGAAAATGAAACCTTCTGCATCAAAGAGAAGGTCCGTTTTAGAGTAAAGAAGACTAAACGGATTAAACGCGATTTTAATTGTTTTTGCTATCAAACGTGATTTATCCACAATAGTTCCATAAAAATCTGTACACATACAGATTTATAATTTAACGACATTATAATTTGATTTTCAGTCTGGAAGTTCTTGAAGCTAATTTTATTTTTATTTTTATTTTAAATTAAGCTACGAGTTCGAAATGAAAGTTGTTATGGTGTGTAAAATGAGATTCAATAGCACAAAAACATGAGAAACTTATGTATTATATACATAAGCTAACTCTCAAACTACTAAGAAGAGGGTCTTGAACCAAAAGCTAATTCGAGTACATGATATAACAAATGGATCAAACTGTAGTAGTAGTAGTGTCGAAAATGGCAAAACTGAAAAATCTCAAATAAACTAAAGCAATAGAACATAGTAAAGAGTAAAAGACATGGAGACATCTAATCGAATAAACCGAAACCAAGATCTCCATCACTCTCTTCTGCTGGCTCATCCTACAAAACAATAAACCAAAACAAGAATCAATAACCAAAAATTGTTAAAATTTAAACTAAACATTCTATAAAAATGTGTTTTACCTTCTTCTCTTCTTTGGCAGGAGCAGCAGCAGCAGCTCCACCGCCACCAGCAGCTGGTGCAGCTGCGGAAACTGGTGCACCACCTCCACCGCCACCAGCACCAACATTCATGATGAGGTCAGTGACATTACGCTTCTCAGCCATTTTGGCGAAAAGCATTGGCCAGTATGACTCGATCTCAACACCAGCGGCTTTGACCAAAGTCGCAATCTTATCAGCCTAATGACAATAGAACTAAGGAGATAAACAATGACAAAATATGTTCCTTGAATCATAGATACAAACCATTAACCAAAAACGGACATCAATAACTAAGAGCTGGTCCAATACCTTAACCAAACATTGAAACTACCAAAAAACACAAGAACCCTAACCCTAAACCAACAGATTACAGTGAGATATTCAATACATGTCCTGATATGATCAAAATGATTCTTCAAGACTATAGATAAACAATCCAAGATATAGCCAAAACACACAAATTCCTCCATAGCTACTGTGTAATGAGCAGAGATTCAAAAGAGAGCTCCATAAACCCTAAAACAAGCTCCTTACATACAGCTCATCAACTACATAACCCAGAAAATTAGTACCACGGACTCTAAATGACGAAACAAAACGTAAGAAGCTAAAACATGAGATTAAGAAAATATCTAGAATTAAGGATACAGTGATGGCAATGCTCTCATCTTCAAGGATCATAACAGCGTAACTGCAAGCAAGTTCTCCGACTGTCGACATTGTCTCTGCGACAACGTAATAACAAAAACCAATCAACAACAACAGATTTGAATCTAAAACAACAACACAAACCTATCCAATGATTATCATACTAACGATCCTAAATTTACAGAAAACCAACCAAAATCTGCAGATGTATATCGTACAAGAACAATTAAACCGAGAAATGTTGAAGAATCTGTAACGAAAATCTCCAGGAATCAGAAATGATAAAGAAGAAGAAGTACCTCAGACTGCGATTTAAAGCCTCGGCGAGTTTCTTCAGTAGCGCCGCTAGAGAGATCTAATTAGGGTTTTGCTATGCAGCGAAAGAGAAAATCTGAGGGTTATAAATAAACCTAATCTCCAGAAACACAAAGCTAGGGAAAATCTTTAAAAGGCCTTTGACAAACTGGGCCTTTTTTTTACTGATTGGGCTTTTGAATATTTGTTTGTTATTGTGCGTTTATATAAGGAAGCCCAAATAAATAGTAAGATGTTTGACTGAATAAATGTAGAAGGACACGTGTATGGTTTATAAGGAATGACCACCCTGGTCCATCACGCACCTGATGATGTCTTTGTACTTGTATCTGGCTCCATGCACGTGATAGCACGAGACTTTCACTGTTCGATTTAAATACTTCATTTTCCTTTTTTTTAGTTCGTTTTTAAAGATTTTGGCCAATAAGCATAGCTTGAAAGCTGTCATTTTCGACTAAAATAGCTGGTAGTAACAAATAAATAAAAGTATGATAGGATAATGATATATAACTGTTTATAAATAAATTACGTATTCAGACTATTTATTATCTTGTTCTTGAAAACATGAATCACAATCGTTGAAATCTTTTTAAACAAAAATATTTGAACTATATCCGTGCTATCATCACAAGTTCACAGTAGTAGCTGTGTATTACATGTTTCAATAATCATTCGTATAGGTATAGGTTCGTGCGTATATATATGCATAGGTCTATAAATTTACATTGTTCCTCCTTATTTACTAAAGTAACGTGTTCATCTTAAATCAAATGATTGTTCGCTACTAGCTACAAGGTGAAAAACCATTCACATTTTTGTATCATCGTTTTTATGTATTTGGATTATTATTTGTTGTCTAAAAATATTTGGAATTCTGTTTTATTTTACTGTATGATTAATTAAACTACATTAGAAAACATATGGAATTCCTAGAATCAGAATAACATTCCACATGAAACAAACAAATCTCAATACAACAAAACTCTATTTTCTTATAAGTTATAACCAAGAAAAACAAAAGATTTCTAGTATTGAATGTATGACAAATGCAAGTAGGTACATGATAATATGTGTAGATTAATAAAAAATGACAAAAATAAAATAAAAATAAATGAAGTGGAAAGAAGTAAATGAAGAGGAAGAGTCATCGCTGTCATGGTCGCAGTTAAAGAGGTGGTCAGACTCTGAAGACTTTCCCTTAAGCAACGTTCCAAATTTATTGATTCTTCTGCTTCCCTAGATCCACCCACCTCTCTCCTTTCTTCCTCATCTTCGCAAAAATCTAAACCAGATCTCTGAAAACAAAGAGATGATTGTAATGCTTTGACTCTGTTCTTGCTTAATTCAAACCCAATTCCAATGGGGAAGAAGAGTGGTCCTTCTTCTTCTTGGATCACCGCCGTTAAACGAGCTTTCCGATCTCCGACCAAGAAAGAACACAACAATGTTCACGGTAATGAAGTTGAAGAAGACGAAGACAAGGTTAGTTTTGTCTTAAAAGAGTCGAGATTTTTAGTTTTCTTGTTTCTTCATTCTCTCAAAAGATTCTGTTTTATGGTTACAGAAGAGAGAGAAGAAACGGTGGTTATTCAGAAAATCAACGAATCATGACTCTCCCGTGAAAAACTCCGGCGTCGGAAAAGATGTCTCTGTACCAAAATCTACAGAAACGGCGACAAATGCTACATCCTCTGTTTCAGAACAGAGAAACGCCGTAACTACCACCGTCTCCGCCGTAACAGGAGCTTCTCCGGAGAAATTACCAAATCTTACAAAACGGACTTACACGGCGAGAGAAAACTACGCAGCGATTGTAATCCAAACTGGTTTCAGAGGTTATCTTGTAAGTAACCAAAATTATGTTTCTTAATTATAACTAATTAAACAGGATTTTGATTTTGGTTTTGTGATTTTAA